>JADLZL010001614.1:0-98213 GCA_015844335.1 Chrysopogon serrulatus | reverse complement strand
TTTGTATTTTTATTTCAATTATAATTTATTTAAAACTATTTCCCATTTTTTACAGAGGATTTGAACTAAAACATGCCATATTATAGTTCCACTACAAAGATATACTCACAAGGATTCCAAAACATCCTCATTTGCTATTTTACGATTTTTCTCACAATTGTTATGAATTTCCAAAGTTTCAAGTAGAAATTAGCAAAGAAAAATTAATTATATAGGGGCTCACAGTTTGGTAGCCGCTTTGCACAAATCTGATTAGTACAGCGGTATCGTGAGAGGGGGCCTGTACAAAATGCATTAGTAATGCGGTGGTCAAAGAGAGCCACACAATACTAATCATTAAATACAAAGGGGGTCAATGTGACCCGCCGGTGAAAACCGCCTCCTATATAAAATTGAGCGCACGCCAAAATTTTCTAAGAGATCCGGTGATGCGCGATTTTCAATTTCCACGCCGCGGCGGCTACCAAATCCGCCCCGCCCGCGCCACTTTATCGCCCTTGCCCGCCAAGGAACCTCCCGCCGGAACCGCGCGAGCAGCTACTTGCTTAAGCAGACGCCCTTATGAGCCTTGCTGGCGCGCCAGCGACCTCCGAGCAGCCAGCCAGCGTGACCTCCGGCGGCAGCGCTCCACGCGCGACCCGTCTTGACCCGCCCATGCCCGTGGCGCCCCGCCCCAGAACGCCCGCGCCTTCTCAGCCCAGGGCCGCCCACGACTTGCCGCCGCAAGCGTGGCGCGCCGCCCCCCCCACCCGCGCGCCCGCCACGCTGGGCGGCAGTTAGCCTTCTTCCAGGCCCTATTGGGCGAGCGAGCGCCCGAAGGCTGGCGAGCCTTTTTTCTTTTTTGCTAATTAATTATTAGTATTAGTATTTATTGTTTTAAACCATTAATTAGTAATTAGTTAGGGTTTATTAATTAGTTTGTTAATTAGGGTTTGTTAGTTAGGTTAGTTAGGGTTTGTTAATAATAATTAGTAATTAGTAATAATAATAGTTAGGGTTAGTGATTCACGGTTAGTAATTAGAGGTTTGTTATTTAGGGTAAGTTATTATTATTTTATGTATACTTAGGGTTTGTGAAATAATTTAATTAGTAAATAAAGGTTTGTTAATAATAATTAGTAATGTTTTTTTTTGTTAGGGTTTTTTAATCATAGGTTTGTTGTTAATTAATAATTAGTTTGTTAAATAGGGTTTCCTATTTAATATTCATTAATTAGGGTTTACAAATTAGTGTTAGTTAATTAGGTTTGTAAATTAGAGTTAGATAATTAGTTTGTTAATAATTAGTATTATTTTTGTTAGGGTTTGTTAATTAATTTAATTAGTAATTAAAGGTTTGTTATTTAGGCTTAGTTATTATTTCATGTATACTTAGTGTTTTTGTTAGGGTTTGTTAACCTCTATTTAGTAATGTTTTTTGTTAGGGTTTGTTAATAATAGGTTCGCTAATTAGGCTATGTAATTAGAGTATATACTTGTATTCCATGTTTATACTTATATTCCGTGGTTATACTTATATTTCATGCGGATGAGTACAACATCAAATCTTTGAAAGCGGGGCCGATGCCCGATAGGTACACCGGATCGACTTCTCCGGATCCGAACCTTATAGGAGCCCGAGCGTATCTGCACGTGAATCTTCTAGAGCTAAGAAGGCCGTCTTGAGTTGGAACGTGACCCTAATTACGAGCCCGAAGATGAGCCAAATGATGATGAGGTATATATGCTCGTAGATTGTCTATCACGAGAGAATAATGCATGTGTATGTATGTACCTAACAATTGAATTGACAGGAGGTGTTCTCTCAAGTTGTTGCCGAAATGGAGGCGAGAGTCACAAGATGTTCATAAGGACACGGCGCCTCAAGCGACCAGGGACATCCTCCGGCGAAGAAGAAAAACAAAAAAAGAGTGATCGGGCACGAGGAGATAGAGGAAGGAATAGATTTCGGAAAAAGTTTATAGGTTCTGAGATTGGCCCGAGCGGATAGCCCTTAGCACCTCTAGAGGCACTACCCAAATTTAGGGCCGCCATTGGATGGTTAGTAAAGGAAGAATTTGATATCACACAGGTGATTGGAGTATGGTGCCTGAAGGAAAGAGAAAGAATTGTTGGACTCGATTGTGCACTAAGTTTATTTTCCGGAGGGAAACGAAGGTTTGGTCAAGGGTCATGTCATGAAAGCGATTAGCAATATCATTCCGGGGCTATAGGCACGATATGAATAAAAGTGGCTTTCTGCGAAGGGCGGGACCCAACGAAGCGGTACCCTATCACAACGAGAACAGTGGGCACGTTTTAGTGTCATAAAAACTCCGGCGACTCCAAGGCTAAGAGCCAAGCCGCCTCAAGACTTGCGAAGAAGAATAATAAACCACCACCACCTCGGCAGGCGGTTACAAGACCAAGATTCCTAAATGGAGGGGCGGAAAGAAGAAGCAAAGAGGAGAGAGGGCAAGTTGGCATTGACCGATATAGTGCGGAAACGAAGTGCGAATTGGCTTCGCGCTCGGAAGGCAAGCACTGAGAGCGATGAGATCTCTGTCCCGATGAGATCAAGCCGGTTGCGAGAAGATTTTGGAAGCAACAAACACGGAAAAAGACAGGTGCCTTCAAGTCACAGAGGGAGAGGACAACCTTTCCCATGCTCTAGGTAACAAAATTATATTTTCCATTTTGTTCGAGTAAAATAGAAATCGACAACGACATTAAATATCATGTTGTAGGTAACCCCGAGCATCCGTGGTCGTGTGCGGGCGTCTCATCGAACCACACGGAAAGAAGGGTTTGGTGAAGAGTGGAAAGGCATGTATAAGAAAAGAGAACGACATAAGGAGCACATGAAGGATTTTTTTTTTTTGAGTAGCGGTCGCCAAAAAATTTAGGGATTTGATGGAAGACTTCGTTAAAAACCCTGATCCTAAAGTGATGAAGCGGTTGGCGGGAGCGATGTGCCGCTCAACAGATGTCATCACAAGCTCCTTCATATATGCGGCATGTCCCGGCTCAACCCTTGGGTAGCCGGGAGATGGCCACACAATCTATGCCCTTTCCAAGCGGTATAGCGTCAACATCAAATCGGGACCATTATCTAGTTGGCGATATTGATAAACTTTGGCCTTGCTCATTGTTAATTGGATATGGCCTTAGAAATCAGCATACAAAGCAAGTGGCCATAGGCAATGCCATCCCCGGGCGTAGGTTTCGAGGGGTGTCGAGATGCAAGATGCATACCGCGGGGTGGAAGTGTTGGCGGTCGAGTGGATATGAAGACGACTTCATCGACATCCCGACCTCCGAGGGTATAGAGAAGCTTGGACAAGCAATCAAGAACTTCATACAATGGCCGAGGCGATGCGTAAGGTTGATTGATCCACCAACGGCACCCTCTCCCACCGGTGCATCAAGCATCCCAAGAGGCGAAAACAAGTCAACGGCCAAGATCGCCAATGCATGCCCCACATCCCGTATATTTATGAGCCACCGTCGTCATCCCCAATACATGATATGTCATTCTCATTTGGATGAGCTCGAGGGGCCAGCCAAGAACATGCCCGGAAGCGGCAGACTCCGCTAGCCAAGAAGGACACAACACCGAGAGAAGGAGGTAGAGCAAACTCCCCGCCACCACCAAAAGCGAGAATGAAGATGAGCAAACTCCCCCACCACCAAAGCATAAGGAAGCGAGCAAACTCCCCCACAAGCACCGGCCTCCAAGAAGGCAAAAGAAATTTCTAATTCTAAAATTGGTTTCTCCCTATGAGCCAAAAAGGGGAAAGCGGCGGCAGGCCGATTCTATTTCGAAAAAGGGCTTGGAAAGCGTGGACGACACACGAGTCGTTGAGCTCGAACCGTCCTGAGAATAATAAAGGAAGCCGCCCGGCCAAGCAACTGAAGCCGTACCACCAACAAAGGGAAGCCTCAAGTGGCGTGTACATGTCGAACCGCCATCAAATACACCATTGACCCTTAAGGATATAAGAAAGCCAACGGTTGATGATTATGTCAACGTCCCCAAGAACTATGTGCCCTAAGGCCTATCTTGCAATAGACGGTGCTTGAAAAGGGTCCATGGGCGAAAAAAGGTTTCATGATCGGGTACATGAGAGCGAAAGAATCTTGGCCTTTGCATGCGATTAGTGTTGACATACCAGCCAGACGTGTTTGCTACTAGCAAGGATAAAAAGCGGGGCATTTGTTACCTTCGAGGACATGCACTTTTTCTTGTTGAACTATAGGAAACTTGATGTCCAACTCATTACAATCTGGTGCATGTAAGTATCACTCATGCACACACATTGTTATTATTAAATTTGGAATGTGATAAACTCTAATATGTGGATGTTGTATGTAGTTTGCAAGACCACGGCGTAGATCGTTAACTACGAGGATCGATGGTGGGTTACCGAGTCCAATCAGGTTACAAGAAAATATGCACAAATTTGTACTTACAAATGAAGATAGAGCAAAAAGATAGAGAAGGACAAAACACAAGAACAAGTTGCGAGAAGTAAAGAAATTGCAACGAAAATACGAGGGGCGAATATGCCCTCTATCTCGGTAGAGCAATCTTTGAGATATAAGTACAGGGGATTTTATATTGGCACCCTACAACTTTGGGTAAGCGTGACCTCGTATCACGTACTTCAAATTATCGTGTTAACCCTAAGTACATGTGTCGCTCACTCGTTTATTCATGCAAAGGACCATTGGATTGTTTTTTATATTTATCCATTCAAGGGAAGGTGCTTGTCCTAGACTCCTTACATTATCCTCCTTAGTCGTATCAAACATTCCCGATTCATTTAGAAAGGTGAGCCAACATGCAACCACATCCGTATTCTTATATGAATTAGAGTTTCTAAATAACTATAGTGTTTTATATTCGATATCTACGGGGGCATGGCGGTTTTATAAGAAGCAAAAAGGACCGGTCGACGCCGCCCGCTCGGATCCTAGTGTGCCATTGACGATACAACACCATTATCCGGTAAGTTGTCCGAACACATATCATCATATAAATAATACACAAGGCATGACAATTTTAGAATAATCTTTTGCTCATTAATTACATAGTGCCACAAGCAACCACCTGGATCGGTCTACTATGGATACTATGTGTGTGAGTTCATAAGGCGGCGGGGACGATACGTCGAGGGACAAAAATATGGTAAAAAATATCTATGTATGAAGTTTTCTCATTAAAGTTGCAAATATTAATATTGGACATGTGTCAATGATGCTTTTAAACTTTGTTTCCAAATAGAGAAGCAAAGGAAAGGACGTGCCATTCACTCCAAAAACTATGAAAGATATAGTAGCGCACTTGTGCGGTTTTATTATGAGAGAAATAATTCCAAGTACCGGATCATATTTTGATGAAGCCGGTGATTTAGCAAGTGAAAGATTTAGAGCGCTGACAGACCTAGCGTGTCTAAACTTGAAACGAAATGACATGTAAACACCAAATGGTTGAACTCATAACATGAAATGACGTGTATTATATGTAATTTTATGCTTGATGTTTGATTTCATGTGTACACATCTGTAATATTTATATGTGTTGTATGTATGATGCAATTTTATGGTTCATGTTGCATATCTTATATATATATGTGACAAATATAGTACAGTGTGGAGGCAAATATTAAAATTTGAAATAAAAAAAATAATTACACAGGCGGCACACGAGTGAGCCGCCTGTGGAAAATGGGGTTTTCACGGGCGGGCGACAAAGTGAGCCGCCTGTGAAAAACCCCCCTCACAAAGGCGGC
Organism: Chrysopogon serrulatus; assembly: GCA_015844335.1. NCBI lineage: Eukaryota > Viridiplantae > Streptophyta > Magnoliopsida > Poales > Poaceae > Chrysopogon > Chrysopogon serrulatus. The sequence goes on along the minus strand of JADLZL010001614.1, from coordinate 92,439 downwards.
TCACAGCCCGCCCGCTTCTTTAATGGGCCGATTAGTGCGACCCCTAGTACAGGCGGTGGACTTGGCCGCCTGTATAAATGTCTCTACTACCGCCTGTGGAAACGTTTTCTGTACCAGTGGGCTGCTACTCGTCCTCAAGCCTGTGCCATAACAGTGTGGCCGCCGGCCACGTCGAACACCACGGGTTATTAGTTGGTTACCAACCGTACCCAAACCAACCTGCTTTCAGATATGGTTTTCGCTGGGCTGGTTTGTGGGTCGGTTCCGGATTAAAACCGGACCATGTACACCAAGCACCTTAGCTAGATACAGACGTTCTTAGCTAGGCCACCACGGCGGCCCTAGCGTGCAGCTCTGGCAAGCGACGACATAAATAAAGAGACAAGAGGGAGCCTGTTGCCGTATCTTCCACAATGTGATGATCATCTTGCCGTGCCGTCAGCAGTGAGGGCATACACGTCACTGATTATGCTTCTACACCCAGTAGGCATGTGTACATATTGTCAGGACTTCCACCTCACGATCGTCCACCAATTTGCTCACTCATTCTTTTCTTTTCTTTAACGCACAAAAAATAACAATGTCGCCTTCAGGAAAGAATCTCTTTGCAGCCATGCTTCTAATTTTCATCCTTACCGCCTGTACGTACGGTATATAAAACTTAATATATTGTTTTGATTAATCTTTCAACTAATTAACCATGTTATCTTGCATGCATGTGCTAGTATCTTCAATGCCTGCTGCATGCACGTAGAGTTGTTCCATTGAGAGAGTGGCAGCCTCTGCATCGATATCTGATGGAGCCAGGACGTTGCTCCCACATGGGCATTATCGCGGTAGGGATGGTGACGATGTGAGAAATATCCTCTGGAGAACCAGTAATTGAAAAGAACATGTTTCATATGATCTTTGTATGAATGTTTTTGGTGGTACATACAGGTAAAAGTGAGTACACTCCCACGGTTATAAATTATGTCACTTGGATATTTTTGGTATATCCATTTTGTCATGCATCTAGATATATATAGAAAATTTTATGTAACAAAAAGAAATCAAAGCGATATATAATTTGAAACAGAGGGTGTATATCCTTTATTTATACTTGAAATGTCAGCGTGTAAAAATCAATTTTCATAAAATATTCAATAAAATTCATTTTTTATCAAAAATTCAATTATACGTCACAAAAATTTCTCTGCTCACCTATTTTTATGGTAATATTATGATTTTTGTTATAAATACTAAATATAAATGTGTCTCTTGTGTCCGAGCGCCTAAGCCACCGGAGACCTACACTTGCGATATCCAATGAACAATCGTGATGATTGCCATGGTTACTGTTGACGGTAATTAAACGTTCATCTTACACTGTAAACTAAATACATAAAAGAGGTCACCAATAGTAAGATACGGATTTTAACTGATAATTTCTATGAGTTTTGGTGATTTCATATTTTCTGCAGGGTAATTCCAGAAAGCATACAAAGGAGGACTAAAACGTGTAAAAAGACGAAACTTAACTCTGACGAAACACACGTTATCGGACTCTAAAGGGTACTAGAAGGGCACCACGACAAAGATGGGCCTAAAGGCCACCACGATGAGGGCTGGCCGGCACCCCCTATGGGTCGGTCGGCACCCTTTTTCGCGGCCCTCGCCTCCGTATTATGGAAGCTTCATCCATCGCCTTTGAGGATACATATCCACCATACGTGAAGTCGGTTTGATCCAAGGGCTCGTATGCATGCCACTGGACTATATAAGGAGACCCTTGGCCCCTGTCTAAGGCATGCATTCCTGTAACCTTAATTCATTATCTTTAGTTAGATCAACTGAGAGGGGTCCCCATAAAAGGATCTACCTCTTAGAGTAGCTATCAAGAGAAAATTAGTCTTCAATAGGTTTAGTCTCTAGAATTAGAGGGAGGAGTTAGAGAATTAGAGGGAGGAGTTAGGGAGTAGAGTTTTGGAGGAGTTTTAGCCTGTTGGTGCTTCTCTTCGGTTGTATTCTCTGGGGTCAGGTTCCTTCACATGGAACTTGCTTCTAAGATTTCTTCGATCATCAACTTCTTATTTTCAAGTAAGCAATGTGTTTATATTGTTCTTCTAGATGCTAATTCTCTTAAGTGCCTTAATCTATAGGCCCTATAGATTAAAGTGGTAATTATAGGTGTAAGCGTGGTGCTTAGATCTAGATTATCTGTGAAATCTAGTGAAGGTGACCTTTGTAGCTTTGTTGAATCCTCTATAGTCCACCGCCCGTTAGAAACATTGGTAGCCTTATTGATGCTTGGTAGGGAAGAACTCAGTTTTCTACTCCTATTTTATAAAGTTATCGGCCATGTTAGGACATTAGAAGGCACAGTTTACCAAGATTCAAATTAGATAGGTTTAGTAATCTCATTTTATCACGACCTTCTCTAGTCTTGATTTTTATTCCGGGTTGGATTGGACTGTAGTTATACTCACATGTTTTCTTGTGGATACGGTATTTAAAACCTCCGGGTGAAATGCTAGAACAGTATTATATCTATGCACTTACGGATATTTATATTTTCTTATGTGCATTTAATTTATACCAACAATTACGACCCTGCAACACATATCCCTATAGAAAGAAAAACACTACGACAGGTTGCTAGAACCGATAAAGGCTTTCTCCCTAATGGACGGAGCTTCGCCCATTCTAGAATGACTTCTTCCAAAACGAAAGTTGTCTAAGGGTTCTACTGGTATTGATCATTGAAGGCTCCTTGTAGTCGATCATCCATTCACCTCGGGCCTTCGCTTGGAGATATCATCGGTGCACATGTTGGGACGACCCGTTTTGCCATCCTCCACCGAAGGCTCTCCCATGCCTTCTGTACTGTTTCCTTGTGTCGCTCCTCGGGGACCTTCAGAGCTAATGAGATTCAAACAATCTTCAGTGCCAGCTCCCATGTCACTACCATGTGATGTAAGACTAAAACTTGTGAGTAATACTATCACTAATGGATTTTGACACCATCCATATTAGTAACATATGATATATCAATATCAATGCTGGTGGGTGATATTAAGAGCTGACAGGGATACCTTTTTCCTTACTATCCGACAGTGATACTCTTATTGTGTATGACGGGAAGATAAGAGAAGATAAGAGGAGAGAAGAGAAAAGATGAAAGACAAGATCAACATGCCTAATTTATTACAATGTAGCATCCTTATCATCTCTAAACAAAGGCAGCATGGTTCCCCTGTGGTAATTGTGTTTCCGGGCGAGTCACTAGTACAAAAATCATTTTTGCTGGCACCTTGTTTTTTTTTCACAGGCGGTTCACATAGTCATGACGGCTGTACAAAAAATACGGTGGGCCCAGGTAGAGAACCGCCTATGTAAACCCATTTACACAGGCGGCTCTCCTAACTACGCCGCCTGTGTAAATAGGTGCATTTACACAGGCGGATTTCATTACCAACCGCCTGTGTAAATTCAATTTACACCGGCGGTTGGTATTAAACCCGCTTTGTGTAAATGCACCTATTTACACAGGCGGCATAGTTAAGAGAGAGCCTTTGTAAATGGGTTTACACGATTCTCATTACAAACAGCTTTGTGTTAAGAGTGCTATAAATTCCCTTCGTCTACCTTCCGACAAGCACACGCTTACTCCCGTGCTCAGTGCCGATGGCGGCCGAGAAAAGTGGCGATTCAAGGGGGGGCTTTTTGAACTTCATTTCTTTGGTGAGAAACTTCCAAAAGGTTAGTTAGTGTCGTTGCCGCTATTTTTTTTAGCGATTCTTTGGTTCAATTCTCGTATTGGAGGAGCTCTAAATCTAGGGTTAGGGTTAGCTTGCATAACTAGGGTAAGAGAGAGAGTTTTAGCTATTTTTTTGGTAATTTCATGGTAAATTGTATATTGCTTGGATTATAGAAAATAAATACTTTTTAGAATTCTTGTAAGTAGATTTATGCAATAGAGTAATTAATGATGAGCACTTTTAAAGTTTTTTTAATTGAGTTATAGTTAATATTTCTTTAGATGATTAACATATTATAATAACAATCTTGTACTAAATTCTTAAATAATCTTGAAAAAGGAAATGTGTATTTTTAAAATTGTTTTACTTATTCTCTGTTCTTATAAACTGTGAATTAATTTAGTTTTTAATCTAAGTACTCATTAGTAAGTAATGGTTTGATAATTAGTGTAAGGTATATTGTTTGTATTTAGGGTTTGTGCATTATTTTAGTAGTTAATGTTTTGTTAATTACGGTTAGTTATTATTGCCTATACTTAGAGTTTGTAAATTAATTTACCTATTTTTTAATAGGTTTACTTATTAGGGTTAGTTAGTATTTTATGTAGTTAACGTTTGTTATTAATTATAGTTAGTAATGATTGGTTTCTTAAATAGGGTTAGTTATTATTTCATGTACATTAGGTTTTTCATTAAATTTTGTTAGTAATTAATGGTTTATTATTTAGGGTTAGATATTCCATGTACTTAGGGTTAGTGAATTAATTTAGTTACTAATTAATGGTTTATTAATTAGGGTTAGATAGTATTTTATGTACTTAGGGTTTATTAATTAGGGTTTATTAATATTGTTTTTTACTTAGGGTTTGTTAATCAAGATGCCATCTCCGTTTATTGATTAGGGTTAGTTAGTAAAAATGTGCTTAGGGTTAGTGTATTAATTTAGTTACTAATTAATGGTTCATTAATTAGGGTTAGGTAGTATGTATGTAGGGTTTATTATTATTGCTTATACTTAGGGTTTGTTAATGAAGATGCCATCTTTGTTTAATTAATCTTATATTTATAAAAATGAGTGACATACAAAATTTTCTTAAATAATTACAGATACATATGGAGAGGTCGTTATGGATGTACAACTTATCAAGATTAGACCCATCATATGTAGTGGAGGTCCAAAAATTTATTGATGCCGTGAAGATACATGCTCGAGAGAACAAAGGCGAAGCACATATGCTGTCCATGCATGATCAGTAAAAATATTGTGGTATTTGACAATGTGGAAGCAATCACTTCTCATCTGGTTTTGCGAGGATTCATGGAGGACTACTTGATATGGACAAAACATGGTGAGGGCAGTTCTACACCTTATATGCGGACAACCGACAACACCGCAAGTAACATCAATGTGGAGGGTCCAATGCCATATCTCAATGAATGTGATGATATGCCGCCTATCAATGAAACCCATCATGCTATGCCCGATGTCAATCAAACTCATAATGATACGTCCGGTGTCAATGAAACTCAACATGCTAACACCGATGCCATTGAAGATGCCGATTTCTTAGAGGCAATAATGAGCCGTTGTGCGGATCCATCAATATTCTTCATGAAGCGAATGGAAGCCTTGAAGAAGGCAGCGGAGAGGAGCCATTGTACGACGAGTCGAAAGGTTGTACCAAAGAGTGGTCGACAACTTTGGGCTGTTCTTCATTTCGACCATTAAAGCTAGATATGGTTGGTCCGATGCTAGCTTCAATGAATTATTGCGTGTACTTGGAGACCTTCTTCCTAAAGAGAACAAAGTGGCTGCTAACACGTACTATGCAAAGAAGCTTGTCAGTCCACTTACGATGGGTGTTGAGAAGATCCACGCATGTAGAAATTATTGTATTCTATATCGGGATGATCGGTACAAAGACTTAGACAATTGTCCAAACGTGGTGCTAATAGGTACAAGACGAATAAAGATTATCGAGAGGAAGATAATGCAGCCTTTGTTTCTTCAGGGAGAAAGCGAAAGAAGACCCAAACAAAGACGCACAAGATAAACGTTCAAAGCCCACTAGCAATGTCGAAGTGGACTATTATGCGTTGAGAAGAATTCTGCATTGGTGATATGGTATCTCCCCGTGGTTGATCGTTTGAGGTGTTTGTTTGCAAACCCGGATGATGCAGAACTTATGACCCGGCATGCATCGATGAAAGGAAAGATGATGAAAAGTTACGACATCCGGCCGATGCAAAGCAATGGCAAGAATTCGATCGAAATATCCGGACTTTGATGAGGATCCATGAAATATAAGGTTTGCTCGAGTACTTGATGGAATGAATCCATTTGCCGAGAGGAGCAAAGACGCCAGACATGGCCGGTGATCATGACAATATACAACCTTCCTCCATGGTTATGTCAAAAAAGAAAATATCTTTTGCTAACCATTCTTATTTACGGACCTACACAACCTAGTGTTGATATGGATGTATTTCTAGAGCCCTTAATGCAAGAGATGCAAATACTATGGGAAGTAGGTGTAGACATGATTGATGCGTTCATAAAGAGACATTCACACCGAGAGCAATTATTTTTGTCACAATTAATGATTACCCCTGCTCTCTTCTCCTTATCGAACCCGGTTCAAGGGAAAGGTTGGTTGTGTAGAGTGCATAGATGGAACATGGCACGTGTCTCTTCCTCCATCTAACAAGATAGTGTACATGAGGCATAGGAGGTGGCTACCGGCGGGCCATAAGTATCGCTTACAAAAAGATGAACAAGTACTTTGACAATATGGACGAATCAAAATCTATTGCTCCATCAGATTATAGTAAAGGGCACAGAGTGTACAAGATAGTTGAGAATATCAAGTTTGTTTTTGGTAAGAAGACTAAAGATGGGAAACCAAGAAAGGTTGTGAAGGCAAAAGAAGGGGACACATTCAAGAAGAAGTCTATTTTCTTTAAGTATTTATCGTACTGGAAAGATTTGGACGTCACGACATGCAATCGATGGTATGCATGTTCGGAAGAATGTGTTTGACAGTGTAATTGGAACTTTGCTAGACATAAAGAGCAAAACAAAGGAAGGTCTCAATTTACGTTTGGACATGCAACATTTAAAGATCGAAAAAAGAACTTCACCCTGTACTCTAGAGAATGGGAAGTACCATCTACCGGCAAAAAGCTATAACCCTGAAGAGAGAAGAGAAGCATGCAATGTGTGTATGGTTGAAGAATTTAAAAGTTCCATCTGGTTTCTGCTCCAACATAAGGAGTCTTGTTTCAATGAAAGACCTTACATTCACGAACTACAACTCACATGATTGTCATGTAATGCTGACCACTTTTCTTCCTATTGCCATCAGGGCTATAAATCCAGTGTTCTTAAAGATGGCAATCACACGGTTGTGCTACTTCTTTAATAAGATATCTGAGAAGGTAATTATCCATGATGATTTAGAGTCCCTACAGAAATTTGCTGTAGAGACATTGTGCCAGTTGGAGATGTGCTTTCCCCCATCGTTCTTTGATATCATGGTACACCTTGTTGTTCATTTGGTGCCTCAAATTGAGGCATTGGGTCCCATGTCTTTTTATGAAATATGGACGTATGAGCGTTTCATGTCAATATTGAATGGCTATATGTCAAATCGAGCTCATCCGGAGGGTTCCATGATAGAGGCATACACTACGAGAAGAGGCATTGAGTCTGGAGGACCATTATTGTAACAATCTCCTAAAAGACCGGTATCAATTGGTTTGCCTCCGTTGCGACATGAGGGAAGACTTGGTGGACGAGGGAGGATGGGACGGAAATCATTTATCCCGCCAGATTACAACATAATCCTAGAGGTACATTACAGCATACTACAACAACTCATAATAATGGACCCATTCACCAAGCAGCACATGGAAGAGCTTCGTGAGGACAATCCAGGATGCACGGATGATTGGGTATACAAGGAACACAAGCGTCGCTTCACCACATGGCTAAAGAATTTGGACATGACGGAGGAATCGAGAAACCATCAAGATTTTAGCATCTGGACCGTCAAGCCGGGTCACATCATGGCGAGCTATGACATTAGTGGCTTCTCATTTTCCACCAAATTGTAGGGACACCAAGAGAATGGCACGAAATAGTGGCGTTCGATGTGAGGCTGTAGATGATGCAACTGGTGAAGAAACTACATACTTTGGGTTCATTGATGACATATGGGAGGTTGAATATGGTCCACGGTGAAGGGTGGAAAGACATGTATAAGAAAAGAGAAAGACATAAGGAGCAAATGAAGAATTTTTTTGAGCAGCAGGCCGCCAAAAAATTTAAGGATTTGATGGATGATTTCGTCAAAAACTCTGATCCCGAAGTGATGAAGCGGTTGGCGGGAGCAGTGTCTGCTCAGCAGATGTCATCACAAGCTCCTTCATATATGCAGGTTGTCCCACCTCATCCATTGGGCAGCCAGGAGATGGCCACACAATCTATGCCCTTTCCAAGCAGTATAGCGTCAACATCAAATCAAGACCATTACCCAGTTGACGATATTGATAAACCTTGGCCTTGCACATTGCTAATTGGATATGGCCTTAGGAATCAGCATACAAAGCAAGTGGCCCACGGACTTCGCTATCCCCCGGGCGTAGTTTCCATGGCGTCGAGATGCAAGATGCATACCGCGGGGGTGGAAGTGTTGACAATCGAGCACGGATATGAAGACGACTTCATCGACATCCCAACCTCTGAGGGTATAGAGAAGCTTGGACAAGCAATCAAGAACTTCATACAATGGCCGAGACGGTACGTAAGGTTGATTGATCCACCAACGGCACCCTCTCCACCAGTGCATCAAGCATCCCAAGAGGCCGAAACAAGTCAACAACCAGCATCGCCACTGCATGCCCCAGCATCCCCATATATTTATGAGCCACTGTCGTCATCCCCAATATATGATTTGTCATTCTCGCTGGATGAGCTCGAGGGGCCGACCAAGAACATGCACGAGCAAAGCGGACTCCGCCCGACCAAGAAGGACACAACACAAGAGAAGGAGGTAGAGCAAACTCCCCCGCCACCACTAAAGCAGAATGAAGATGAGCAAACTCCCCCGCCACCACCAAAACTTAAGGAAGCAGAGCAAACTCCCCCACAAGCACCGGCCTCCAAGAAGGCAAAGAAATTTCCAATTCCAAAATTGGTTTCTCCCTATGAGCCAAAAAAGGGGAAAGCAGCAGGCACAGCTCTATTTCTGAAAGGGCTTGGAAAGCAGCGGACGGCACGAATCGTTGAGCTCGAACCGTCACAGAATAAGGAAGCCGCCGGCCAAGCAACTGAAGCCATGCCACCAACAAAGGAAGCCCCAAGTGGCGATGTACATGTCGAACCGCCATCAAAAGCACCGTTGACCCTTAAGGATATAAAAAAGCCAACGGTTGATGATTATGTCAATGTCCCCAATGACTATGTGCCCTAAGGCCTATCTTTGCGATGGGCGGTGCTTGAAAAGGGTCCATGGACGATAAAAAGGTTTCATGACGGTACATGAGAGCGTGAATGCCGGACTGCATGCAATTAGCGTGGACATACCAAATGGCGTGTTTGCTCTTTGGGGCGGAAAGAAGCGGGGCATTTGTTACCTTCGAGGACATGCACCTTTGTTGAACTATAGAAAACTTGACGTCCAACTCATTAAAATCTGGTGCCCGTAAGTATCGGTCATGCACACAAATTGTTATTATTAATTATAGACTACGAGTATCACTCTCATATACGCAGATGTTGTATGTAGTTTGCAAGACCACGAGCGAGATCATTATCACAAGGAACGATGGTCGGTTACACGAGTCCAATCTGGTTACAAGAAAATATGCACAAATTTGTACTTACAAATGAAGATAGAGCCAAGATAGAGAAGGACAAAACACCGGAAGAATTTGCACAAAAGCCAGAAAAGAAATTACAACGAAAATACGAGGGCGAGTATGCCCTCTATCTCGGAAGAGCAATGCTGAGATATAAGTACGAGGGGAATTCGTATTGGCACCCTACAACTTTGGGTAAGTGTGGCCTCAAATACGTACTTTAAATTATCGTGTTAACCCTAAGTACATGTGTCGCTCACTCGTTTATTCATGCAAAGTGACCATTGGATTGTTTTTTTTATATTTATCCATTCGAAGGGAAGGTGCTTGTCCTAGACTCATTACATTATCCTCCCCGAGTCGTATCAAACATTTCTGGTTCATTTAGAAAGGTGAGCCAACATGCATGCAACCACACATCCTTACTTATATGAATTAGAGTTTGTAAATAACTTTAGAGTTTTATAATCGACATCTTTAGGGCATGGCGGTTCTATAAGAAGCAAAAAGGACCGGTTGACCCCGCCCGTAAAGATCCTAGGGTGCCATTGAGGATACAACACCATTTCCCGGTAAGTTGTCACCCATATATCATCATATAATTATAAATAATTAATACACAAGGTATGACAATTTTAGAATCATCTGTTACTCATTAAATAGTGCCACAAGCAACCACCGGGACAGTCTCTTTGTGGATACTATGTGTGTGAGTTTATAAGGCAGCGGGGACGATACGTCAGGGACAAAAATATGGTAAAAATATCTATGTATGAAGTTTTCTTTTTAAAGTTTCAAATGTTATGGCAAGATATATAAAAAATGATGCTTTTAAACTTTGTTTCCAGCCGAGAAAGAAAGGAAAGGACGAGCCCTTCACTCCATCGACTATGGAAAATATAGAAGCGGACTTGTGCGGTTTTATTATGAGAGAAATAATTCTAAGTGATGGAGCATATTTTGATGAAGCCGGCGATTTAGCCGGTGAAAGTTTTAGAGCGCTAACAGACCTAGCAGTCTAAACTTGAAACAAAATGACTTGTAAAAACTTAATGGTTGGACTGATAACATGAAATGGCGTGTATTATATGTAATTTTATGCTTGATGTTTGATTTCATGTGTACATATCTATAATATTTATGTGTGTTGTTTGTATGATGCAATTTTATGGTTCATGTTTACATATCTTATATATATATATATATATATATATATATATATATATATATATATATATATATATATATATATATATGACAAATATAGCACAGTGTGGAGGCAAATATTAAAATTTGAAATAAAAAAATAATTACACAGGCGGCCTGAGTGGGCCAATGAAAAATTGGTTTACACAGGCGGCTCATTTAGTAAACCGCCTGTGTAAATAAATATTTACACAGCGGTGACAAAGTGAGCCGCCTGTGTAAATCAATTTTTCTGAGGCGGCTGCCCGCCGCCTGTACTGTGGGCTGATTAGTACTGACCCCCGGTGCAGGCAGTGGGCTTGGCCGCCTGTACAAATATCTTTAGCACCGCCTGTAGAAAGGGTTTCTGTAGTAGTGAGTGCTTCTGGTGGAAAACACTAGGGAGATCTTGTGCTTTAATGTAATAAAATAGCTAGGTGTGCCTGCCCCAGATGGAGGATAAGAGGATAGGAGGATCCCGTACATTTTCTTATAGGTGGCAAACACTTGAGGATCCCATGGTTTTGTTCCAGAATAAATAGAAATATATAATTGATGCCTGCCCCTAAATGGTGAATGAGAAACTGAAACACACATGTACAACAATATCCTTTTTTTCTGAATACAGTAGTTTGATTCGATATTCATGCAGTGGAAACAAGTAGTAGGTAGTGTTTGGTTGGATCAACTGTAACGTAAACATAAACAAAATTAGTTCAATTGCATTTCCCGCCGGTAAGGTCTGCAGCTATATAAATTGTTTACGTTTGTGTTACAATCGCTGGAACCAAACAACACGCTCCGTAGGTTACTACCAATTCAAGTTGGTGTCATGTTTACTTTGGCATATAAGCTGTGTTAACCTGTCCATCAGTATCCACATCATCCAATGGAGGACCTGCTCATCAAATGCTGATAATATATAATGTGGTTAACTGTTGATGTGATACTTAATTTGGTTCTAAAGAAAACAATGCTGAATACAAACAAGTATTCGGACTCTCTTGTGCTCCTGTTGGAAAACACTAGGGGATCTCGTGAATAGGATCGGAGAACACGTATGTTTATACTTTTATAGTGGAAACACACTTGGCATGTGATTTATATATACTGTCAAACTTCTAGCTCACTCCGTGGTCGACTAACATGCATGTTCATGCAGTGGAAACAACAAACATGTGTATCATCAACCAACAAGGTAGGTTAATTAGTACCATCTTGGTGTCATGTTTACTAGCATATTAAGCCATGTTAACCTGTCCTCAAGTCCACATCCAATTAATGGAGGACCTGGCCATGCATCTCAAATGCTGATGATAATGTGGTTGATGGACGTCATGAAAGTACTTTGGTTGTGAATAAAACACTGCCAAATACAAACATGTTTTCGGACTCTTGTGCTTCTGTTGGAAAATACTAGGGGAATATGATTGAAGAATCCTGTATGTTTATTCTTTTGTTATGGTGGAATACACTAGGCATGTGACATATACAAACATGTTTTCGGACTTCTCACTCCAACATCCACAAACCCGCTCGCTCATCCTTTTCTTCAACGTACAAAACTTCCACCAAGCAATGGCGCCTTCAGGAAAGAACATTTCTATAGCTATGCTCCTAACTATCATCGTGGCCGCAGGTATGTATTTGCGCATGTATGTACTATTGGAACATATTGTCCATCTCTCCTAGCAGCGTTGAATTGGCTGGTGCATGAACCTTATATTAATATATTTGTTTGATTAATCTTTTGGCTATTATGACCATGTTCTTGCTTGCATGTGCTAGTGTGTTCAACGCCTGCATGCATGCAGAGTCAGCGTCCATCGGATCAACCTTGCAAGCACCTGAGTGGCAGTTATGATGGACCATGCTTTGGCGACAGGGGTTGCGATCGTGTATGCCAAGCTGAAAACCCCGAAAACATTGGCGGCGGTTGTGAAGACTCCAAATGCTGGTGCTATACCTGTTAGCACTCTGATCCAGCCATGATGCAATGGTCCTAGTCTGGCACACATTTCTTAAATATAAATTATATCCCTTTGTGCGGGCTCTTATGTAATAATACATATATAGTGCTTTTTTAATAAACAGCGGGGATTACCCCTGCTCTCTCTCTCGGCATGTGATTTGTATAGTGTTGTTATGGTGGAACGCACTAGGCATGTGATTTATATATTGTTGGAGTTTTCAGTCCATCATCCACAAACCTACTTGCTCATTCTTAAATTTCTTCAACGTGCAAAACTTCCACCAAGCAATGGCGCCTTTAGGAAAGAATATTTGTGCAACTATGCTCCTTATTGTCATCATGGCCGCAGGTATGTAATTGCACATATATAAACTGTTGGAACATGGAACATATGTGAATTGTCCGTCTCTCCTAGCAGCTTAAGTCGTTTTGACGTTGAGTTGGCAGCTGGTGCATGCAACTTATATTGCATGTGCTAGTATGTTCAACGCCTACTTGCACACAGAGTCAGCGTCCATCAGATCTTTGCAAGCACCTGAGCGGCAAATACCACGGACCATGTCTTGGCGACGACGGCGGTTGTGATGAAGTGTGCCAAACTGAAAACCCCAAAAACATTGGCGGCAGTTGTGATGAAGACTTTAAATGCTGGTGTACCGATATATGCTCCTCTGAGATTGTTGCTGGTGCTAGCGATCCCATCCAGCCATGATGTAATGATCATTGCTTGTGCATTTCTTTAATATAAATTATCCCTTACTGCTGACTATTATGTAGTAATACATATATAATGCTTTTTTTAATAAATATCAGGGGTTACCCTGCGGTGAAATATAAATACACTAGCTCAGTTCTTCACATTAGTATCGGTCCAAAACACCCTTTATCAGTGTCAGATTTTTGAACCGGCTCACAACCAAACTAATCTGACACTGACGGGGGGTTGATATCAATGTCAGTTTGAACGGGGCGCACAACCAAACATGTACGAACTGTGTTGGAAATATAAAGTGAATTGATTATCCATATCTCCCCTAGCTAAATAGCTTAAGTTTTGGCGTTGAAATGGCTAGTGCATGCAACTTAATATTCTTAATATGCTGTTTTGATTAATCTTTCGGCTAATTATTAACCACGTTCTTGCATGTGCTAGTGTGTTCAATGTCTGCATGCACGCAGAGTGAATGCACATGAGCGGCTGTTCTCAAGGACTGTGCCTCGGTGGTACACTGTACACAAAAGCTTTGTACTGGCGGTTGAAATCTCATTTCTACTAGCCAGTGGGAGAGGCCTATTTCTACTGGCGTTTTTTGAAACCACCAGTGGGAGAGACTAGTAAACAATAAGTTATTTCTACTGGCGGTTATTGAAGGAATCACCTGTAAAAATTGCTGTCCAGAATTTATGTTTCTGGCTTAAAATAGCAAAAAAAAGGCAAAAAAATATTTGTGTAAAATCGCGCACTATGCGGCTAGTGAGATTCAAACCCATGACCTCCCTTTGCGCCCCCTCCCCTACCACTGCACCACACACCCACTTGTGTCTAGATCTCATTTTTATTCCCCACATAAATACATACTCAACGGTAAACTGAATATTTAAGGGTACAAATGAATTCAAATGAAAAGGTGGTGAACTACAAAGTTTCATAACTTTTTGTGGTCTACAACTTTTATTCAGAGTGTTTCTCTAACCGAGGCTTTTTAAAAAAAATTAAGTTTTAAATTTTAAATTTTGGAGGTAATTATCCTCAACTAGATGTATTCAAACGAAAAGTTTTCCACTACAAAGTTTCATAACTTTTCAAGATCTACAATTTTCATGCAGAGCGTTTTTCCATTTGAAGTCATTTGAAAAATTTAAATTTTAAAATTCAGAGGTATTTCTACTGGCGGTTGTCTTAAGGAACCATCAGTAGAAATCCATTTCTACTAGCGGTTGTCTTAAGCAACCGCCCATAAAAAATAACACCCATTTCTACTTTGGCGGTTGCTTAAGTGAACCGCTAGTAGAAATAAGGATTTCTTGGCGGTTGTTTTAAACAACCCCCGGTAAAAAAATGGTGCTATTTCTACTTGGCGGTTGCTTAAGTGAACCGCTAGTAGAAATAAGGATTTATATTGGTGGTTGTTAGAAGCAAACGCCAGTAGAAATGAGTGCTATTTCTACAGGCGGTTCTTGATTTGGTCCCACCATTTGATTTCCACCGATGTCATTAATTAGAACCGCCAAAGTAAAAATAAATCTATAGTGTCAAGAGAAATCATTTTTGTACTAGTGGTAGCGTCGAATCTTGCAATAATGCATGTAAAAAGAGAAAGAAACAGCAATATTTATGGCGCTTGTGACAATTATCAATGCTACTGGTATACCTTTGACTAAAAAAAAATGCTGCCTGATTGGTTCGTATCCAAAATTTGCTATGCCAAAAATTTAGCAAGCCAAAATTTTGGCTAGCATTTGGTTGGCTACCAAAAGTTGCCAAATTCTCACATTTGGCTTGTCAAATACATGGCAAGTTTTTTGTCGAACTTTTGGCTTGCCAAATCTTTGGCATGACAAAATTCGGATGTAAACCAAGCAGGCCCGCTACTGCTATACCTATATACCTATATATGCTCCTATAAGATTTTTGCTGTTGCCAGCACTCCCATCCAACCATGATGTGCACACTACTACATAAAATCTTAACCGCAAACTTTCAAAATGGGGCTCGGAGGCGGTTGGGCCACCGGCACGCCTTGGTTAATCGGGCTCAGCCGAGGCTAGGCTGGCGGCCCAGCAACCGCCTTGGTTAATAGATTAACCGAGGCGGGCGTTATACCATAACCGCCTCAATTAATGTCTATTAACTAAGGCGGTTGGTTTATAACAAATGCCTCGGTAAATGAATTAATTAAGACGGTTGCCCTTATGCAACCACCTCGGTTAATGTCTATTAACCGAGGCGGTTTCCTTTACTTGACTGCCTTGGTTAATCGGTTAACTGAGGCGTTTGTTTTTAGGCAATCGCCTTGGTAAATAGACATTAACCGTGGTAGTTATTTTTATAATGCCCGCTTCAGTTAAGTTTGGGCTACATAACCAGCTCCCCCACCTTCTTCCCCACGACCTTCTCCTCCATTTTCGAGTTTTGAGCTCCCAAAACCCAAAAATTGGGCATTTTCTAGGGGGTGTTTTGCTCTTGGATTTATTGAAGGGGGCACACGCAAGAGGTCAAATCTTACTCTCCTCCACTTATTTTGCTCTCTTTTTCATGGTTTAGGGGCTTCCTCTCTAGATCTAGATCTAAATAGAGGAGAGAGAAAACCATATCTGCAATTTGTATTGATTGAAAATCAGATCTAGATGAAGGCTAACACGATTTTTCGGGTGCATGCGTGCGTAAGGTGGCAGTCATGGACCGGAAAATGGATGTACAAGACATCGAGACTAGATCCGTCTTTCACACGAAGCTTGATTATAGTTTAGTACTTGATTGCTAAAAGAGAGTTTTATGAGACGTAGGCAAGTTATTCACAAGATGCAAATAAATTAGAGAAAAGACACATGCTATACCCATGTTTTGAATCATAATTTACTATTTAACACAATGAATATTAAATGTAAATTATGCAATCGTAACTTCTTGATTTCATTGCATCGGCTAACATCAATTGTTATTTGTAGTATGCTTCTACTCCTGTCTTGTACTTTCTCATTTTTTGTTGTCAGGAGTTTTGAGTGCCATTGAACATCATATGGGTGTGTATGCAGCAACTATTTTAACTAGGGGCGAATCTAGACTAGATTGCCATTGGGGTCTTATTCAAAAATGGATAGGGTCATCATCAACAATTACCACTATATGCAGTAACTTTCTATTGAAAAATTTAAAATCCGTTAGGGCGGCGGACCCTAGTGGATGCTGTAGATTCACCCCTGATTTTATTGTTCAAGTGTGTACACAAATATTAAAAATGTAATCATTGGTTCACCTGGAAGAGAGATAAGATAGCATTACTATATTGAGAATTTTCCTTTTTGTAACCGTAAATGAAATTGCTTTTCAAAATGTATTATTCTTTTTATGTTTATGGGGATAGATGCAATTGTTTTGAACTACAACTGGACTAATATCAGTTCCTCAATGTTTTTGTATGTGGTTGTTTAACACTTTGACATGTGGCCATGGCATCTTGGTAGTTCCTTATGTTGATCATGTTGCACCCATGTGAAGGAGGTGGTAACGCTATTCTCCTTTTGTCTAGGTCAACACTTTTGTTTCTCATTTTCATTAACATCTTGTGTGTATAGCTCATTCCATATGTTGTCATGCTGTCCTTTCTTAGACTTATATTTGTATTTGTCAAAAATATTGGAAAAAAAGAACCAATAATAGTTAAAGGATACATATGTAAATAATTATTCTATTTTAAAGTCTCATGTATATAAACATATATAATGAGTGATCAGGTTTCTCAATTTTTTAATAATGCGATGATATATATATATATATATATATATATATATATATATATATATATATATATATATAGGGAAATTTCATCCTACTCCTAGGGAGTAGCTACTCCCACCTCTTTCACATTCTATTCTACGTACAATTACAAACGGATCACGTTGTGGTGTTAACGGAGCTAACGGAAGCCGCCGGCACGCGTATATACCTGAATCAAATACGTGAATATTAATTAAATAATCATCGGACGAGCCGGCCAGATAATTGACGGCAAAAGCGGATTACAAACGTTGGTCTTGCAATTTTTCCGGATCTAAACTAGTATCACTTGAGATATTTATTTAGTCGGACTCATTTTCCTTTCAACGCTATTTGCAGCCGGGTGCCCTTCGAGATGGCCGCCGCCGCCCACCAACATAAACGCAAGAACGGAGGTTCTGCCACCGCTCTTGCCTCCGCCGGCGGTGTGACCTGTGCATTGTGTACGTTGGTATGTATCCTGCTGCTTTATCTAGACCATAATACGTACTTCCTTATTTTGTTTTCTTGATCTTCCTTCCCAATCTCCTTCTTTTGTTTTCTTGATCTTCCTTCCCAATCTGGTGGACGCTACATTCTAAATTGAATTCGCATGACTTTTCTTTTCTTGCAATAGGCGTCGCGTTCGGCCAGCAGCGATGCTGTCGTGTCTATATCTACCACCATACTAGGCAAATATCAAGAAAGCGATCTTCAGTCACACGTTAGTACACGCCAGATGCGGCAAGCCAGCCAAGCTAGCCAGTCTTCTGAAGACAGGCTTGCAAGTGACATATATGGTGAAGGAATCAGAGAAGTTTATATAGCAGCTCAAGATCGCAATTCAGAGTAGATGCATGATCAGATTTGCATTAGCATGGAGTATGTAATACTAGGATTATTATTATCAGTCCAGTTTTGTTCATAATTTTTAGTTTCATTGTAGTATATACACTCATCTCACTATTTTATTCAGGTTTTGTTATTAAAAAATGAGGAACCATTTTCTAATCTTTCGAATAAATTTCAATATTAATGACTTCTTAAGACATTTTTCCATCAATATTATATACAGATTTGGTTATTGGGAGTTTGTATTTTCTTCTCGTATATCTATTTGTTGGATTGGATTGTTAAAAGAAAATGAAAAAAGGTATACGGTGGTACTTCATCCACAACTTAGTATACAATGATACTCAAATCTAAATCGTGTATATTATCATACTCACACGTATAAAACTTTGGTATACAATAATTAATACTCTAATCTGAATCGTGTTGTATCGGTTCATACTTAAATTTGAACTTCGGTATGTAATTGTAATCAAACCTGAATTACGTACACGCATATATACTACTGCATTTAGTATGCATGCATACTCCTTTTAAAAAGTATGCATACAACTTATAATCCTGAAATGTGCGTATGTGAACATACTGTTACTCAATAATTAACAAATAAAAAGACATGTCTACATACTCTGAAAGTGTGCGTATGTGAGCATACATTAATCAATATACACTCTCCTCAGAATAAAATAATATATACGTACATACTCTAGAAGCCTACATAACCATAGTATGGCCTTGTTTAGATCGGCCCAACTTGCAAATTTTTGCAACTTTCCAATGTTACCATCTAAACGGGCCGGTTGAAATAATTCCAGCCTGCAACAAATTTCAACCCAGCCCATGTTTGCGTCGGAGTCAGTGCTGCCGAATAAAACCCTCAGCCTCACTCCGGGCCTCTCGGCCGCGCCCCCCACTCCTCATCCGCCGAACCCTATCGGCTCCCTCTCCCCGAACCCTAGCCCCCAGTCCTCCCCGCCGCCGCTCTCCATTTCCGCCGGAGTCCCACCCGATCTCGTCCGCCGCCGGTGAGCCGAACTCCAGATCCAGCCCTCCTACTTCCAGATCCGCCCTCCTTTCGTCCAGATCGAGCTTGTTTGAACTCCCTCGTCGGGATGGACGGGTACCGTAGCGGCGACGGCGACGAGAACGAGTTGGACGCCGGCTCCCTCCCCAACGCATCCGGCTATGGTGCCAGCTCGCAGGTGAGGGACTTCCTGTCCCAGGCGCCGGCATTCCCAGGAACCGGGGCCCCCCGGGTTCGGGAACAACTCCGGCGAGGGCTTCGGCAACAGCTCCGGTGGCGGCTTCGGCAACAACTCCGGCGGCGGCTTCGGCTACGGCAGCAACTCGAGCAGCAGCTCCGACTACGCCTTCGGCAACCCCCTCTCTTCTTCACTGAACCTTGGGTTCGGCGCGCTGGACCTCAACGCCGGACAGAGCTGGCCTGGCATGCCTGGTTACCAGGACATGCTTCAGACCCAGCATGTTGTCGGCGGTAGCGGCATCGGTCACGGCCCTCCTCCGGTGCACGTCCCATCCCGCGGCGGCCGGGGTTCCCTCGGCCTGTGGGCTCCTCGCCGGGCCGGCGCTGGAAGTCGTGGAGGACCTCCTCGCGGTCGATCTGGAAGGGGTGGTGCAGGCGGCCTACCTCCACTGGGTCCCCAAGGTGAATACGCTAGCGCCTCCACTGCCGGCCAGAGGACGGCCGGTGTTCGTCGCAACCTAGCCCAAGAAATCACCGACGACGACGACGTTCCTCCTGCACAAGTGCCGGTACACCCTTTCCTAAACTTCGTTATTCAATGCACTACCAAGTCTCTGCTAGCATTATATATAGTTGATGCTACCGGTGTGTATAGGATTGTCTGTACAAGTATGCGAACTATTTCTTTTGGTGGCATGGACTGTGTTTGCAAGATTGAAATATGACACCATGGAAGTATGAAACTAATAGGACCTAATACCACACTGTCTTTAACAATACAATTGTTCATATCATTAGGAGAATAGTTAGCTAATGGCAAGCAAAACTGGCACTTAGGTGTGAGGTCATACTTGATAAAAAAAATGGCACAAATTATGATTCTAATATCAATAGCAGGTAGGAATTTTTGAATAGGTAAAGGTTTAGTCAATGGCACCAAATATCCTACACACAATGCAAGCTGTCCAGATATAAGTATTTTCTTGACAA
Source organism: Chrysopogon serrulatus (assembly GCA_015844335.1). Taxonomy (NCBI): domain Eukaryota; kingdom Viridiplantae; phylum Streptophyta; class Magnoliopsida; order Poales; family Poaceae; genus Chrysopogon; species Chrysopogon serrulatus. The sequence continues at coordinate 72,157 of JADLZL010001614.1, read as the reverse complement.
AATACCTTCTGTGGCCTCCTTGCGGCCCATATTGGCCTTCATTAAATCTGCTGATGCCTCAGCAGCTTCTATTCCAGCCAAGCCTGTGCAGTAGCTATTCTTGATAGTCTGCTTGCAGCACTTGTAGCGCCATTGATGATCTTTCCACCATGAACCCCACACACTCATGTGATTATTAATGAATACATCCTCTTCGTATTTGCTCTTGGGAAGACATACATCCTGTACATAAAAATTATGGTTACTCATTAGCATCTAGCACTCATGACTATACTAAACATGAAAGAGGATACAGTGCTTAGTAATTTTAAATTGCATGCAAACATAAAGCTAACTTGCGATCTTTGCATGCTATCTCCTAGTGTGTGGTAACTAGGAACACATCTGCTGAACCATGATCTAAGATAGAGTTCTCAATTTACTATTGCTGGTACTATCAATAAACTTTTATTTCCATATAATCTCCCTTTATGGCCTTTGTTGGGTTTGATCTCTGCGAAAATGATTCCTTCTAAAGAAGCAAAGCTTATCGTCATCTCTGATTTTGTTGTTGCAACATGCAGACACAATTAGCTAGAAAACCCTACCAGACACAAAATATCTAGAACATTCTATTTTTTGGTGGCATGGACTGTACTGCACTGCTTTTTTGGTGGCGAAAATGCCCTGTACTGCACTGGTTTGTTGGTGGCATGGACTGTCTTGTTTGATAATGCATGAACATTCTGTTCATTTTCCACATTTTTTGATTGCTATTTACCATTGACTGTTACCATTGACATTGTGAGGATCTGCATCATTTCAGAGTGAACTTACCAGGGCTCATTGGAGTGCTCATAATACCAGCATTTTCTGTCAGCTATATGTTGATGAAATTGATAAGGGCAACTTCAATAGGGGTGTCATGAACAAGTGGGGGTGGAAGAACATATCAGAGCGCTACTTCAGGGGGACGGGATTAGTTCATGACAACGTTGCCTTTGGTCATAAGGTCCGATCCCTCAAGAAGGAGTGGACTAAATTCCGCGAACTGCAGAACACTGCGACAGGCCTGGGCTGCAACACCGATGGTACCGTGAGTGCTTCAGATGAGTGGTGGGAGACCAATGACAAGGTATGCCGTTTCTGGATTGTCTATTACTGCTAATATTACCAACCTGCAGTTGTTAACATATTCTTTCGTAATGCTTGTTTTGCAGGACAACAAGCTCAAGGGTGGAATGCCTGAATACATGGAGCTTTTGGATCGCATGTTCCAGGGTGTAGCAGTGACAGGGGAAACAGCTTATGCTCCTAGCCGCAGGAATGCCCCACAGTATGTAAGCAGTGACGATGACGAGGACATCCAGACACCTCAGAGCACTGGGAGCAAGAGGTCCTACAGCAGTCTCAGCACCCGCAGCACGGCTGCTAGCCCCAGCAAGAGGTCCAGGAGTCCAGCTGTTAGGATCACTGAGACTGTGGACAACTTGTCTTACAGTATCGACAATAGGACTGCGGCACTGAGGGACCTTTGGAATGATAGGCAGCAAACTGTGCAGCAGAAGAAGGCAGCTAAGGAGGAGGAGGAGGAGAAGAAGCTGAGCATCGTTGACCAAGTGGTAAAGCTGGCTAAAGAAGCTGGGGCTTCACAGGATGATTGGAAGCAGTGGAGTACAGTGCTTGCTATCTGCGAAAACAAGACTGCTGCGCGATTTTTTATCCAGTCAGATCCCGCAGGAAGGCTGACCACCATTAACAACTACACCGGGGAACGTAACTAGGCCCTCTTATGCATGCATCTGTGCTGCGTGTGTGTTATGAACCTGCTGTATGACTTATGTGTGTGCATGTTGTGTGAACTCTGTGTTTGATGTGTACGTTATGTTGTGGAACTTATTGGTATTCTGTTATCGAACTACGTCATTTGTGTTTGTGTCGAGTTTGATATTTAAATTGTTGTAAGAGGTGTGCTGGTGGGAACAATTGATATTTGTTGCTGGGGGAAATGCTGCATGATAAAATATTCCTGTGGTCATAAGTACTGACACCCATCTATTTGCTTGTTTCATGTGCGCAGGGGGCTGCACCACCAGTTGATCCAGTCGTTGACGACAGTGACGATGACGATGACACAGATGATGATGAGTGGGAGGAGGGCTTCTTCGACATGTTCTTGGATGACCCTGAAGAAGAGGCTGCAATCCAATATGATATGTCCCAGGTTGAGACTCACATGCATAAATACTACAATAGAGCACCGTATAGGGTACCAAAGATGAGTGGGCTAGAGTGGGTAGAACTGAAACTATCAAATGCATATTCCTGCTACAACATGTTTAGATTGACCCCACAAATGTTCTATAGACTGCACAAGCCTTTGACAGAAAACTATGGCCTCAAAAACACAGCAAAGTCCAACTCAATTGAGGCTTTAGGTATATTTCTTTGGATATTAGGTGGTGCACAACCATATAGGCAAGTGGAGGACAGGTTTGAGAGGTCACTTGCAACTGTTCACAACATGTTCTATAGAGTCCTGCCCTGTGTGGTTAACCTTGCCAACGACATCATTCAGCCCCGAGATCCACAATTTAGTACAGTGCACGATAGGGTGAGGAAGAGAAGGTTCTATCCAGAATTCAAGGGTGCATCGGTGCTATAGATGGCACCCACATCCCTGTTCAGGTGCCACAAGACAAGTTTGTGCAGCACATGTGTCGCAAAGGCATGACAACACAGAATGTGTTGGCTGTTTGCGACTTTGACATGATCTTTATATTTCTGCTTGCGGGATGGCCGGGGTCTGTCCATGACACGAGGGTGTTTCAGGATGCAATGACAAACTTCAAAGACGACTTCCCACATCCTCCTCAAGGTACACAACTGTCTGGTAGTACATTTGACCTTACTAATTGAAACATTTAACAATTTCAGGTGCTTGGTGGTGTAGGGAAGTTCTACTTGGTGGACTCGGGGTTCCCAAATCGTCCCGGGTATCTCGCTCCTTACAAAGGCACGAAGTACCATATCCAAGACTTTCGAAACGCCGCAGAACTTAGCGGTAAGGACGAGGTATTCAATTATGCCCACTCATCTCTTAGAAATGTGATTGAAAGGGCCTTTGGCGTGTTGAAGATGAAGTGGCGCATATTGTTGCATATCCCTGCCTATCCTCCTAAAACACAGACAAAGATCATAGTTGTTTGTGTTGCTTTGCATAACTTCATAAGGTTGAGTGGGCATTTTGATGCCGACTTCAATCATGTAGATCAGCATCCTACCTTGGTGCCGCCCGAAGCCTACCTCGATCAGCCTGAGACTGTGCCAGCCCCGGACAGTGAGGACCGAGCATGGATGAATGCTGTTCGGGACAATATTGCACACTCCCTGTTCAATAAGTCTTGATACATATGGTTTGCTTGTTTGTCATTTACCTTGGTGTGAAATTGGTTTTCTGTTGTAATAATGTTGCTTGAAGAGTGAAACAATATTTCGGTACATGCTTCGATGTAATTTGAGAGCTGGGTAACAATATTTCGGTACATTTGGGTACATGTATGTGTTATTTCAATTCTGTAATATTTGAGGACTGAGAATACTTATATGTTTGTAATATTTGTTTTCTGTTGGCCTGTGAATGATGAAGAAGTGGATGCAATTGTTGTATGCAGGCTGTTTATTTTTTTCGGTGCTGTTGGATGCATGCTGTTGCTGCATGCAATAGCTGCATGCATGCGTGTGCCAGGTCAGGCTGCATGCATGCATTTGCATGCAGCGGCCCTGATCCAGCATGCATTGAAGAACCTTAGGACTTGGTTTTTTGCTGCAGACAAGTGTGTCAGGTGTACAGTGATTGCAAATTTTTCAATCCATCTATTCCTCAATTCTAACCCCTTGTGGCATGAATGTGTCAGATTGCAAAAATTTGCAAGTTGGGCTGATCTAAACAAGGCCTATGTGTATATCCGATGCATGCACCACATGCACGATTTCAAAAAAAACATTAAATACCATACGTATACCCACACCATATACCGGCCGGTCAGAGTAATTAACGAATCTGATTAAAACACCGTTATCTGATCTCACGGTGTTACATAGGAGTAGTTACTCCCGGGTAGTAGGAAAACCTTCCATCCTACTTCTAGGGAGTAGTTACTCACATGTTAATATCTCTAGATTTAAGGTGTATATGACCAAACGAAGTATATGTCATGATTGAAGTATATAATTATACTAGACCATCTATGGTAGTATTTATGTCAAGTATGCATATATACACAGAATATTGGTTATACTTGTTTTACATACTACAGTCAGTGACATTTTCGTAATATATTAAAAAAAGTATGGGTTCCTTTGAAATTTTTTCACGTAGGAAGATTTGAAGTATCTTAGTATGAGTATATAAACATACTCAAAGTGATAAACAAGTATAAATACATACGCAATATGCTGTCATGCATCAGTAAAAAGGTAAGACCAGACCAACCCACCCCAGAAAATTCTATTTGATCAAAAACATTAATTCTTGCACATAGATAAATGCAAGGAATTATCTGGACAAATTATATATCACTTCAACTCTTGGCTTGCAAGCCAATCCCATTCAATATTTACCTTAGAATGCTTCAGCACTAATATTTTGCCAAAAAACATTGTTTTATTTTGGTGATGCAAGAATTTTCAGATGGATTATATGAAAAAAAATTGCAGAAACGTCTTATAAAAAGCATCCAGAGGAAACCAAATTTGACTAATAGACAATGATTAGCATAGAAACCAAATTTTACCAATAAGTCAACGATAAAATGATTAGCACCCAATTTTACAAAAAAAAAATGGTAAAATGATTAGCATGGAAGCATCCTGAAATCTGACAGAACATGGTCAGTAAGTAAGGTGTCAACCAATGTCACTACGCTTACTGCACCCTGGAACAGGAGTTAAAAATTAATTAGAGGAAGATTAATAATGCCAGCAAGGGGAAGATTTCTGCTTAAATCTCCTAGAAACGGAATAAACTGAACTGAATATACACTGCAAATAACTGTACAGTTTATGGTCAGCATAGGTGAAATTGGAAATCACTCAAAAATCAATTTGTATTGTATCATCCTATTATCTGACAAGAAAAAAGTTAATTATGTGCAATCTAGCATCGAGGCAGGTTCCTCATCACAAATAATGCCACATGCACATGTAAAAAAACTTTGATATCTTCCAACAGAAGTCACAAGTGCAGCTCATGTTACTCTAAGGCTTACACTGCAGCTGCAAATAACATTTCATGTTATTCTAAGCCTTATACTACAGCAGCAAATAAAGTACTAGTAGTCCTAGTAGTTCTAGCTTCTTATCTTTGAGACATAGTTAACAAAAAACTGAAGTAACGCTCTCTAATTTGGCACATAGAGAGATATATATAAATTGCATGGCATCGATTCATGGTTCTGCATCTGGATCTGAACTCAAGCAAAGATGGCATTCTTTAACGGTTATTGTAAACTATCAACAAGAAAGGATAGTTAACAAGGAAAAAACACAGTACAATCAGTAAAACTAGATGAGCATGAGAACTATACATAAAGGCTTACGTCAAGCCCACAATTTCGTCCCCATGGTTCTCTATTGAAGGAATCCATGACATGAGACTTATACAGAACAGAGCACACATGCAGCAATTAAAATAACAAAAGCAAATTACAGACTACAAATCTGGAAGCATTTCATGTTTTGGCAAGGCTGTTGACCAATCCGCAAGTATATTACAAAGGTAATCTATCCCCACATTCAAAACATGAGTTTTCAAATGAAAATTAATTGTAATTGGAGAGATGGCCATCTAACATTGGGAATCTAGCATGACAATTGGCAAAATGTTCTAGTTCCCAAAATAAGAATTAATTATTCCTGAATCATCTTGTGATGTGTGAGCCTAGAAATTGTTAATGTCATCAATCATCACCATGATTCTCACCTACTCAAGTATTCTCAAGAGTGTGATAAGCATAAGCACAGGCACGGGTCAGCAATACAAAAAAATGATCCCCCAACACATACAATTCTCTACCGCCTTTACATAATAACAACAGTGCAAACAAGAAACAGTGGCACAGTCCACCAGACAATGACCTCTAAATTCAGCCATGGCTCACCTTACATTTCCTCCAACACCGCCTGCAAAATTGATGAATTCTCTAGGATATGGTCGAAGAAGACCCCATGAGGCCTAAACATCCAACTGACAACTTGATGTTCCAAATCTGAAAAAGGAAGCAAGCAGAAATATTATAAAAATGATCTCTTTGAGGATTGGCAAAAGAATAATATGATTATCTAATGTGGCATAATTAGTCACCCAAACATATCAGAGGACTATATTTTTATGGTTATCAGCAAGTTATTGTAAAACGGATCAGAGGGCTATACTGATGGCTAACTAGATCGAAATTGTCTTGAGTTTTTCAAATCCTGTCACCTACTCTGGATGTGGCGTCTGCAATAAATTCCTCTGCTGTCGACACACCTGCATCCAACACAAATGCAAACAGGTCAGGTCGTTCAAAAGATAGCAACGAGGTGAATAGCCATGGGCAGCAGAGATTTGATTAAGCAAGGGATGCAGGGACTTACCAACAGGCACGGCGCCAAATCCGTCATCTGCTTTTGCAACTAGGCACGTAGTAAAATTGCATCCTGTGAGGAGACGGAGAATTGGGGAGCAAAGCTGACCGTCGATCGCCGCCCTCACCTGGGATTTCTCGACCTTGCTTGGTCCGTGGCGGCGAAAACTGATGGGGTGAGGGAAGACGAAGGTCCCAGGTGGGCCAGCGGGCGGCGATGCAAGGTACGGGTAGTAGCCGCGAGCCCAGGTGAGGCGAGGCGACCAAGGAGCCCAGCCCCTACCCCGCAGCGCCACCGACGAGGCCACGGGCCGCCCGAGGCTGCACAGGCAGGGCACCAACGACGAGGCTGCAGAGGCAGTTGGAGGACCTCGAAAAAGCTTCGCACGGCCCACCTCGGATGCCAGGGGCGACGGTCGAAGGAGGCGTCGGAGGCCGCAGAACCCGCCTTGGAGGCTGTGGAGGCGAGGGGAGGCGGCGAGCTGGGCTCGTGGGGAGGGGCGGCGGCGATCTGGGCTCATGCGGCGGATGGGGTGGCGGCGGCGATCTGAGCTCGTGCGGTGGGGGGGGGCGGTGAGCTGAGCGAAAACCGGCGCCTCCCCCCCACGATCTGGAGAGAGGTGGGTGAGGAGAGGGGAGGAAACGGAGGGACGTCAGGGAAGCACCTGTCGCCGGGGTCGGCCCGCGTCTCTGGCTCTCGGCCTCTCGGGTCCGATGGCTCGATGATTTTAGACTCGGGTACTAATTATTATTTAGTACCCAGGCTACTACATAGAATAACTATATATATATATATATATATATATATATATATATATATATATATATATATATATATATATATATATATATATATATATGATAATTAAGCTATTTGGAAGTCAATTGGAAAGCAGCTGATTGATCTTGGGGCATCCTTGCGGCATTGTCTGTCAATGTCGTCCCATCATCGTCGTCCCATCGTCCGTCGAAGCCTTGAGGACATTAGGTAGAATACCGAATAGATGGTTTACTGTTTCTGTGTTGATGAAAATTGTTTTATATATATATAGGAAGACCCAGATGTATATCTTTTTTGTTGGTGTAGATAGATTGCCTCGAGTATTTTATTAACATATTACCGCTCTATCTGGTTTTTTAGTGTTGAGCTCTACATCATTAGCTAGGTTATCACGTATTGTAGGTATTATAATATTTATTTGTCAGTATGGATTCCACATGAAAATTGTTTTATATATATTGGAAGACTTGAGATGTATATATTTTTTTGTTGGTGTAGATAGATTGCCTCGAGTATTTTATTAACATATTACCGTTGTATCTAGTTTTTTAGTGTTGAGCTCTACATCATTAGCAAGGTTATCACGTATTGTTGGTATTATAATATTTATTTGTTGGTGTGGATTCCACCATACCCTCTTTGTCCAGAAATGAATACAATTTTAGAAACTGTGCCGGTTAAACTGGCTTAAGTTTAACCAAGTTTATTGTAAAAAAGTATTCAACATTTATATCTCTAAATAGATTTATTATAAAAATATATTATATATAGCTAATCTAATAGTATTTGTTTCACAGGTGTTAGTATTTTTTTCACAAAATTTTAGTCAAAGATTAAACTCTTATAGATATAGATTGACCTTTTTTGGCTGGTGCCAGTTTAGAGAATTTTGGGAGGTGGTAGATCACGTTTATTATTTTCATTTCATCAAGATGTATATACGTTAGTTTTTATAGATATTCTATTAAGAGTAAAGTGATCTATGGGTGGTCCTCGAATTTATTCGGGTGTGTTCTCCCAGTCCTCGAACTTAGAAAGCGTATTATTTCGGCTCATAAACTCTATTTAGGTCTCATATTGATCCAAACGGATATAGGCTCTTATCTCTCACCTCCCTTGTGGTCATGACCATGGTCAAGCGCGTTGTTGTTCGACCCGTGCGTCTGCAACCGCCTCGTATTAGACTGGAAGCAACCGCCTCGTATTGGACTGGAACATCGGCCCGTTACACGCCTGCTTCTCACACTACGCCTCGACACCAACGGCTTGCTCTACCTCACCGGCAACAACGACAAATATATCGGAACCTAGGGCTGCGTAATCGGCCGACGAGGAGCAAGTCTTCTACCGGGCCACACTCGATCCCGACGGAGTCCTGCGGCTGAACCGCCACGTACGACATCTCGTCCGGTGGCATGTGGAAGACCGAGGTACACACGGCCAAAGGACCATCAGGTGCTGGCACGGCGACTGCGCAGCTGGGCTGTCCATGGCGCAAATGCAGAACATGTGGTGGGCGGACAAGTCATGCTATTTTATTGGCAACGTCATGAGAGAGTTCGACTGCCAGGCCGCGTGGATAGATGACTGCCTCTGCGCCGCCGTGCTGCTGGACACCAACGCCTCCAAGTGCACGTACCAAGCAGCAGCTAACTCTCCTGTACGGCCACGCAGACAAGCTTGCCTCGACCTGGAGATCGTGCTGCTGGAGGCGTTTGAGCACCCGGCCATGCAAGGCATCATGCTGTGGGGGTTCTTGCGCAGGGCCACATGTGGCGCTTCCATCGCCAGCTTGTCAATGCCGACGGCAAGTACACCGAGGCTGGCGGCAGATCACCCGCGCGCCTACATGTCCGCAGTGATGACCCGTCTGCACTGCACCTGCCCAGCAGCGGCCGGGGTGATGACGCGCCCATGCGACCAGGCAGCGGCGGCATCACAGGACGAGAGGAAGAAGATGACGTTTTTCAAAACAACGCGTCATGAGTCTATAAATATTTGTGTAAATTTTATGTCTTGGTGATCTTGTAATTTGTACATAATGCCCACTAAAATTCTATTTCAAGTAATCGAGCCTTTTTCCGTTTAGATGAATATGAGACCCAAACAAACTTTAAGGATCAAGATATAACACACTTTTTGAGTTTGGAGACTACACTGCCAAACCGAACAAGTTTGACGACTGGCCAGGAAGTTTTTAGGTTTTTTTTCTTTTCCATTACCAACAAATGTGTCATTTGGGCTATGTATATAATATTATAAACCACAAAAGTTTCTTGGTTTTTATTTGTTCTTCTTTCTTTATTTATTTTCTCGTTCGTCTCAGTGTGTACTTTTCTCATTTGTGCCACCAGCATGTTCTTTCCAAGCATTTCATATTTTTCATGTCTCCATGTGTGATCCGTCTAAGCGTTTGCTAGATTCTTCTTGAGTCCATCTCAGTGGAGCATCCACATGCATCTCCTATGAATATCAACAAACAAAAATAAATAAATTCTACCATCATAAACATTTGAACATGCGATTCCTTGCCTATATAAAAAGCTACCAAGTTGGCCACCCATCAAAGCCACAGCCCCTTTGGTCGGCTGATCTATTTTTTTTTATACTATAATTTGTTCCATAAACACGTGCGTGCCGCAAGGGGTACATAATTAGTACTATTGAATAGATCATTAAACATATTTGAAGATACAAATGTTGTACATATTTTTTACAAATCATAGTGACTCTTTTTAAGACACAGGGAGTACGATATAGAACAATAATATTATTAATTTAGAAAAACTATAGCCACGTGCGTGTCGCACGTGCCTCTCCACTAGTATAATATTATAAACCACAAAAGTTTCTTGGTTTTTATTTGTTCTTCTTTCTTTATTTATTTTCTCGTTCGTCTCAGTGTGTACTTTTCTCATTTGTGCCAGCATGTTCTTTCCAAGCATTTCATATTTTTCATGTCTCCATGTGTGATCCGTCTAAGCGTTTGCTAGATTCTTCTTGAGTCCATCCCAGTGGAGCATCCACATGTATCTCCTATGAATATCAACAAACAAAAATAAATAAATTCTACCATCATAAACATTTGAACATGCGATTCCTTGCCTATATAAAAAGCTACCAAGTTGGCCACCCATCAAAGCCGCAGCCCCTTTGGTCGGCTGATCTAGTTTTTTTTAATAAGTTTACTTGGAGATACAAAAATATGGGTCTGTCTAGCTATCTGTTGACAGATTTTTATTGTTAAAATCTATCAGATTTTGAACCAATTAAAAGATGACAACTCAACATAAAAATGACAGATAAACAGAGAAAAACTGTCAAATAAAACATACATATTTCGGGACATCTGATAACAGCTTTCCCCAAACCCAATATCCATTAACAGAAAATATAGGTCTGCTGTTTGAACACGCACCCAGACACACACAACTGAACACACACCATCACACACAGCATATGCCTGAACACACACACACACACACACACACACACACACACACATAGAGTTATCCTGTCCTAGTCTTTGCTTTTGCAAGAGCATCCTTTCCTGCAGGGAAAAACAAATCGAATGTTACTTTAGAGGTCCCAAGAAATTGGCTTCAGGGATTTAACTATAGTGTTTTTGGCATGCATGCTAACCTTGAAGAACTATTGACAGAGTAGCTTGCTGCAGCTGGGTCATCATTTCATATCCACACCATCTTTTGATGGCTTTCAGTGACAGTGGAGAAATAGCACATTGATCAAACCTGTGACATGCATAGCAGCTACCTATTAAAGGTATAGAATGAATGGTGCCTAGTTGTTAAGATATGGGGTCCAAATCAAAATACATGAGGAGATTTCTGAGAAGAAATGAACAAGAACTCAGATAGAACACAAGAAAATAAAAACGTGCCTATCCTTGGATCTATACTGCCTAGGATGATGTGAGAGAGGAGGGAGTAGAGGACGATGGCTTTTGTACTATGGTTGATCACTGTCAATTCAAATCGCAGACCGGCAGAGATAGCACAACCCACTACCGGGTCCGTTGAAACCGGCAGTGATAGGACCACCCTACTGCCGACTCAAGCCACAAACCGACAATGATACTTCCTCTTTTTTTAATAAGTGGCGCATTTAGTTTGTTCTTAGTCAAATATTACAATCTTTGACCAACCATTTTAAAAAACTCTTATAGTTTTATAATATACAAATTACATATTATGATAGTATTTCTCATAATAAATCTAAAATTATAAATCTTATGACATAAAACTATATAATTTTTTAAAAAATTAATGGTCAAAGATATACATGTTTGACTTAGGATAAACCAAATGTGCCACTTAAAAAACAGAGGGAGTATATCACAGCAGGTTCATCACACAAATCGAAAGTGATGTGAACTTTCACTGCTAGTTTTGGCAGACCCCAATCATGCATTTACAGTTATTGAAGGTAAGAACCGGCAATGAAGAGTTATCATTGGCAGTTCGTTAGCACCCAGCTCTGATGGGTCGGCACCATAATGCTCGAATCTGTAATAGTGATGGTTCCCATGTGGTTTGTTTCCATTTCTGGGCTTGTGCTTGTGGTGGAAAACACTAGAGAGATCTCATGCTTTACTTTAGTTCCCAAATATAAAATAGGTGCTTGCTCTGACGGAGGATCAGAGAATAGGAGAATCCAGTAAAATTGCTTCTACGGTGGCAAACACTTGGGGTCCCATGCTTTCATTCGGGAATAAATAGAAATATATATTAGATCCCTACCCCTGATGGAGGATCAGAAACTAAAACTGAAACACACAGAAATACAACGATATCTTTTTTTTCTAAAAAAGTAGTGTGATTTGATATTATTCCTGCAGTGGAAACGAGTCTATCAGCCGACAAGGTACGTTAGTACCAATGCAACTTGGTATGATGTTTACTTTGGCTATTATTATCCGGTCCTTCAGTGTCCACATCCATCCAATGGAGGAGCAGCTCATCAAATGCTGACAATATATATAATGTAGTTGATCTCTGAACTTCGGTTGTGAAGAAAACATTGCTGAATACAAACATGTTTATGGACTGTTGTGGTTCTGTTGGAAAACACTAGGCGGGGAATAGGATCAGAGAATCCGGTATATTTATGCTTTTATTATGGTGGAACATACTAGGCATGTGATTTATATATATTGTTGGACTTCACCTCACTCGATCGACCACCACCCTGCTCACTTATTCTTTTCTTCAACGTACAAAAACTTCCTTATAAAAAAACAACCAATGGCGCCTTCACGAAAAAATCTCTCCGCAGCTGTGCTCGTCCTAATTGTCATTGTGGTAATCGGTACGTATATATGCACATAGATGATTTGTTGGAAATATGAGTGAATTGTTGTCCTTATCTCTCCTAACAGCTTATGTCGTTATTTGAACGTTGAATCAGGTGGTGCATGCAACGTAGATTAATATATGTTATTTTTATTAGGGTTAAGTCCACTTTTGGCCCCTTAACTATTGGGTTCGTCTAATTTTCACCCTCAACTACAAAACCGTCTAATTTTCACCCTCAACTGTCAAAACCGTTCACTTTTGGCACCTGGGAGCGGTTTTGACCGGGGTTGAGCGGTTTTGCATGGCACTGTAGCGTTGATGACGTCAGCGATGACGCCGGCACTCCTTTAATTTGCGAAATTGATATCTTTTTTTATTCGAGCTCCAAATATAGCAAATAATGTATCAATTTTGATCATCTCGACGAGCTCTTTGCAATGGTGTACTCCGATTTGTTGTTTGAGATAATTTTATTTCATGAAAAAATAAATACTTATACAAAACAAGCGAGAATAATTAATATTAGGTGTATATATATATGAGGTACGTCCACCTGATCGTCATGCTTCCGTAATCCGGCCGTATACATATATATGAGGTACGTATATGTATATTCTAGCTAATATACGGTAGTGCATCCAAAGACACATAATCAATATTAGGTGTATACTTGGATACAAAAGAAGTGAGAATAATTAATATTAGGTGTATATATATATGTCTCTGGTCAGTTTGATAGTTAGGATAGTGCATCCAAAGTATATCCAAAGTATACAATTAATATATGGTCGTACCTCATATATATGTATACGGTAGTACACATAATTAATATAATTAATATCCAATATACAGTAGTACACATAATTAATATCATTAATATACGACCGTATATCCAGTATACGGTAGTACACACACACACATATATATATATATACACACCTAATATTAATTATGTGTACGGGATGCACTACCATATATTAGCTAGAATATACATATACCGTATATTAGCTAGAAATATTTATTTTTTCATGAAATAAAATTATCTCAAACAACAAAACGGAGTACACCATTGCAAAGAGCTTGTCGAGACGATCAAAATTGATATATTATTTGCTATATTTGGAACTCCGAATAAAAAGATATCAATTTCGCAAATTAAAAAGGAGTGCTGACGTCATCGCTGACGTCAGCAAGGCTACAGTGCCATGCAAAACCGCTCAACCCCGGTCAAAACCGCTCCCAGGTGCCAAAAGTGAACGGTTTTGACAGTTGAGGGTGAAAATTAGACGGTTTTATAGTTGAGGGTGAAAATTAGACGAACCCAATAGTTGAGGGGTCAAAAGTGGACTTAATCCTTTTTATTAATGTTTTGGCTAATCATCATAACCACGTTCTTGGATATTGCATGTGCTAGTGTGTTCAATGCCTGCATGCACTGCTGATTGCAAGCACTTGAGCGGCAACTATCATGGACCGTGCCTTGTCCCATTTGGTGAAGGTGGTTGCGATCGTACATGCAAAGCTGAAAGCCCTGACAACTATGGCGGCGCTTGTGTATTTGATCAATGCTGGTGCTTTAGTACTAATTGTCCTTCTGACATTGTTGTTGGTGCTAGCACTCCGATCCAGCCATGATGCCCGCAATGATCCCAGCCTTGTGTGTGTTTCTTAAATATAAGTTATCCCTTCCTGCTGGCTCTTATTATGTAAAAATACATATATAGTACTTTTTTAATAAACACAAAAGGGGTTATAGAACTAAAGGAGAAGAATGTAATACAAGCATCAAGAAATAAAAAAAGACAGTGGATCGTAAGGATCGATTACAAAAGGGCAGCTAGCCATTGCTCAATAAGGGAAAATTAATAACCTTTCTTTTCTCTATGGACAACCAAGGGATTTTTTTCCTTGATTGCAAACTGCTCATCAGACATGCCAAGTCAGCTCCTAATCCATTCATTAGTTGTGTTTGCCAAGTGGTACCTACTGGTATTAGCTTACTTGTTTTGTTATAAAATGAAATTGTTGGACTTGTGGATCAAAATAAATTTGAATTTTCTCAAGCACATATATATACCAATGCATATTCCTATACGATTTGTCCCACCATTATGTCGTGGATTTTGACGATGAAAACAAAAATGATCCAGATATGATGTTCAGAGCCATAAATATATCCAAATGTACCGGCGAGAGAAAATTGTTAACAGTTTATCTCGGCTAAGGCTTGCCATTGGCCCTCCACTCCTAACAGATGCACCACGATCAGAGGTGCTAACCATTTCCCACTGGCTTGGTGCCATCCGATGCCATGCCATAATATAAGGGAGAAATTTTACGATGGTTGAAAAAATCATGAGCCATCCATTAGACGAAATTGGACGGTATAAAAATAGGAGGTACCCAACTAAAAGTACCTCAAGGTACCAAGTAAGTAGAGAATAGTACCAAATTAGGTGGGACTAGTATCTAAATATGTGACCAAGATCTATTTTATATTTCATTTTTTTATTTTCGAATAAGGGTACACCAGTCATTTTAGTCCTTTTCTTCCTTCTCCGTCTCTTCTCACCCGTGAGTCCGTGACCCCGGCCCGAAGCTCCGACCATGGGAGAGTCATGATGCGTCCACTAGCAGCACCAGCCCGATCGATTACGTGCTACTCCTAGCGCCTCTCAATCTGATGTCGTCCTTGCTCCACTTCCCTATGCGGCCAGCAGCAAAAACTGCACCGCCGGGCGAGCACAGGCCACTGGCCGCCATGCGCTTGGCCTGGCAGCAGCTGTGCCGTTAAGCCAGGCTGTCCTTAGCTGCATCAAGGCCATTGTAGTCAGTAACCATCACAGGTGCCGTGATTAGTTGGGACATGAACACCAGCACGTTGGACGTTGGTCGCTAGCTCATAGTCTGCAAGCTCATCCTTTGAGGAGTGAAAATCGCCACGGCAGCCAGCCAGCCACCATCAGTAGCACCGCAGCTTGCGTGTTGATTATTATGTTGGATGTTGCCGCACTGTCACCTTCGCCCACTGCACACCATGGCTACGCCAGAGGAACAGGAGCTGGCCTTGTATGAAGGCCGTGGTCGGCGCGGCCATGTCCGCGGCGCGCTGGACCAGCAACGGTGAGGACGCCAATGAGAACAGAGTCAGCGGAAGCGACCTCCTTTTTACTTGTAAGCGGCAGGCGGGCGGCAGCAGCCCAAACACTGGATGCCCGAGGTCTTCAGTGCAAGATCGATGGAGAAGCGCAATGAGTGGCGGTGCCGGTGAAGGGTCGGAACTCGGAAGTGCCCTATTAGACTTGGGCTCGCGGCAGGTTACGTCAAGTTTCAAAAGGCACAGCATCATTAATTACTAAAATACCCTCTACAATATATTTTTCAATTAATTATTTAGAAAATATAAATAGAGAAAAGAACCTGAAGATACCGAGGTACTTTTCCAACCATAATAAAAAATCTCAATATAAGGTCTTATTTGTATGTTGTTGGATTCACCTCAACCCACATGCGTTGAGGTGGATTGGGGTGGAACTTAGTTCAACACTCCAAATCTACCTCAAAACTTGTGATTGATGCAAATCCGACTATATCCAAACAAGACATATGTGGGATTCCGAATGTCCACAAAAAGGTGAGAAAGGACACCGACACTAAGGGAAATGGCCCATCTCCCTAATCTACCGATCGAGGGGGAGGCATGGTAGTAGTCAGGTGAAGACTGATACATCCAATAAAAGGTGATAGGTAACCAAAGCATTGACAATGTAATCGGCCACAACATCTACATGTGGAAGCATCTCCAATGGAACGGGGGCCATAGCACCCGCCTGCGTTGTTGTGCCTGCGCCCCCTACCAAGTTCTGTGACAGTTAATTTTTTCATGGAACAAGCCACTTCTATGACCAATAGCTCAAGTTCATCACAGTGCAACAAGAAAGGTAGGTTAGCATAAATGCAACATGGTGTCATGTTTACTTTGACATATTAAGCGATGTTAATTAACTTGTCCTTTAATCGACATCCAATGGAGGACCTGCTCATCAAATGCTGATAATATATAATTAATGTGGTTAATGTGATACTTTGGTTGTGAAGAAAACACTTGTGAATACAAACAAGTTTGCGGACTCTCTTGTGCTTCTGTTGGAAAACACTAGGGGATCTCAAGAATAGGATCGGAGAATATGTATGTTTATGCTTTTATAGTGGAAACACACTTGGCATGTGATTTGTATATATTGTCGAACTTCTCACTGCATCATTGACTAACTTGTTCATGCAATGGAAACAACAAACACGTGTATCATCAGCCAACAAGGTAGGTTAATTAGCACCAACTTGGTGTCATGTTTACTGGCATATTAAGCCATGTTAACCTGTCCTCAAGTCCATGTCCAATTAATGGAGGACCTGCTCATGCATCAAATGCTGATGATAATGTGGTTGATGGATGTCATGAAACTTTGGTTGCGAATAAAACACCGCCAAATACAAAACATGTTTCTGAATTCTTGTGCTTCTGTTGGAAAATACTAGGGGAATATGATTGAAGAATCCTGTATGTTTATTCTTTTGTTATGGTGGAACACACTAGGCATATGACATATATATCTCATAAACGAAGTTGAGTTTGGACAAGATATTTTACAAGGTTGTGTATCATCATGTCATCTATATGTATGTTTTTTTTTTTTGTGAATTTATATGACCTTTTTTGCCGTGGTTTGCACGGGTTTTCACGGAAAGTTAGTTTGCACTAGATAATGTTCCCTTTTTAATAAACAGCGGGGATTACCCTGCTCTCTCTCTATATATATACTCTCTATATATATACACACACACACAGCAACGCTATTCTACACTCTACAATTTAGGTGTAGAATAATATTGTAGATCTTGTAGCTAATACTGAACAATACTAGCCAGTTAATAGTACTGAATTTTGTTTAGTATTAATTAGATTAATACTAAACAAAATTTAGTACTGGTCAGTTCTTCTTGCGTGTCAAGATTACTTAGAATCTCATGATACTGAAGTATACTGAAGACTTATACTGAACTTGGTTCAGTATTTGTTGTTTAGTCTTATTTAGTATTAGGAAAAGTCTACATCACCCCCCGAACTATGACGGGTAGAACATTTTACCCCCTCAACTATAAAATCGGGTATTCTACCCCCGAACTTTTCAAACCGGTTAAATTACCCCCCAGAGCGGTTTTAAACGGTGGTTTTGCTACAGATGGCATGGTTTTGTCTTTGTCTTTTTATTTATTTCGGTGAATCTTTGAAAAATCATAGTAAATCACCGAAAAATCATAAAATAGAAATTCAATTTTGTTGGACTCCGCTTGAGTAGATCTATACAGTAAGCATATAATATGTTATTTTTTTAATACAATTTTTTCTATAACTTTAGATCTATGATTTTCTATAATTAATTAGAATAATTTATAGCCGTAGTTTCTGTGGTCCAATTGTGGTAAATTTTTTATGGTAGGCTAATTATTATATGCTTGATCTCTAGTAAAATTTCATACTCATTGAATCATGTATAACTTAGTTATAAATTTATTTATATTTAATAAGCATAAACCTAAATAAATTTATAACTAAGATATACATTATTAAATGAGTATAAAATTTTTACTAGAGATCAAGCATACAATAATTAGTCTGCCATAAAAAATTTCACCATAATTGAACCACAGAAACTGCGACTACGAATTATTCCATTTAATTATAGAAAATCATAGATCTAAAGTTACAACAAAAAATTGTACTAAAACATAATATATTATATGCTCGTTGTGTAGATCTACTTATATGGAGTCCAACAAAATAGGATTTTCTATTTTATACTTTTTCTATGATTTACTATGATTTTTCAAAGATTCAGCCAAAATAAATAAAAAAGAAAAAGACAAAACCATGCTACTGTAGCAAAAACACCATTCAAAACCGCTCTAGGGGGTAATTTAACCGGTTTGTAAAGTTTAGGGGTAGAATACTGGTTTTGTAGTTGAGGGGTAAAGTGTTCGCCCATCGTAGTTCGTAGGGTGATGTAGACTTTTTCCTTTAGTATTAGGTACTGGGAAGCATACACACAGTTTCCTTTGCCTTCACTGATTTTCCTGTCGAAGTATTGGAGTGTTGCCCACATTACGTAGAACCCACATATTTGTTATTCGCCATCAGCTGCTCTAGGATCCTCACGGGCATATAATAATCCACCGTGAATGGGGTCTTCATGGTTCTGTCCCACATTATAAAGTGTGAAAGGTGGCGACATTAGATGTGCTACGTGATTAGAAAAATAAGATGTTGCTAGGTTTACTTACTGATTTAGCACTTTGATTAGGGGATCTATTTGTGAAAGTGGTCTTTTCTTCAAGTCCTAACCCCCAATACGATTTCTTATAATATCGATATTGATAAGGATGAAATAGTGTCTATGATCACAAAGTCGACGTTAACAATTAATCTTAAGAAACATAGAAATAACGGCCAAGAACATATGCTTATTGTCGGTGTTTCGTGAAAGCACCAACTAGTAAATTTATAGATGCGCGTTTATGTCCGGGTGATTCGCTAAGAGGACACGAGGAGGTATAGTGGTTCGGGCGAGAGGCCCTACGTCCAGTTCGAAGGAGTTTGTTACTTAGTGGCGGTTCGTAGTAGGGGTTACAAACGGTTTGAGAGAGGGAGGGGCTCCCAAGTCTCTAATTGAGCGTGGTGCCAATATCGTGGTGTGTATGATGATGCGTGTGATGGATTTTGGCAGTCTAAGTGGCCTTGTGTCTTTCAGTGGTGTAAGCGGTTTGTGTGTTTCGGTGGTGTAAGCGGCTTGTGTGTTTCGGTAGTGTAAGCGGCTTGTGTGTTCCCATCGAAGGGTGGCTCACCCTCCCTTTTATAGACGAAGAGAGAGGTCGCCTTACATGCACTCTGTAGAGGAGAGTGGGCGTGCCGTGTAAAGAAAGAAAAAGAAGAAAGACGATGGTGGAGTGGCTCGTCTGCCTTCCTGGGGTCGGGGCGTCCTTCCTCCTTGTGTCGTATGGTCTGGTCTGAAGTGGTCGCCGGTGTCGTTGTGTCGCCGAAATGTTCGCCCATGTCCTCATAGTGGACGGAGAGGCTGAACAGTTGATTAGAGCTCTTATTGTATTGGCTTGGACTTAATGGCGTCGTACGGCATGAGCATGGGCCACGATAGACGGTTCGTCCAGTCTATCACGCTGCCAATGCGATCAGATCGCGTGCCATGCCCTGCACTGGCCAGTAGTGTGGTCAAACTCCATGCCCTGCACAAGGCATAGACAGGGCGGACGTGAGGGTTGACCCGCTGTGCGGGAATCTTGGCTACAGCACCATCACCCAGACTTGTGGCACAAGCCTGGGGTTGCTTAAGGGCGGCGAAGCGCGGGGGTCGTGCGGGTCACGCCCTCCAGAGTCGTGGGCCCGGAGGCTCTCCTGCCCGGTTGAGGGGTCGTGCGAGCCGCGCACCTCAGGGGTCGTGACTTCGACCCCTTCGCTTGGGGCCGCGCGGTGCGGTTCACTCGTAGGCCCTTCGCCTTGGCCCGTGGGTCTTCTCACCCGGAGCGAGGTGCCGGCCCGCGCCGCTTGGCCCTTTGATGGGCCGAGCCGTGGTGTTAATGACAGTTGTGACGATTGCTTAACCGGGGTTTAACAGACCGGTAGTTTGGCCCCCGACACATAATTGTAGGTTAGAAGCATGTTTGATTGTCTATTTTTCAAGAACCGCTCGAACAGCTTATACAAACATTTTACTAGATCATTCATGTCATCATAATCGGCTCGCATGTTTGCTCGTTGACTTGCAACAGGTCCAAGAAGGCTATGTAATTAGCTTTTTCTTTAAGCAATATTGAGCTACACACCTGCATAAAGGATGGGATATATTCAAATGTTGAAGACACAGTTAATACAAAATTGTGTGAGTAGGGTACTTAGAGTCCACATCATTATTTGTGTGTTGAGGGATTATCTCCGGTAAAGCCGAAACAACATTCAAAACTCGACAAAGTGCTTCGTTTTGTCGCCTAAAACAAGCTTGATGAAAAAAAAAAGCATTCAAACCTGTATGGGTGGCCACTCAGGCTCTCTATCCCATGAAGAGTCCTTAGCTACTCCATGAGCTATGTCACTTAAGATCCAACACTCATAGTGACCTCACCCCTCGCTTGAGTAAAGCTTTAACAATTTGAGCTAAGGACTGGTTAATCACATTGAGAAAATTAGGTCAAGTTGATATCCTTGCAAGTATTAGGTTATTAATTGTCCTAGCGTAGCTCGCATTACATGCGGGGTGAGTTCCATGCTCACATTCAACTTCAAATGAAATGCATACTCATAATTGAAATGAAAATGTGTATCCAAAATATGGGTTATAGTAGTGAGGTGCCTACCAATCTTGAAGTCTTGATGACAAGGGCCATTGATGACGATCTATACACGTTCCTCACTTCCTAAATCAACCAGAAAGACAGCATGGGGCCAAGTTGAAATTGAGTTTTAGCAGGTGCGAGAGATATTATGACGGTGAGGGTGACGGAGAGGGCTCATGATTCAGAATTCGGGAAGACATATTTATCGCTGGTTTGAGGTTATACTAGTTACCCTCTAAGTTGGTTTGAAGGTAGTTTGCTCTTTACTTGAGGTTTTCTCCGCCATTTATAGTACTTAACATACAATCCCTGTTTTGGATGGGAACTCCATAGAGCCATTTCTAGGGGTAACAAGCCTGCTCAGGCCCCGGGTAAGTTGATTCGAGACTCCGTCAAATGTGACGGACACTTAGTAATTTCACGGAACATCTTGGGACTTAGGTGTTTTTGGCATTTAGTGCTTGATAGACACTCTATTCCCAATGAGGACACTTCGCCAAGAGCTAGGTACTCTCGGGTTCTCTTAGCCGTGAAGGCTCCCCCTCTTTTCTTATTCATTCCTCGATCACCTATTTGTCTTGTTTGTATAAATCAAAGTTTCCATTGATGACTAATGGAGGGCCCAAAGACCAGGCTGCCTCAACCTTTCCTTGCAGGTGAGAAGTAGGGACCTTCACCTTAACCCCCCAGGGAAGCGAAGGCTCAAATAAATTTTTGAAGACTGAACCGGTGGAGCTGGGGAGTCAAAACCTAGTGAAGGTGACCAAGGGCACAACAGAGGTTCCCAGAGAAAGTTGTTAGCAAGTCTCTGCTTGATGAGCGACGAAGACAGGAGTGAAGCTTTGTCGACCATAGAGGAGAAAGTCCAAGCCTAGAAATGTGGGCCGCAAAGATTAATGGGCCATTAAGTGGCACGCCAAGCCTAGGATTAGAATAGAGAAAGCAATATTCTAGGGATATGCCTTTAGGGTTTCAATGCAGGAATGTACTTGTACGCTGCCTTGCACGGTGCCTTATAAAAGGGGGCACTTATCTCCATGAACGCTGGTAGGTGAATGAAATAAATGAGACCTTGAACCCCTAATAATCCTACATGTTTGGGCCCTATCTTACCTATCCTGTTAGGGATTCCGCAAATCCTAACAGAGCGAGGGTGATGTATATCATGCATGCATGAGATGTCTTTAGGGTTGCATTGATGACATTATAAGCTAGCGATAGCTAAGGTTTGGGCTCTAGTTATCAGGTGCAAGTATTGATTTGTGGATCATTTCAATTGTGCAAAAAGAGAAACAATTCATGAACTTGAGCGTGGAAACTTATCTTGGGTATTTGGTGATATTCAAGGCCACCAAAGTCAGACATAGAACCTTACCTTTCCTTTCTGCGAAGCAAGAGAGATGGATTTGGCCAATTTCATGATTTTCTTGCAAAAATTCCAGAGATGTAGTAGAGAGAGAATCAAGTAAATGCATGAGAGGGTTGAGCTGTAGATTAGCTTCAACTTACTCTTAGGAATGTAAGAAACAATTCCACACTTCTCATTCCATTCATGCCTACAGAGGATCAAGACTTAGGTCTTTGGGAGGGACAAAATCCAAATGAGAGAAAGAGTTCTTGAAATCACAATGGATAGATATGTTGAGAGGGGGATTTAATTGATGCTGATCTTGCTACCCTGCTTCTTCCCTTCTCCTTCTCTTCATCGTTCTCTCCTTTCTTTCTCTATAGTTCTTGCTTTGCTCTCCTTCTTGAGAGAGAGTGATGAGGGGTGAGGAATGGGAGAGTGAGTGAGAGTGAGAGCTTGATTTGGTGAGGGCTATTCTCCATTTCGTACAATGACATGTCTTCCCACAAGAGAGTGGAAGGCCGCTCATTTCCCACCCGTTCAGTGAGCTAGCGGACAGTTCATCATGTTTGACGGAACGTTCCAATAATTCTCTGATTTGGGGATTGGGTTTTTTGGCATTAGGGTCAATGTTATTTTCCAAGAGAGATAGATTATCATTAGAAGAAGAAGCATGTGTGTTGGTTATTGATGGCTGCGGGAAACGGGCAGCTATGACCCACCTCAATGTGAGTAGAGACAAATTTGGGTTTGTAATTAGGGTATCCTATGGTTTAATTCCCGAATAAAATAGAAATAGATCCCTGCCCCAGACGGAGAATCGATTAGAAACAAAAATTGAAACACACACACATACAATATTTTTTCTGAACACAGTAGTCTGATTTGATATTCATGCAGTCGAAATGAGTTTATCAGCAAACAAGATAGGTTAGTACCAATGCAACTTGGTGTCATGTTTACTTAATTAGGCATATTAAGCTATGTTAACCTGTCCTCGAGTCCACGTCCAATGGAGGACCTGCTCATCAAATGCTGACAATAGTGTGGTTGATGAATTCCATAATACCCATCATGAAGCCTTGGTTGCGAGGAAAATAGCAGTGATTACAAACATGTTTCCAGACTCTTGTGTGCCGCTGTTGGAAAACACTAGGGGATTCATGAGGTCATTCATGATTCATGAATAGGATCATTCTATGCATGGGTGAAACACACACTAGGCATGTGATTTTATATATATATATATATAGGGAAATTATTTCCTACTCCTAGAGAGTAGTTACTCCCATGTGTATATCTCTAGATTTAGAGCGTATATGACCGAACGAAGTGTATGTACACGAAGTATATGATCATACTAGACTATCTATGGTAGTATATATGTCAAGTATGTATGCATACATAGAGTATGTGGTTATACTTATTTTATATACTACAGTTAGTGGCATTTTCGTAATATATTAAAAATTATAGGTTCCTCTGAAATTTTTTTTTCGCATAGAAAGATTTGAAGTATCTTAGTATGAGTATATAAACATACTTAAAGTGATAAACAAGTATGAACTCATACGCAATATGGTTTTTTAAAGATGGGAGTAACTACTCCCGGGAGTAGAAAAACCTCGTGTATATATATATAGTCGTACTTCTACTCACTCCTCCCCCAACTTGCTCAGTCATTCTTTTCTTCAACGTACGAAAACTTCCAAACAGAACAACCAATGGCGCCTTCAGGAAATAATCTCTCTGCAGCTGTGCTCCTAATTGTCATCGTGGCTGCCGGTATGTATGAACACATGTACGAACTGTTGGAAATATAAAGTGAATTAATTGTCCATATCTCTCCAAACAGCTTATGTTTTGGCATTGAATTGGCTATAGTTCATGTAACTTAACAAGCTTAATATGCTCTTTTGATGAACCTTTCGGCTAATTAACCATGTGATTATCACAGTGAGCACTCGAGGCAGAGGCCGGATCTCACAGTGAGCACTCAAGAAAGGGGCAGCCCTTTCTTCTGTCTGCAGTGCGGACTACCCCATGGGATTATGGTGGCTCTATACTCGAGAAAGAGTGGCAATCCATATCAGATTAAGAATAATAAAATTAATGAGCCGAGATTTAAAAGTCTTTTTTTAGGTATTGGGTTTGTGTCGAGTCGAGTTTCTATTATAAGCTTTCTGTTTGTTTCAGCTTATCTAAGTCTTGCTTATAATAAGCTAAGCAAAATAATATCAGAAGTTATGATCTAGCTACTTTGTTGAAATAAGTTGGACATTTGGTTGTCTGATTATTTCGACATGAACATTTTGTACTGGGACCCCAAGATATTTCTCAAATCTACCTGTAGTATTGTTCTACACTGTTTACGTGAGTCTATACCTTTGTATCTGATCCAAAGAAAGAGTTTTTAGTTACATCCAGGTCCTTGTTCAAAATGACGGTGAGAAGAACCTGCCAATGGAGGCACTGAGCTGGCGATGGCGAAGAAGCAGGTCATGGAGGCCGCCAGTCGGAGGCTAGGAGACTTATTGGTGGACTATCAAAATTTGCTATAATAAAGATTTATTAAGTCATAATTTTAACTAATATTTACATAGCTACAAAAAAAATATCAACTTCTTACACTTGTCTTACCAAATCTTTGATAATTTTTTTTCTAACTTTTGCCTTGTTAAATCTTTGCATGGTGCCAAATTTAAGTAGCCAACCAGCAATCAAAACCTCTAGATCTGGCATGCCAAATTTAAGTAGCCAACCAATCAACTTCTCACACTTGTTAAATACTTCTGGTTCTCTAGGGTCGTTCCGTCACCGCCCCTGGTAATTCGTGCTGCTGGATGCCTCTGCTTTGCCGGTCAAGAGAACGTCGCTCGCCGGCTCCGCCTAACCAACTGCCTCTGCCCCAGACAAGCATGAGCGAACGCGGCTTCGCACCTCCGCCACCAGGCTACAGGCGCCGCATCCCTGATGAGCACGAGAGGATTTGCGCCCACTCTAGCAGTCGAGCCACCTCCACATACATGCAGGGGATCTGGTCCAAGGGAGACAGGGGCCGGGCCTGCGGGGAGCCATTAGTTGACGGTGGAGGAGGCGGTAGTGGGTATGGATCGGTGGAGCACCGGTGTGCCGCCTGCATGGGAGGGGCGAGCCCACCTGCGCACGGGACGAAGGAGGCGAGCGAGGCAGGGAGCCCAACCCATGATTTCCAAATCGCAGGACTTGGCTCTCGTTTTGGCCGCCACCGTGGGCGATCCAGCCCCCCATCGCGCAGCGCTTGTTGGGATTAAATTACTCCCTCTGTCTCCCTGCAATTTCTAAAGTTATTTTAAGTCAAATTTTTAAACTTTAATCAAATTTCTAGAAAGAAATACTAAGATGGGATTAAATTACTCTCTCTCGTCCCCTCGAATACTTGCAACTTCTGAAGTTGTTTTAAGTCAAAGTTTTTAAACTTGAATCAAATTTCTAAAAAAATACTAAGATGTATGGTACCAAATTAGTACCATTAGATTTATCATACAATGTATTTTTTAAGACACTCATTTTATATCATAGATATTGATACTTTTTTTATAAAATTGGTCAAAGTTAAAAAAGTTTGACTGGCACGAATTTAGGAGTTGTAGCTTTCAGAGACAGAGGTAGATATATTACTACTTACTCACGCTCCCCAAATGGCCCTATATCGCAGCTCCAGGACGAGAGTACGGGGCAAGGGAAGACCGTGCATAGCCTAAATTTAGGAGGAGAAGACCAGGCGTGTGGTGGAGGACTGAGCAAGGGAAGAGCGTGCATAGCCTAAATTTAGGAGGAGAAGACCAGGCGTGTGGTGGAGGACTGAGTAAGGAGATGGCTATGCATGTGCAAGACTGGGCAAGATGTCTATTTAAATGGATTTAGTAATCTTGGATAGACATAGAATTGGAAAGAAGAGCCTTTTCTCTTGCTCGGCCGTGGGCAAAGGCCCCGGCTGGCCCCTCATGTCTCTCCTCCTAGATTATCAAAATGCTCGCTCTTTGACACACACCCGGTTAATTCTAATGATCCTCTATCAATAACCAAAATTTATAACATCTCCTAGTGAGATGAGTTTCTCCTAATAAAGCATGCATAGCCATCTAATATCTTTTTGTGGGGATTTTCATGTGCTAGGCTAATGCTAGTTTTTTATTTCTTCCCCGTCTAATAAAGCATGTCACCACAAGAAATTTGATGATCTGTGACACTGAATCTTGACGTTTCTAGCAGATCGATCTTTTTTCGTCACAGATCGATCTTATCGATCTTATCTGTGACGTTTTCTAAAAACATCATGGATTGAGTGTCACAGATTAACAACTTTCTTGTAGTGGTGTGAATCTCGGTTGTCAAGGTGACTTTAGCAGAGATGTGAAATTACCTTTATACCCCTATTGCATCCTTTTGCCACACATCAGAACTCAAACATCGGTCATCTCATCTAGATGTTCTTTGCAAGTTTACAGATTAACTGGACAGTTGAAGCAATACCAACCATAAGGCAACAAAGTCATAGTTCAGTGAAATAATACTAATGACACATTATAAACACACGGTTCTTTTTTGTTCGATGGGTCACACCGAAAAATGGTCAATTTTTAATTTTTGGGAAAGCTGGTGTTAGGATTACGTATGTTCTTTTAAGACAATATTTGAATCCTAGTATTACATGTTTCTGAGGACGAAGGGAGTACTTTAGAAACAGCAGATGTCTACCATTTTAGTCTGTCTCTCTGCAGTACCTTGTTGTATGTCATCGAGGCTAAGGCACAAGTGACCACGCTAGCCTCCTCGATCATCTACAACCATTGTATGCTACAATGCCTGACGACGCGAAGTGGCAGCCCATCCATAGCATGAACGCTTATAGGAGTTGGGGTTTACAAATTCAGCAAAATTTCACCAAAATTTCTGAAATACCGCCATTTTTGCTAGCGATAGAAATTTTTTATATCGGTCAATTTATTCGTTGAAATTCATCTTTCCATTGCAAAATTACACCAAACCGCAAAAAAGTTACCCTCTATATCCTCTAACCTCATCAAAGCCCTAATTTTTAAAATTAATTTAATTTCTCACTCACATGTTGGGTATCCCTAGTGTTACAGCTCTCGTGCACCGTTGGCACGATATATTAGTGTTGATCTACTATTCTTATATATATTATAGTATTTCATTGATGTTACATAAATTTGTACTATACAATGGATTAGAGAGTTTTTTTAACAAAATAACGTCAAGTATCTTTAAATTCAATTTGAATTTATTTAAATTTGACCTAATATTTCCAAAATTCTCGAAATTTCGCATTATCGCTGGGACCAAATCTTTTCTATACCGGTATTACTAGGAAGCCCTTGCGGGCATCCTTGGGGCGGGTGCGCACCCTAGCTCCGTCGGTGGGCATACGTACGAGTACGACCCTGTGGTCACAATCCTCGATGACCTCTATATATGTCGCCACCGTCATGACGGGCCGAAAGGCTAGATGGATCCAGGCCGGGCTCCAGCGACGACAGCCTCTATCTATCGCTTCGCTAGCTCTATGTACCACGCACTCGCATTCGGCGTTCCGGTCCAACGACGACCCAGAGCTCTAGCTTACATTGCTTGTGCCGACACTGCCCAAGATGGTACGTACCTGTGTCGCGCCGTGTCCTTAAGCAGGCAATCAAGCAGCTGGCTCTGGCTGGGTTCGAGGCCGTGCTCCGTGTGTTATGCTCACGCCGAGGAGGCCCGAGATCGTGGCAAGCATGCGCCTTCGCGATGGACCAAAAATGGCCGTTGGTCGCAACCTTATGGTGGGCTTGTCGCTGGTACTGCAGTGCTGCTCCAAAGTTGAACAAAGACGAGAATAAATGAAAGAAAGCATCGATCTAAGGAGAGAGAAAACAAAAAGATATAAAAGTCATGAATAACCCGAGAAAATTCGTTGAAATGGCTAAATCTATAGCTATAGCTATACTTAGATATATTCCCTTGCATTGCACCCGGGCCACAAAATTCTCCTACAACCTACGGCGGCGATGCAAGTGGCTTGTAGCTTAGACAGACATATTAATTGTTCAAATCTAATTATATACTAGAAAATAAGTTTGTTTCATGATCCTTATCAGTTATATCTTGTGGATTTGTTTATAGAATCATGGACGCTCACACAGCTACGAAGGAGAGAGGTTTCCAACACACTACAAAAGTGTTTCGAGAGGTTTCCAACACTACTACAAAAGTGTTTCGTAGCAGTCGCTTTTTTTTAAGGGACAGAGAGCCGTTCCTACGAATAGAGGCCAAACGAATCATTCCTTCAATTATAGGGATGAATGGTGTTATAGGGACGATTCTATGGTGAGGTGTCCTTTCAAATAAAGAAAGAACATTAAACATGAAACACAAAAATTTGAATTTTTTAAATGACCTTAGATTGAGAAATAACCAAAATAAAAGTTATAGATCTCGAAAAGTTATGCAATTGTGCTATTTACACCTTTTGCATTTGAAATCATTTTGTATTTCAAAATCATGTTTGAAATTTAGCTTTGAAATTGTTGAAGAACTCTGATTTCTCTTTTTAATTTTTGACCAAAACTTGTAACTAGTTTTTCCCCTATGCTAATACCTTCTATGCTTTTAATGTGTTGTTACATCTATTTTGTTTATACTATATTTTCATGTGACTTTGGTTTATCAATTGGAAAGTAGAAATAAAACATGTCTAACATGTAAATAAAACGTCACTTAAAGGGGGGGTATTTCTAGTAGTGAGAACACCCCACTCCTAAACCAGGATAGACCCTCATGTGTCTCTTGTGTCCTTGAGTGCCTAAGCCACCGGAGACCCACACTAGCGACATCCAATGAACAACCACGATGATTGCAATGGTTACAAATCCACAACACATATCCCTATAGAAAGAAAAACACTAGGATAGGTTGCTAGAACTGGTCAAGGCTTTCTCCAAGAAGGTTGTCTTAAGGTTTTTCTGGTATTGATCACTGAATTCCCCTTGTAGTCCGATCATCCATTCACCTCGGGCCTCCAATTCTTGGAGATATCATCGCTGCCTTTGCGGGACGACTCGTTTTGCCATCCTCCACCAAAGGCTCTCCTGTGCCTTCCGTACTGTTTCCTTGTGTCTCTCCTTGGGGACCTTGGAGTTAACGAGATTCAGACATTCTTCGGTGCCAGCTCCCATGTCACTGCCAAGTGATGTAAAACTAAAACTTGTCTATCACTGACAGATTTTGACACCACATGTAGTGATATATGATATATCCATATCATTGTCCGGTGATATTTAAGAACTGATAGTAATACATATTTTTCCTTGCCACCCAGCAGTGATACTCCTATGGCACACGCCGAGAAGATAATAGAAGAGAAGAGAAAAGAGGAGAAGACAAGAGATCAACATGCCTAATTTATTACCCTAATTTCTTACAATGTACCATCTGTATCCTCTATCTCCAAACAAAGGCAGCACGTTCCCCTGTGGTAGTTGTTTCGGGACTTGCTTCTGGTGAAAAACACTAGGGAGATCTTGTGCTTTAATGTAATTTAATCCTGAATATAAAATAGGTGCCTGCCCCTGACGGAGGATCAGAGAGGATAGGAGAATATCATACATTTGCTTCGACGTGGCAAACACTTGGGGATCCCATGGTTTCATTCCTGAATAAATAGAAATATATAATAGATCCCTGCCCCTGACGGAGGATGAGAAACTAAAACTGAAACACACACACGTCCAACAATATCCTTTTCTATTATGTACCAGCCGACGACAAGGTATATATATTAATACCAATGCTACTTGGTGGTGTCATGTTTAGTTTGGCATATTAAGCTATGTTAACCTGTCCTTCAGTGTTCACATCGAATGGAGGACCTGCTCATCAAATGATGATAAAATATAATGTGGTTGATGTGATACTTTGGTTGTGAAGAGAACACTTGTGAATACAAACAAGTTTCCAGGCTCTCTTGTGCTTCTGTTGGAGAACACTAGGGGATCCTGTATTTTTATGCTTTTATGATGGATATACACTAGGCATGTGACTTATATATATTGTCGAACTTCTCACTCCATCGTCAATTAACCTGTTCTCTCATTCCTTTCTTCAACATACAAAACTTCTAAACCAATGGCGCCTCCAGGAAAGAATATTTCTACAGCTATGCTCCTGATTGTCATCATGGCTGCCGGTATGTAATTGCATATATATATATATATATATATATATATATATATATATATATATATATATATATATATATATATATATATGAACGGTTGGAACATAAGTGAATTGTCTGTCTCTCCTAGCAGCTTAATTCATTTTGATGTTGAATTGGCTGGTGCATGCGACTTATATTAATATATGTTGTTTTGATTAATGTTTCGGCTAATTGTGACCACGTTCTTGCATTGCATGTGCTAGTATGTTCAATGCCTGCATGCACGCAGAGTCGGCGTCCATCGGATCTACCTTGCAAGCACCTGAGCGGCAATTACCACGGACCATGTTTTGGTGACGACGACGGCTGTGATGATGTATGCCAAGCTGAAAACCCCGAAAACATTAGCGGCGGTTGTGAAGATTTTAAATGCTGGTGCTATACCTGCTAGTGCACCCATGCATTTCTAATATAAATTATCCCTTACTGTTGGCTCTTATGTAACAATACTACATATATAGTGCTTTTTAAATAAATATCAGAGGTCACCCCTGCGTGGAATATACATGCACTAGCTCAGTTCTTCACATTAGTTTTGGTCCAACACCATTCCTATCAGTGATAGATTGAACCGGCACACAACCAAACCAATCTGACACTGATGGGGTGTTGACATCAGTGTTGGTTTGCAAAACCGGCAGTGATTAGCCCACCTTCACTGCCGGTTGATAAGAAGAACCGATAGTCTTCTTAGGCGCCATTGATGACGATTAGACATACAAACTGATAGTGTTAAGAAAACAAACATTGTCTGTTTGTGGATTAAGCCGACTGTGTTCTTACTGCCTTCGCTGCTAAAAACCGACAAACATTGTCAGTTGTTTACACGACGCGATGGTGATGTTGATCTCTTCATTGCCAGTGCCTCACGTTGACCAGGTTTCTGGTGAATAATATACATTTATTGCTCGAAATGAATTGAATATTAAAATATATATTTTTAATATTAATCTAATGATATTTGTTTGAAATAAAATTTTTAATATTTTTTCTCTATAATTGGTCAAGCTTAAGGTGTTACTAGCAAAATATGCCCGTCGTTGCAACGGAAAAAAAAATATTAAATATCTAGATGAAAAACAATAAAAATGGTACGCATAAACACACATGTGCACACACCATAATAATATAATATAAGTTAATGATGTTAATATCATTAATTGAAATAAAATACAATCTCAGTAGAATTCTTCTTCGCCCTATGCAAATCAAGGTAAATTTAGACATGTATTTATTATAACTTTATTAAATTAGATTTAATTTTCATTCTACCATGTGTGGCAATAGTACCCATTAAAAAATCCGTACTTCTAATACTTAGTTAAAGTCAATAAGGAGTTATTGCCAACGTGTTAATGATTGATCCGTCCATTGATAATTATGATGGGAGACATCTCTTGATTTCCACATGGCATCCCTAGTTGGGTTTACAGAATCTTATACTGAATTAGCAACAAACTGCTTAAGAGATTTGAGTTTATATGTTGATTAGTTGGACCACCATCTATAAGAATAAGTTTGATTTGTAATCAGAACTACTTTAACATATGGAAAATCTTTGTTTCTTAGAGAAAGGATTATAATCCTTATATTAGCTATCCAGGTTACTAAAAAAATTTGATATATGTCATATAAAATAGGAGGTTGTATGAACAAATAAATTGAGATGATTTTCATATTTAAAATAGTGAATAAATTTTGGCAGCAGTGTACAAGAAGCATACCACTTTCTGCTGATGAAAACCAGTCGAACAATCATGCATCCATCCACAATTGGCACCAAAACTTTCCGAGCTAGAAGCTGAACTCATCCAGTTTGCATTGAATTCCCAGAAACTGACCTACTATCTATTGATCTGTCTACTTGACATCAAACTTAATGTGCCTATTTCTTCTGGTAACCGCCCATAACAGCATGACGAACCAATGTAATGTAAGCAAGAGAAAGCGCAGTTCAATCCTCGAAAGTCCAAGTGTTCTCCCTCCCGAGCACGGCCTCCTTGATCTCGTCAGCCATCTTGCCTTCCCACTATGGGCTACAGCCGTGCAGCCCAGGTCGATCCAGGTTCTCGATGACCAGTAAGTTAGCAACCTGCAGCGCAGAACCACAAAATCATCACTCAATCACTCATCACCGATTGTACAGGCGTGGTTGCTCAAATTCAGTTAAACTCAAGGCACGTATATCAATTTCATTTCATCTAACGACAGTACCACTCCGATATTCGATCACCTTCGCTCAGCGAAAGGAAAGAAATGCATCGATACGTGCAGTTACTTAGGATGATGACGCCAAGTCGCCGAAGAGCGTGGAGTTGTCGGGGAGATCGCTGATGAACCTGTGGCCCCAAGCCGTGTGAGTCGGGATCAAGCTAGGTGACGGGCACGACGGCGCACTTAGCCGATGTGACGACGATGGGAAGGGCGGGAACGAGTCGCTAAGCCACGGAGGCCACGGAGTCGTAGTGCAGCTTGTGCTCCTAGAAGCGCAGTACGCTGTCACCAGGCGGATCGGAGGATGCCGGCGTTAGTGCCGTCGATGGGGCGCCCACGCCCTCCACGCACCTGCCCTGTATCATCTGCACCGTCGTCGACAAATTACACCTCCGTGCCGCATTCCGCTACCAGTAGTATGTTGCCGCCAACCTTGACACCTTCCCCTTCTACCGCATGTTGCTCCTACTTCGTCGCCGCCGCGTCGGTATCCGGGGAAGCCATGGATTTGGGGAACTGGGGTTTCATGTTGGCAAGAAGATGACGGGGCCATGGGTTTTTTCGGCGGCCTAGATTTTTATGCTGCGGTTTAAATACATCATAAAATAATACATCATAAAATATCACAAGCATATATATACACGTGCTATTCTACGCCCTAGGTGTAGAATAATATTCTACACCCAGTAGTTAATACTGAATAATACTGACAAATACTGAAGAAAATTTAGAAATACTGAACACTACTGAACGCCAACTACTGACTAATACTAAATGCGGTTCAAGTATCGTTAAGTATTGTTCAATATTTTTTTATCGGTATTACTCGAGATCGATCAAGATAGCTACTTGGGTGTAGAATAATATTCTACACCTAGGGTGTATATACCACATGAACATATGTAAATGACTATCATATGTATCTCGTGAACATCACAAAATACATCATAAAACATCACATATATATCATAAAAAGAATATCATACATGTATACTATATAAACATCACATAGAATATTACATATATACCTTTTTTAAAGAAACATTACATATATACTAAGTGAAACATTACATATATACTAAATGAACATAAGTTGTATCATAGAATAGCACATGTATACCACATGAACATTATAAAAAAGTCATAAAAAACATAACATATATAATATATGTATATCATATAATATATCATAAAAGACCATATGTAAGTTCTATATTTATGTATAGTTCTATATAGAAAAAAAATAACAAAGAAAAAAACACAGATAATAAATAACAAATGGAAACATATAGAGAAAAATGAATAAATTAAATAATAAAGGGAAATAGAAATTAGATAAATGCAAGCATGAAATGAGGAGTGAAAACTTTCACAAAGTAAACTAAAGAAAAAACACAAATAAGAAAAGAAAAGAAAATAAAATAAAATAAAATAAAAAAAAAAAACAAATAGAAGAAAAAAAATAAAGAAAATAATTTATTAGTATTAGTTAAAGTAAAATAAATAAATGAAATATGAAAAATATAAAAAATGAAGAAAAGAGCAAAACATAACGAAAAAACAAAACAAGAAAAAAAAACTTGAACGACAAGTTGACGGCATGGAAAGGTAACAATCTACTTTCCTTCCGTTAATTTTAGTGAAATTTCGCTTTTCCTTCCGTAAACCTGAAAACCGAGCAAATCACCTCCTTCAACTTTTCAAACCGTGCACTTTACCTCTCTAGAGTAGTTTTGAATGTGGTTTTGTATTTTTTATATATTTCGGCTGAATCTTTAAAAAAAATCATACTAATTTATAGAAAAATCATAAAATATAATATGTATAATATGGTATGCTTTAGTATAAACTTACGATTTAGTATAAACTTTTTTTTGTAGACAACTAACACGGTGAATATATAATATGATACGTTTTAGTATAAACTTTTTATTGTAGATTTTTTTTATCTATGCTTTTGTGTAATTAGTTCTTATAATTCATAACTATAGTTTCTATGGTTCAATTATGGTAAAATTTTATAGTGGCCTAATTATTGTATGCTTGAACTACAAAGTAAAATTTTCATACTTTTACATTGCTTCGATTTAACAAGCACAAACCTATTAACCTACGTAAATCTAAAACTAAGTTATACGTGATCCAAGCCACCATAAAAATTTCACTAGAATTGAACCATAAAAACTATCATTATGAAATATTTCAATTAATTATAGAAAAGTATAGATCTAAATTATACAAACAAAAACTTTTGTACTACAGCATACCATACTATATGTTTATTATGTAGATCTACTCATGTGGAGTCCAAAATAAAATTGAATTTCTATTTTATGATTTTTCTCTAATTTACTATAATTTTTAAAGATTCAGCCAAAATAAATATAAAGAAGAAAAAGACAAAACTGCCTTCAAAATCAGTCAGATTAGGGAGGTAAAGCACATGGTTTGAAATATTGAGGAAGGTGATTTACCTGGTTTTAGAGTTCAGAAAGAAAAAAATAGATTTTCACATAAATTGAGAGAGGAAAAAATAGACTTTTTCCACACGCAAATAGAGTCCCTCCTGCCCAGCTCGGTTGCTTGGGCCATGCTGTTCCACACTCACCGTGGGCCACGCCGTGCATGCACAGCGTCGTCCCCTGTCCCAGCGAATGGGAACATTCGCAAGCTCTACCAGGCATTCGGCATTCCGGCCGGACCGACGTCCCCGAGCTCTACAGCTTGTATCGCTGCGTGCTTGGAGCCGATGCTGGCCGAGGTGTACTGTGTCGTGCCATGTCCTCAAGCAGGCAAGCAGCTGGCTGGATTTGACGTCGTGCTCCTCGTGTTAAGATCACGCCGAGACAAGGCCAAGATTGTGACACAGCGCAATGTGTCACAGCAAGGCACGTGCGCTTCGCTATGGACCCAAAATGGCCGCTGGCCGCAACATCGTGGTACGTGGGCTTGTACAGTCAAACAAAGACGAGAATAAATGAAGCAAGCATCGATCTAAAGAGGGAGGAAACAGAAAGATTTTATCCCAAAAATTTCATTCAAACGGTTAATTAAGCCTATATTTATATCTATAATACTAGATGTGTTGCCCCAGGCTATAAAACTTTGCCCACACCTACAGGGACAATGCACGTAATTTCTAACTTAGACAAACATATTAAGATCAAATTGTACAAATCTAATTATATAGATAGAAAATATAAAGATTGTTTAAAGGATCTTTTATTTGTCACTTATATCCTGTAAATTGGTTTCACTTTTTATAATTAATACTTGTGTGATTTATTATGATGTATTCTACTAGATAAAGCTGATTTGATCGTTCGAGGGAAAAATAATAAATAACTTATAAATGATTTTTTTCCTCTTAGTTATTTATCATCTTCTGACATAGTAACCCCAATAATCATCCATTCCAACCTACATCTCCTCTCTAATAATTCCATTCCAATCAAGCACCATCATTCTCCATCTAACCATCACCAGAATCCCATTTGCAACCAAAAAATCAGAGTCTAGATTTCTAGCGCAGACGAGCATCTCTAAGAGTTTGCCAAAATTCACTTGGTAAATCTCGTGATTTGGCAACCCTCTAAAATATATAGCAAGTAAAAAAAGAGTCCCTCTCCAATAGTTTGGCATAATTCACTCGCCAAACACCAAACTTACATCAGGAACCCCGCGATAGAAACAAAATTATGTTTATATCCTTCCACCTCTTGAAAACTTACATCAGGAACCCTGAAGCAGAAATAAAATTATTTTTTCACCCTTCCACCTCTTCTAAAAGCTCGATAGCAAGTCGCGTCCGCATGCGGATATATACGCGTGCGGGAGGAAAGAATAGCAACTTAGGATAAATGGGGGGTTGATTTGAGGAGTTGTTGGAGATGTTTTTTTGATTTTGCCAATAAAATAAGGATAGCAAGTTGAAATACTAAGTTGTTGGAGATGCTCAACAAAAACACAGAAGAAACCTCCAATTTGCACCGTACCCCCTCCAAAACCTTTCAATCCTAAACTCTACAGCCCTTTTGACCGAGGCAGTGTAGATTGTACCCTTTTGACCGAGGCAGTGTAGAGTGTAGTGATTAGTGAACATGCATGAACATCACATGGATCATGGTTCCTTTTCGAGGCCGGGGCGCGCAAAAAACCATTGCTGTATCCATGGTCCATTATCGATCGATATCTGTCATCAGTGGTCGAGTCCCGCCACCGTCGAGTATAGTAGGCCATCGAGAAGGATGGGTACTAGTTGAGGCTGCTGCCCACGTACGTGCACAGGTCTTGTTTTCAGCGCACGCGTACTCCCGGGCGGCAATCATATTGTGGAGCTGTACGTAGTCGCGGGTGCCCAGCTCGTACACCAGCCATGCGTGAAGCGGCCACACGGGGTCTAGCTAGGCACCCCGTGCCGCGCCGTACTCGAACGACGACGTGGTAGTCCCACTCGACGCCTGCCACCGGAGTAGCCTGCATAGGCCGTAGACCCGTGGTCATCAGCACCGAGCACATGACAGAAGGGTTCCACTCTGGGTGCCGCTCTAGAGCAGCGCCGCGAGCCCGATGACGTGCAGGCACGACATGGATGTGTGCTCAAGATGTTGTTCATGCCCACAGCGCCGGGTGTTGTCGGCGAGGCTCGTCGGCCCAGCTATTTCTGTGTCCACGCTGCCAGGATGTGCCAAGATGTTCACCACCGGCACATTCATATCCGCCTTCAGGATCTCTGGTGTCACCATTTAGGCGGCGCCCCATGCGACAATGCAAGTACCACCGGCGAGTAGCGCACGCGCGCCCATGCCTGCGTCCCAGCGACCACGAGGCCACTACATATATCACGCCTGAAGACGACCACCAAGTTGTTGTTAGCCCTGAGCCCCTGACGGACGTAGCGCTCGTGGTCAGCTGACCCATGGAACTGGCATGGGGCCTCGAGCACCTTCTCGAAATGCTTGGGGCATGCGCCTCTTCAATGGGACCGAGGCTAGGCCATGCACTCGGCCGCTACGAGACAGCGCTTCTTGTCTTGGCCATTGGGTCGCAACGATGCTGGACGGAAGCGGAGGCGGACCTGTCGACGCTGTCGTCACCACTGGCGTGGGAGGCGGCCTTGGAATTGTTGTTCAACTTGGCTTGGATGGCGTCCTCGCCCGTGGCATACTCAGTCACGACATCCAGGGCTCCTGTCGTTCACGGTCGCGGGGTCTCACGACCAAGCGAATGGACAAGCGCTTGGCACGTTGTACCACAGGCGAAGGCATTCATGAATCATGACGTCAGCGTCGGTGACACTAGGGAGCTCATTGTGCTTCTTGGCGTAGCCCTGAATGTACTCCCAGGAGGTCTCGCCGGCCTTCTGCCTGCAATTGCGCAACTCCCAAGAATTTCTGGGTCATGTCATCATGTGTGTACTGTGTACGTACCCTGAAAGTGGTAGATGAAGACTGATCGGAGGCCAGTCTCCCGAGCAGCGGATGTTGCTAGGTTCGAGCTGCTCGAGCCAAGCTCTTGCTGAGCTCGACAAGGGCAGCAACAGGTACTGCACGGCAAAGTCGTCGTCAGATCCCCTGACCCCCGACCGTCATGGTGAGGCGGTAGTCCTCGAGCCAGTGGTCTAGGATAGTCTCGTCGTTGTACTTGGCGATGTGAGTGGGCGGCTGGAACCGCCTGGGGTACGGAGCCATGATCCAAGCCCTGAATGCCAGGGGCCACAACGATCCTTGGTGGCGCTTCCTTCCCCTTAATCAGGGCTTGTGCGTGATCAGAAGCCACAGCCTCATGGAGAGCTTCACCAGACATGATCACATCATCATTGATTTCTAGCGGAACATTCATTGACCGATCTCCCCATGCATACTCCATATCGTGTAGTTTTTCATAAACCCTCTCATTATCAAGTGTAATTGTATATACATGCCGATGTGAGTCCCAGCATTGGCTATAGCAACCTTGATGAACTCGTCGATGCCCATCAAGTACCGTTGGTCCGCACATGGCAAACCGTCGTCCACCCGGCCTCCATCCATCTCTGTATAGAAAAATGAGAGAGTAATTATATGAAATAATTTAGAGCTTTTATAAACAACATTATTTGTAGCTCAAAACTTTGGTCACCCCATTTTAAAAACCAATTAACACAAATTATTGGAAAATAGAAATTGGTAACCCCATAAAAATTGAAATTGGTAGCCTCAGAAAAATAAGTATTGTTCAGTAATCAAGAACAATAATTCTACATACCGCATAAAAAATTGAGAGACAAATTACCAAAAAAATTGATACTTAATCGTGAACAATAATGTAGCTCCACGTGTCACATTTGCTCATCAAACTGAAACTGGACAGCCCTATTGAAAATTTTCTACTCTATTCCATACAAGAACTAATTGAAGCATCACATAGCAATCATCAAAACCACCATACAATTTGCTAAGAATTAAAATAGTTTCATAGACACTAACCTTTGTAAGGTGGATTCACCATAACATGGATGCCTTCCTCAAGATCCAAGTGAAATGTGCTCTCTAAAATGGAGAAACAACTTGAATGAGAATAAAAAAAATCAATCTGATGATGATAGAACACCTTCGAATACAACCATTGATCATAGGGTGAGCTTGTTAGTACATATGTATAGTGATTTTTTGGTACAATTCACTTTTTTCAATATTTACTTGTTCTTATTTGCTTGTAGGTACAAACGTGTCACAAACTACAAGTCCATCAAAGTTGATCTTTCAATTCGTTGGAAGCCCGACATTGCTTGATTGGGAAAGTCATAACTC
Organism: Chrysopogon serrulatus; assembly: GCA_015844335.1. Lineage (NCBI taxonomy): Eukaryota > Viridiplantae > Streptophyta > Magnoliopsida > Poales > Poaceae > Chrysopogon > Chrysopogon serrulatus. Next base: position 32,437 of record JADLZL010001614.1, on the reverse strand, counting down.
ATCCATTTGGAGTGCGGTTGAGGTCAATGAGCACTTGATGGAGAGATTGTTTAAAAATTAAAGCTTTCAAACAGATCTAGTCTCACCCAAATATCACATCTTCAAGGCCTCAAATTTTTAAGGCATGTTACAGTTGTTTTTGCTAGGTTTTACGATGTCATCGCGGGCTCTATATATTCACCCTTGGGATTCTGGCCCAAGTTGGAGCATCTCTCGAGGAGTGGAGAACACATCAAGGAAGCCTTTGAATATCCTCCTCCATGGCCACGCACCATCTAAGAATACCGGGCAAGGACGTTCAAGCCAAGCTAGAGGCCCAGTCCAACTTTAGTTCGAGTTAATTTGCCTTGGCTTTCAAACACAAGTCTCTAGTAAAACAGCAGGCGCCTAGGAAGCATCAAACTCTATTTTCGATGATTCACATGTGGATGGAAAGATAATTTCATAAGCTAACTAATGGCTTTAGTTTGAGGTCAAAATTTTATCGGAGTCAATGGAAATCGTCGAAACAAGTCATTGTCTAAAAATCTGTCAAGGTGTTATGTCACCATTTTGGGTCGATTGGATCGTGTATAGTGTTTGAGACCATTATGGGGGGCATCCGGGGGAGCGACGTCCCTTACACCTTATATTTAGTAGGTGCCACCCCTGTTAGGTTCTAGTTTTTCTTTAGATTAATCTATCATTGAACAGTGATCGTTATCAGTTTGTGAAACCTTATGTTGAGATCTCATTCATACATCTGTAAATTCTCACTTTACTTGAGTTAAATTTTATCTTATTCTTGCTTGTGTTCTTCGATTCGTAGCAGGTATTACTCTTCATGGTGAGGTTTGACACGATTAATAACTAGAGGAGACATGGTGCTAAGGTTGACCAAATCGATAGTTATCTTAAACCCGAAGGAAGATCGTGAACCCCATCCCTGTCATAAGCCACACAAAACCATTGTAAAGCAACAAATCCATAGGAGTGTATGCTTGTTACTAACCTTAAAACTAGAAGATCATGCCCAAGCTTGAAAATCCAAGAGCTTCATTGATCATTTTGGTGAAGAACGGCCACAACAATGGAGGGAGTGGGTGACTATCCTTGGCTTTTGTACTATGGTCTATCACAGTCAGCTCAAACCACAAACTGGATGTGATAGCACAACCCACATGGGGTCTGTTGAAACTGGCAATGATAGAACCATGGTACTGCCAGCTCAAGCCACAAACCAATTGTGATATATCATAGTCGGTTCATCACACCAACAGGCAGTGATGTGGACCTTCACTGGTAGTTTTGGTAGACCCCAAGCATTTTCTATTTTGAAGCTAAGAACAGGTAGTGAAGAATTATCACTGCCGGTTCATTAGTACCCGACACTGATGTTCGAATCTGTAAGTGACGGTTCCTCTGTGGTAATTGTTTCTGAGCTTGTGCTTTTGGTGGAGAACACTAGGGAGATTTCGTGCTTTAATTTAATTTAATTCCCAAATATAAAATGGGTGACTGCTGCTGACCGTGGATCAGAGAGGATAGGACAATCCCGTACATTTGCTTCTACGGCGTGGCAAACACTTGGGGTTCCCATGGTTTCATTCAAGAATAAATAGAAATATATATTAGGTCCCTGCCCCTGACGGAGGATAAGAAATGGAAACTGAAACACACGCAGACGACGAGTCTATGAGCCGACAAGGTAGGTTAGTAGTACCAAAGTAACTAGGTGTCATGTTTACTTTGGCACATTAACGTGTCCTTGAGTGTTCACATCCATCCAATATAATATGGAGGACATGGTCGTTGAATGCTGACAATATATAATTTGGTCGACATGAAACTTCAGTTGTGACGAAAACACTGCTGAATACAAACATGTTTTTGGACACTTGTGCTTCTGTTGGAAAACTCTAGGTGGAGAACGAATAGGATCAGAGAATAATCCCGTATATTTATGCTCTTATAATGGTGAAACACACTAGGCACATGATTTATATATATTGTCAGACTTCCCCTCACTCCATCGACCACCAACCAACTCGCTCATTCTTTTGTTCAACATACAAAAATTTTCAAAAAAAAAACCAATGGCGCCTTTGCGAAAAAAATCTCTCCGCAGCCATGCTTCTTATTGTCATCGTGGTCACTGGTATGTACATGCACACATATGAACTGCTGGAAATATAAGTGAATTGTTGTTCGGATCCCTCTAGCAGCTTATGTCGTTTTGACGTTGAATCGGCTGGTGAATGCAACTTATATGAATATATATGTTGTTTTGATTAATCATTCGGCTAATTATAACCACGTTTCTGGATTGCATGCTAGTATGTTCAATGCTTGCATGCACAGAGGGTCGGCATCCATCGGATCTACTTTATTGCGAGCACTTGAGCGGCAATTATCACGGACCGTGCCTTGGCACGGGCGAAGGTGGTTGTGCTCGTACATGCAGAGCTGAAGACCCCAACAACGATGGCGGCGGTTGTGAACACGATCAATGCTGGTGCTATTCTCCATGCCCACCTCCCCCTGGGATTGTTGCTGGTGCTAGCACTCCGATCCAGCCATGATGCAATGATCCCAGCTAGCGTGTGTTTGTTAAATATAAATTATCCCTTCTTTTCATATTTAAGAAACACGATGTAGTGCTTTTTTTAATAAATAGAAGGGGTTATCCCAGCTCGTTAAATAAATATATATACATGTATATTGAATTAAAGGAGAAGATCAAATGTACTACAAGCATCAAGAAACAAAAAAGACGAGACGAAGATCATAAGGATTGAAAACTACTCGACAGGCATGCCAAGTTATAGCTCCTCATCTTCAAAAATCCATTCATTACTTGTGTTTGCCAAGTGGTACCTACAGTTATTAGCTTACTTGTTTTGTCACCAAATGAAATTGTTGGACCTTGTGAATCGAAATAAATTTGACTTTTCTCGAACACATGTATATACCGATGCATATTCATATACGATTTGACGATGAAAATTCTTCAGAGCATAAATAAATCTAAACCTGCCAATGAGAGGAAATTGTTCAAGTTAATCTCGGCTTAGGCTTGATGACCGACCCTAAGGGCCATGGGCCCACCACTCCTATAACATATGCACCATGATAGGAGGTGCTGACCATTTTCCACTAGCAGCTCAGTCCCATCTGATACCATGCATGCTATAAGGCTTTGTGTGGATATTGTTAGATTCACCTCGATCAACCCATATGTGTTGAAGTGGATTGGGTTAGAACTTAGTTCAAATTCTACTCCAATCCGGCCACCTCAACACATGTGGATTAATGCGAATCCGACTACTATACATCAAAGCAAGATCTAAGAGGGATTCCGAATGACCGCAAAAAGGTGACCAAATGGATCATCTCCCTAGTCAACTGATCGAGAGGGCATGCATGGCAGTCCGGTGAAGGTCGATCTCCTAAAGGTGACATGTAAGAGAACCATCACAATGTAACTGGCTATAGAATCTATATATATGGAAGCATCTCTCTAATGTAAGGAGACACACAGCATCCGCCTGCGTGGCTGCCCCTTTCAACGCATGCATGAAAAGAGTTCTGTGACCATCATTTTTTCTTCACAGATCAAGCTGCTTCTATGACCATTAGCTCGGGTTCATCATAGCGCATGCAATTCATGCAAAATGAGTGTATCAGCGGAAAACCAAGGTAGGTTAGTACCAATGCAACTCATGTTTACATTGTCATATTAAGCTATGTTAGCCTATCCTTTAGTCCACATCTAATGGAGGACCTGCTCAGATGCTGACAAATATATAATGCGGTTGATAGGATACCTTGGTCGTTGTGAAAAGAACACTAGTGAATCAATACATGTTTGCGGAGTCTTGTTCTTCTCTTGGAAAACACAAGGATCTCATGAATAGGATCGGAGAATCCTTTATGCTTCTATGGTGGAATACAGTAGACATGTGGTTTATATATAATCGGACTTCATTCTTGTCGCTGCATCATCCAACCTGCTGGCTCATTCTTTTCTCTTCAATGTAAAAAACTTCCACCAAAAATAACAATCAATGGCGCCATTAGGAAAGAAATCTATCTGCAGCGGTGCTCCTAATTGTCACCTTGGCCACTGGTATGTACGTGCACATGTATGACTTGTTGGAAATATAAGTAATTTGTCCGTACATCTCTCCTAGCAGCAAAGTCTCGTTTGGACATTGAATTGTCTGGTGCATGCAACTTATTATATGTTGCTTTGATTATTCTCTCGGCTAATAATTATAACCACGTTCTTGCTTTGCATGCGCTAGTATGTCCAATGCCAGCATGCATGCAGAGGCTACCTTGCAAGTAGCGGCAATTATCATCGACCCTGTTTTGGGGATGACAGTTGCGAACGTGTATGCCAAGCTGAAAGGCCCCACACAACTGTGCTATACCTCTGCTCTTCTGAGATTGTTGCTGGTACTAGCCGCTCCGATCCAGCCATGATGTAATGATCGCAGCCTTCCTTAAAACATAAATTATCCCTTCTTGCTGGCTCCTATGTTATAATACACTAGAAAAGATGCCCGTGCGTTGCTACGGGTGAATAATACATTTTAAAACTTATCATGTTTCCCCTCCTTCTATGCATTTTAAAAGCAGTTCACAAGAAGCAAATTCAAGAACACATGATAGTATACGAAGCACATATGATAGGTTTCATCTATGATTAAATTGATAAAAAACTGACAAGTGATAGCAAGAATAAATTGACAGTTTTCAGTTTTCAAAAAAAATACCAAGCACATAACTGCAACTAAAAATTACCAAGTACATGAATGCAACTGAAAAAATAACTGAAGCAGTAGCAGCAGCTGAAAATTACAAGCATTGTTTTGTAGTCTGAGCAAATGAAATGACTGACTGAATTCCTAATTTAATCAGCTTATCTGGTTTGATCCAAATCTGATAGTCTGCAGAAGCAAATGAACAAGTCCACACCTAGTCCAACATTGCAGTCTCCGAAAGGTTAGAGAACTTCTCAATCATCAGCATATAATTTGCCTCTTTGGTCCTACTCCGTCTTCAACCCTGTCCTGGATCCGAAGGGAATGCCTTCCAAGTTCCAAACTTCCAATCCTTATCGCCAATTGGAAGCACGACATCTTAGATCTGCTGCAAAAAAAAAAAAGTACCAGAGTGTGAACGAACAACACTTGGATATGAGAACACCATATGGAGCTGGTTAGTGAGGCTAGTCAAGAAGGATGTGTCGATGCTTCATCTTTCCTCAGTTTGCTTACTCAGGTATGCATCTGGGCAATACCAAGAATCTATGATGTGGAACTTCTAAAATTACACATTTCAAACGCACATCTAAGTATCTATTCCTTGTAGGGAAATTGTCAAAATTATTAAGTGTGTTGAATTACTCTGATTTGTGACATCAAACGTCTCTATATGCAAGGAGGCAGCACAAAGGCGAGGAGGCAGCAATGTCTCGAGGTGGAGAATATATGCAGCAAAAACAGAAGTAATCCGTTATTAAAATTTACTCAGACGGTACTATTTAATCCTGTGTATTAGAAAAGAAAATTATTTGTGTTCGCAACTCGCAAAGGATTCTGCATAGAAAAGGAGTTCGTATCGGATGAAAAAAGCAACTACTTTGTACTCACCTGGGACACCCATGGAGGTGGCGGAGAGGCAGAAGGCCGGCACCGGTGCCAGTGACCACGCCGCCACATGCCACAATGCCTCTCTGTGCCGTAGTAGCCAGCGGGCAGCTCCCAGCCCAACCACGGTTGGGCCACAGGCTCACAGCATCCCACCCCCAACCGAGTCGTGCCGCCAGCATATCTTTGTCGCACTGGATGGCTACCTTCTTCCCCAGCAACGGCGATCACACGGAGTCCAGCGGCCGGACGCATCGATTCAGCCCAGACTAAAATAAAATCTAATGATGCCGAGGGCTGAGACTTCTCTATCGAGCCTACCTGCGGTGGAGCGGATTCCGGCGGCCGGCGGGGTAGACTCCAGCGAAGGGCCGCGACTCCTCTGCCGAGCCTAGCTGCGGCAGAGCGGATTCCGACGGACGGCGGGGTAGGCTCTAGCGAGCAGGGTCGGCCTGAGGCGAATCGTAGGTTGCACCCTTCTTCCCTACCCATGGCGGCATCGGCTAGGGCGGACGACACCACAACGGGAAGTCGAGTGGCCGTGCGCACGCATCCGGGCTGCCCAAACGGCGGTTCTTCCTCGTTTCGAGCTCCTCAGCTTTGCACACGAACTTGAGGAACGGCGGCGCGGACATAAACAGGATGCGGAGGCCGCACGGGGAGACGAAGGCATTTTTTTATTGGAGCGATCTGGTCCTGCTCCGAGCTATTACGTGAGGTGAAGCAGGAACCGAGCGAGTAGGCCGTGAGTGGGCCTAACGGGAGTGAGTCAGCGAGTGGACCAGTTGGGCTAGATTAGAATGGGTCAGACGAAAAAAATAAGCAGAAATTTTACCTTTTAAATAATAGGTGTAGTGTAGATGTAGATGTAGATGTAGATATATAGTGCTTTTTTTCAATAAACAGGAGGGCCTACTAATTAAATATATCTTGAATTATTAAAGGAGAAGAATGTAATACAAGCATCAAGAATCGAAACAACGGCACAAAAAAATCATACAGGAACGATTACAGATTAAGGAAAGTAACGTTTCTTTTCTATATGGAGAACCAAGGAATTTTTTCCTTGAAAACTGCTCGACAGGCATATATATGCCAAGTTAGCTCCGCATCTTCAGAAATCCATTCTTTACTTGTGTTTGCCAACTGGTACCTACAACAAATGAAATTGTTGCACTTGTGGATCAAAATAATTTTGACTTTTCTCAAGCACATATATACACCAATGCATATTCATATACGATTTGTCCCACCAACATGTCATGGATTTTGATCTTTTATAATGAAAACATAAATGATATGATGTTTGGATCAATAAATAAATCCAAACCTGCCAGTGAGAGAAAACTGTCTGATGTTGATCTCGGCTTTGGTTTATTTGATGATCGACTTAGATCCATGGGCCCACCACTCCTAACAAACTCACCATGACCGAAGGTGCTGACCGTTTTCCACTGACTCGGTCCCATCGGATGCCATGCCATAAGAGGGCTTCCAAATGACCGCAAAAAGATGAGCAAGGATCGGACACCACTAATAAGGAAATAATAAGAACTCACGAGCTCATGGAGAGGCGCACGGCCATCACTTACGTCGACGGCACAATAGCTCAGGAAGTACACACTTGAGCAGATCATCAAAAATCAACTAGTAAATTTTTAAAATGTGCATTTATGTCTGGATGATTCGCTAAGAGGACACAAAGACGTATACTGGTTCGGGTAAGAGACCCTATGTCCAGTGGGAGCAAGCTGTGTTACATAGCAGCAGTTTGCAAACGGTGCGAGAGAGGGAGAGGGCTCCCAACAAAGTCTCTGGTGATTGAGCGTGGTACCAATATCATTGGTGTGGTGTGTTTGAGTGGCGTTCGATTGTGTGATGTCTTCGAAGGGTGGCATGCCCTCCCTTTTATAGATGAAGAGATACGGGCTTTACAGTAGAATGATGGGCTGCAACATGCAAAGGAAAAAAGAAAGAGAAAAAGGACGGCTGGTGGAGTGGCTCATCCGCCTTCTCGGGGGTCGGGGCGTCCTTCCTTCCCCTACGTGTTGCGTCATCATGAGTCACCACCGGTGTTGTCGCGTCACCGGAGCGCCCTCACAGTGGGCGGAGAGGGTGAGCAGTTGATTAGGACTTGTGTCGTACAGTGTTAGGCGTAATAGTGTCACATTGGTGGGCATGGGTCATGGCAGACGAACTGCCCGATACGTCGTGTTTTAACAGTGCAGTCAAATGACGCTCCATGCCCTGCGAGGGTTAACAGTGTGGTCAAGATGCCCATCCATACCTTGCGCTGAGTACGGACGGAGTTGACATCGTTTGACTTCGGCGTCGTGTTGTGCGAGAATCCTGGGTGCAGTGCCGCTCTTTATGCTTGCAGTGCAAGCATTCAGTCGCTTCGAGACGAAGGCGGACGCTGGGGTCACGCGAGCCGCATGCCCCTAGGGTCGTGGCTCTAACCCCCGCATGGGCCCGTGCGTTGTGGGCGTCCTGCTTCGGCGCATCAGCCCCTTTCCACCGTGGGGCGGGACGACGGGTTTGTAGCACCAGCCTTTCGGTGGGCCGAAGCAAAGTCCTAATAATGAGCCGTAGAGTTGTTTAGCTAGGGCCTTAGCGGGCCGATTATTTTGCCCCTAATAGTCCCCCATCGAGAAGATCACAGGGAGAGCGCTGGCGGGCCGTGGCAATTCAGCAGAGCTTCCTGCCGCTGTTCGACCCACCGCGACGACACGACAGTACAGAGACTATCCATGGTGTGCTCCACCGTGAACGTGAAAATGATCAGCTCTGCGCCATCACCTTGCCGAGATAGGTAGCTAGTCGCCGGTGATCATACAAGCCAATGGAGTCTGTGGCCGATCGGCTAGACCATAAAGCCAATCGGCCAGGAAGCAGTCTGGATCTGGCGAGTCTCCAGTCACGGTAAATGCCAAGGGCCGCGAGCTGCTTATTCCGGCATATACAGGGATAAAAATCTAATCTAATCGGCGTCAAGAAAAATGTCCAACTAAAAGCGTACGTGGCGGTGGAAGGCGGAGCAAACAAGTGATGCCATGGACAGGGGCAGCTGCCAGTGACTCGTCGGTGTCTTGGTGTCTGATGGGAGTTCAGTGTCCGAGAGGAGCAGAGCGGGTGCTGCTCATCAGTCATCACCGTCGTTGCGGAGCCTCGTCGACACGGCGTGAAACATTAGCCACACCGTGTCCAACGTGCCCACGTCCTTCTCGGAGCAGTGCAGCAATGTCGACGTCAACCACAACGGGTGGTGGTTCGAGCAGATCACCGACCAACCGCCTGATCGCGGTCCCCGGTGTCCGGCTGTCCGCTACCGGCTACCGCGTCCCTCAGGCGACATAGCATGGAATCCCACGCCGACGTGCTGGACTGCTGAAGGTCGTTCGGCTTGATCATCCTCGTCGTCATCATCGAGGATTTCTCATCATCGTTCAGGAGGTTGGCTCACCGGAACGAGACAAGTGGTGGCTGCCGGTGCCCTGCGTCTTGGAAGCCATCTTGCAAAGGATTATTGAGCTTTCTAACTTCCATCCATCGGCTGTTATCATCGGTCAGCAGCACGTCTAAATGAAATTGCAGTTGATCACAGGAGGCATCATCACCAATATAATTTTTCGAGTAGGTTTTCAAGAAGGAAAGGCCGATTCTTAAATATGGTTCGACCATGATGAATAGTAACAAGCATAAAAGTGAAGGCCATTGTTTCAGAAGTATAAATCCAAGATCACGAATTAAATAAGTATAAAGCCAAGATCATGAATTAAACAAGCCTTATACTTCCTAGCATCGTTGAGGACCTGCTTCCTTTGTCCCTTAAAAAAGTATCGTGTTCTCACCTCCTAAAAAATAATTTTGACTAATTTTATATTAACAAATATTAATATTTATAGTACACAACTAGTATCATCGGAAAAATATTTAAATCTAGTTTTTAACTAACTTATTTAAAGATATAAATATTTATGTATTTTCAATAAAATCGAATTAAACTTGTAGCACGAACACCCAAAATGTCACTTTTTAAAGGCCAGAGGGAGTACTGTGGTAGTGATGATGTGACTTCTGAAAAAAATGAGACTGCCTCTTGTTCTGGATGTCGGAGGGATAATCAAGACCAAAACGAAGATAATTAATATGGAACTGAACGTCACTTTTAAGGGCCAAAGGGAATACTGTGGTAATGGAGATAATGTGACTTCTGAAAAAAAATGAGACTACCTCTTGTTCTGGATGTTGGAGGTATACAAATTTTGGAATAATCAAGAACAAAAGGAAGATAATTGATATGGAACTGATGTAGTCTTTTAATGTTGCAATCAGATACCATCGGCTTAGGAAAGAAGATCATCAGACCATCCGCAATCCATCCCTAAGCCACTTCCCCATGCCCCCCCCCTCCCGATGCCGCCGCCTCCCCCTTCCTCCCTCTCCCAAGATTCATTTTGCCCCGACTACATGGTGGCGCTATAGTGCCGCTGCCGCGGCCGCCGCCCCCCACTGAGGCTACTACTGCAACGCCGCACGCGGGACCTAGACCACTGCAGCCCTCTGAGGCTGCCACTGCGACGCCGGCGTGTGCCTCCCTCACCTACCCAGCCTCCCACAAGCCAATTGCGATGCCGGGGACAAATGTTGCCGTCACCATGGAAACTGAGCTTGGGAGCCATGCCGTCACAAGCTTCGGAGGAGGCACCGGTTGGCGGTGCGTCGCCGCCCCCCATGTCGCAGGCCGACTCCTCTGGTGCCGAGCACTACCGCTCTAGGGGCATGCATGGGGCCTGGGTCCGGCACCTCCCGGACAGCAGCCCGCCTCCATTGCTAGAGATCGGGGATCCGAGGTCACCTCCAACGACGTTGTACCTTTCGGGCTGAACAACCATGCCACCACTATCTGTCTCAACTTCCTGTCACCGACCGCAAACCCTTTCTAAATGCTCTTGGTAGGGCGCGCCAAACACGACGCGGTGCGTGGACAGTGACGGCGACAATGAGTCTGATGACAACTGCATCCAGATCCTACATGGAGGCTGCTTGTTGCCCGACGGGAGATGTCACGGCGCCCGCCGCAAGCTCTTGGACTCGGCTTGTCGTGGTTTGGGATGCTGTGGAGCTGAACCTTACCTGCGTGAACATGGCTGAGGCGGAAGAAGAGCACCAAATGGCACCTGTAGCTGGTGCACGGCATGCCTACTCGGCCTATGGATGGCCACGTCCCTGCCTACCAATGCCTCGATCAAGGTGGTAGGGTCTCGGTCCCCGACGCCAATGGGTGGCATGAGATCCTATCTCACGATGGGGCCTTCGATCACCACAATTGAGCCTCACCGCTACCATGAGTAGCCTCCACAGGCGTAGAGGATACTCGGAGAGCTCCACGACAAATGCTTCAATTGCTTTTCCTACTAGCACCGAGCTTGCGGGTTGTCTCGGGCTCTCGGCGTTGTTTGTGTGGCCACGGCTTCCGCCACCTCGTCAGAGACTGCAAATGCCCCGGGCACGCTGCAACATTGGCGTCGAAGGTTGGCGACCACACACGGCACCCGTTTGTGGCAGCAAACCCACCGGTAGGGAAGCATATATCTTTTTGAAAAGATAGCAAAACCTATTTGATGCTTACACGAATTTTGTAAACTTACTTTTCACACATGTATTATGCTGCCAGCATGAGGGCAACAACATGTTTTTTAATAAAAAGATTAGGGGAGATCCCCAAAGTGACCGACTTTTTCATTAAAAACGAACGGATAGTGCGCTTACAACGTGTACCCTATGTTAGATTTTAATTTAAAGAAAATATTGATTTTCTATGTTTTCATGAGCATAGAAATAATTGATTCAATTTAAGCATATTTCTAATGGAGCAAATTTTAGGGTGTAACATTCTTCTTCTTCCGATCGAGCACAAATGATTGTGGTCTGATTGATTTCTACGGTATTCAGTGAGCAGCTGAATATGGCTTAGTTCCTGTAATTCCACTTTTCTCATTAGTTCCTTGGCGATTTTGCTGGATATGTATCCCCTTCCACCCATCCAGTCTCACCATTATCAAGAACTTCTGGCTTCGACTCCTAGCGGGCCATGGGACCGAGGGTATTGTGGATGATCTTCGTCTTGGAGGTCAGCAAGCTCTCAAAACACTGGGACCTCACCTCCCAGAGCAAGGTCTGTCGGGTCGCTCATTTTTTGAGATCCCATAGTTTAATTCCCGCAGATCATGCCACTAGAATAGGGGCTTTAGGCATGCCACTTTAGTCCCGATTCCGAGCCAGGACTTTCGGGACTAAATGTCCCCCCCTTTAGTCCCGGTTCCGGCGCCGGGACTAAAGGTCCACCTTTAGCCCCGGTTGGTAACACCAACCGGGACTAAAAGGTGCTCCAGTGCTGTGCCACTGGCCGCCACTTTTAGTCCCTATTGGTGTTACCAACCAGGGACTAAAAGTGTTTTTTTTTTTTTTTTTACTTTTCTTTTCTTTTAATTTTTATTTAGGGTTTACAATTATATTATTATTTCCGAATGCGTATTGTTCGCTAGTTAGTTTATATATGCGGCGCATCTATAATTTATATAATTTAGAGCATTACATATAAATATACTATAAAACACTATATATTATACATATGTATAGGTCCATAATATAATATTTACACATATGCATCATGGTTAAAGTATTTACAACATAATTGTTCTCCGCCACTCAAATATCGTACAAATGTTCATCTTGGTTTGGTTTTATTGGTTCGTCAGGGTTGAAGTAGCACTTTCGGTGCTTTGGACTTCGAGACATGGTCGTTAAGAAATCATACGATTGTCTCCTAAATTCCTTTTAGGCGGACCATATCCAACACTTGTTGCTTCAACCACGTCTCCTTTAATAGACATTAAAGAAAAAAAGTATTAATTTACATAAGATTTATTAAACAGCAATAAATAAATGAAATAGACTTATTATATATACATGTTACATACATTTAGGTGCTTTAGATTAGTTCTTTTGGCATAGACCGTCAGAAACTCACAAACATAGTAGCCACACAAATTGTTGCCCGGTGGCTGCCAGAACCCACTGAAGTAGGATAGGATTCGAAAGTGGCGCTTTCAAATCCGAACGGTGTTTTACTGCACGAACCAAGTCCAAACCCTAGCAATAAAATGATCATTAATAATTAACTATTGCTGAGTTAAAGAGCAGAAATTAATATTTAGAGATCGAAGTTACTCTTGGATAATATCTATCATATCTTGGTAATCTTCCTGTGGTTTTCTCAACGAGTCATAGATTACCAAATGACTATGCCAGAGATCAATCACAATCAGTATCCAATGAAAGCTGCATTTATGTATAGTCAACATATTTATATATCTTCATACTAATTTGATTAATTAGTTAAATAGAATGTACACACGATAACAACACTCACTTAAAGTTATAGGGAAAGAGTATATATCTTTTATCCTTTTGGTTGACCAAGAACCTCCGTAGATTTCTCTCCGTTTAAATTCTCCATAAAACATAGGGGGTCTTCGGGTCTTTGAATATGATATATGGATCAACAAAACCAATCTCTTTGTCGTTTCTAACTCTGAGGTCCCTCATCATGTCTCTGTATATGTATAGCGGGTTTCAAGTAATTAGTTATACATATACATGATATGTTACTGATGACATTATTAAAAGAAAGAATCATTTATAGATAGAAGCAACTGACTAGAGATTTGTCCAGAGCGTCCATGTGGCATGGTTGGTGTAACTCATTAAATTGAACATAAATAATATCATCACCATGGAAGTAATGATAGTCTCTAATTCAAACGCAAATATAGTCATCCGTTTTTCTGCCACACGCTGCGATGTACCACTGGTTTAGCAAGTACATTTGCGTACCAAGTTTGCTGAGGGCCGTAGGGTTGTATAGACTCTTGCCATATGCATATTCCTTCTGCCAATGATCAATTTCTAGAGCACTTTCAATTGGTGCCCCACTGAGCATTTGGGCCAAGCTAAGACCAATTTCCGCAAAAAATTTGTCAAGTTGATCATAACTCAAATATGCAGTATCTGGTCTAGCACGTCAATATTTGAACCATATTCATTCCAAATTACTAGCGGGGGCACTGATTGCTTTGATTGTTCCCCGAGCTGTGCGACACCCTTCCGTGCTCTTTTCTCTTTCTTCTTGTCTTCTTCTATAGATTTGCTAAGAGTGCGATCATAATCCGATAGTGATGATGATTCTTTATGAGCATCAGCCTCTTTTTTGTTGAGCCTCAACCCTGCCGTAGATCTTCTAGCCGTAGTAAGAGGTATGGCTTCTCAGGGTTTTGCTTTGATTCTCTTTCAGCCTTTAGTTTCTTGAAGAAACTGTCCACATCTAACTTTACCGAAGCATCTAGTTCTGCGGTAGTCTTCTCATAGGACAGCTTCTGAGGAATAATAGTTTGTTTCTTTTTTGAGGCTTTCTTCTTTGGCAGCGTGGCGGCCGGCGCCTTTGATTGTGTGGCCGGTGTTGACAATGGATAGCGTCAACATTTAATAGGTCAATAAACATGAGAAACACATGCATATCTAGAAGTCTAGGGTTTTATCTGACAATTTCCACGAGTTTTGGTGATTTATCAATTTTCAGGTATTATTCCAGAAAACCACGGAGGAGGTCCTAATTATCAAACGTATTAACGAAACTTGACGCCAACGAAACCCCACACATTGGACTCTAGAATATTCTAGAAAACACCAGAATGAAGCGGAGCGCAGGCAGCGGAAAGGTGGGGCTGGCCGGCCCCACTTCCCAGGCCGGCCGGCTTCCTCCCCTAGGGTTTCGTGCCCACCTTCTGGAAGCTTCCTCCACCGCCCTTGAGGGTCCATCTCAGCCGTCCTTTAAGTCGGTTTGATCCTACGGCCGTCGTGCATCCCACCGGATTATAAATACAGGGCCAGACCCCCCTCCCTGGGGGCACCATATTATTATGGAGATGTAGAGGCGTCCCTCGAATGGATGACCTCTCACCTCTAGAGAATTAGGGCTAGACTTTCCAATGTAGTAGATTAGTTCTAGTTGAGAGTTAGGGAGAGCGGAGCTACGCTCGGGTTCTCTGGAGGAGTCTTCAGAGGAGTCGTCAGAGCTTTGGTATGTCTTTATATTTATTCTTGTAAGACTTATGCTTTAATATATTTTATCTTCTCTATTTACTTTTATGCATTACATTTGATTGGTTAGTATAGTTGTTATACTTTAGCAGATCGTGACTAGAGTAGTAATCGATAGTGTAGATATGGGGTCTAGGCTATAGGTTACCTAAGATTGCGCCCAATTCTTACGGTTAGTTGTGGTAGCCCCAGAGGTGACAGCTCTGTTAGGCCTTCGTATTCCACCACGTCGGGGTTGATGTTTCGTAGAGCTTTATTATAGAACCCTAGTAATAGAGAAGTATTTAGGAACCTTGAACTCTCTCGTTGTCCTCTCACTTTAGCTATCTGCTCTTTTATCATAGAATTCTCCTGTGTATCTGTGTCATTTATGTATAACTCCTATCATTTATCATTTACCCCTACTCTAGTCTAGTTGGTGTACTAAGTTAGTAGATACATGATGGTGAACTATCAATGTCTTTATCCATTGTTTCCCAGAGGTAAAATATAAATAACGATATCTGGAATACTTTCGGTAAAATGCTACAATGGTTTTCTGTGCGCTTGCGGAATCCTTCATCTTTTGATTGTGCATAAGAAATACTTGGCGCCGTTGCCAGGGAAACAATTGGCGTAAAGATTTTGATATTGATCTTGATATCTGCTAATCTAGTATGTCGCTAGCTTTAGTAGGATTACCCTCTGTTTTGTTGAGTTGTGGAATAAGCAGGATATCAACCGTTCCAATCTTCTGGCAAAATTCCACAAGAACAAGACATGGGAGATATTGAAAAACTCAGGATGCCTGAACGTTCATGATTCATCAACATTGGAACCCTGCCATCTCACAGGTTCATATAAACACATATATTATTCTAACCATGTGTAGATTGGAGAAAAAGTCGTCATCACATGAATTCAAAAGTTCATCACGTGTGACGAATAAAGATGCTGCGCTACTCATAAATACCATTGTGAGTCATGGTAAGTTTGATTAAGAAAGGTGAGAAAGTCTTGCTCATAGACTTTAAATTTGATGAGTAGTTATAATGTTGCATATGACTGCATGTTTGCTTTGAACAATCCATGCATCCACTCTATCTCATATCAAATTCATAGCATGTTTAGTTCCTTGCACACATGCATAGCACTTGCATCTCTACTTAAAAAAATAATAATAAAAAAACTATTCTCACCATACATGATCATGCTTTCATCTATTTGAGTAAATCTCTATATGCTTTCATGCTATCTTTGTTTGCTATAGTATGCTTTGGTTTGGAAGTACTGTACATACTTTTATAGACTTTTAAATTAAGTGTGGTGCTTAGGTTAAATAGCCTACCTTAATCAAATTAGACATGGAGTTTGGTTTGGTTATTAAACTAGAAATTATTGTAGTAGACATTGAATATTTTGTTGGGCTAACCCCTGCAGGAAACTCTCAAATTCAATTCGGGTAAGTCAAGAGATGCATTCACATCATGAGATGAATCAAGGCATGTGATGAAGTCCAATAACTTTGCACAAAAGGAAGACAGCTCATTCTCCATGGAAGAACTGTAAGAATCAAAGTTTATGCAATTAATCATTTGTTGCAAGTTACCTTTGCCTTGAACCATATAAAAGTGCAGCTACCAATAAAATTTGTTAAAAGAAATCTATGCTAAAGTAATTCTAAAAGCCCATCTTTTTATTAGCATAGAAGAAATCCACATAAAATTATGGACCATAACCCATATTCTAGATTTGTTGCAATCCTTCGGGTATGTGTCTACTAATATTTCTGCAGGAAAGAAAGAATAAATATCTATTCATGGTTCGAAATGAAGGAGAACAAGTGAATAGAAAGGACTAAGATGGAAAGAAATCGATGTAAGAACACTTCAACACCTTCTACACTTCACCATGATAGTGGACCAATCACCCTGTAAGACATAAGGTATGTTTATCCAAGCCTCATACAACTTTAAGCTACATTCAATATCTTATACTATATTGCTGATTTCTTGGTTATCCTTACCATATGTCATGTTTAATTTGCTAAAACTTAAGACAAATAAAATACTCTTTTGGTTCACCTACATATTCTTGGTTCTATTTGAATAAATATCTTTAGTCTTTTGAACTTCCTCACTCTATTATAAGTGTGCTTCAGAATATTATTTAAACATTATAACATCCAAGCATATTTGTATAAGAGTTTGATTGTATATACAAACCATCCTCTCCTATATAGAAATGTTTAAATCATATTTGGAGACTTCATAGAATCAAATCAAGGTTAGAGCTATTCTTCAAAATTATATCTTCGCCTTAACCTTGTTGAAAAATTTAAAGTAATGGTGAATTATTTAAAACACGAGCTACAGATTAATCTTTAACTACTTGGCAAACACTATCCATATTTTAAATAAATAGTATATTCCTTCGGGTATGTATTGTCTACTAATCCCTTGCAGAGAAAAAAAATAATAAGAGAAGCAGAAATTTAAAAAGAGTGAGAAAGAAGTGCAACATATGAGACAAGATGCTAATGAACAATTCAAGATGCAAGGAAGCAAAAGACTATTGAAATTCATCCACCCTTTATCACATGGTGTCATCACACTCCAGTAATAAAGGCAACGTTTTAAAGAACACACTTCAAGCAAAGTGTGGGAGATTCCTCAAATTCTATAAGTGGGAGTTTCTAAACCAAGAAACAATGATACACATAAGATTGGCTTCGAGATGCTAATAAAAAAAAAAAAGAAGAAGATGGCAGTACCATTGAAAGCTCCACTAGTGGAGACACCACCTCAACCCTCACCCTTAGGAGCAAACTGAAGTACTCAATTAATGAACTACTGCAAGGAGAAGTCCAGTTCGGAGGACTCAAAACATCAAACCCTCACCGTGAGGTAACATCGGTAGTTATCCATATTTACTTTCTTGCATTACATGAATTATTCTCTTTTCAGCATGTTTAATTTTCTATATTAGCATTGCATAGAAAACAACAAAAATAAATAGGCATGCATTAGGCTGAATTTATCTTAAAAACTTGAAGCCCCGTGAGAACCCCTTGCGGTCTAAAAAGCTTATAGGAGTTTTCACTTTGTGGTGGCATAAAAATATTAAAAAATATATATATATATCATGCATATTTCCCCGTCTGCATATAAACCCATAAAATCTAAAAAATATTAATTAAGCATCCTGCTGCAACTCAAGTATCATCATAAAAATACTTTGAAGCCTCTATAACACCCAATCTCTAAAATGGCTAATCATTAACTTTTTATCCTAATACCGTTCCACGAGTTCTGGTGTTTTGTGAGAGCTTTCTGCAGGATGACTCCAAGTGCAAGCTCACCCAGGTCTCTTTGTTCTTCACCACCTGAAGTATACCTTTCCAACACATAGCTAACCACTGTGTGAAGAAAGTAACTTCTTAAGTGATAAGATTGAAGTATTCCTAGCAACACTTGCTCTTACAAGCGTGAGCTCCTCTGTGAGGACCACTCAGCTTCAACACTCAACTATGATAAAATCCAGCTTGGGGGAGAGCATCCCCTAGTTATCAGGTAAGTATACCTATGTGATTATTGAGTCTATTTTATAGTCATAAAATACTAAAAATATATGGGCACATGAAGGTCCACGTCTGTAGAGTCTTTTGTGAGTATTAGTTAAAAGAAATAAAAAGATAAATAACAATTAAAACCAAATAAAAATAGTTTAATTATTTATTAAGGTGTGATCATAGAGTGTGTTTATAATTCTATCTAGTTTTGAACACAGGCTGCTTGTCCAGTATTTTGTTTTATTCTGTCTATGCTAATGAAAAAGATAGTATTGATATTATTTTTGCATAGATCATGTTTTATACAGACATGGCTCGAGGCAAAGTAACTTGCAGTAGAAGAGAAAGTTCTAGAACCAAGTACTCAAAACACACCGAATTCTTTCTACTTCGGCCTTAGCAATACTACACGGACGTATCAGAACGTCATCCAGAGCACGATGGAATCTAACGGCATAACTTCAAAACAAGATAAGTACTCAGTTCCCCTCCCTTTTCAATACGGAAGGTCACTAGATGAGGAAGGATCCGACTACTCGCTCAGTATATACAAAGAAATCTACATGATCAGGCAACCTCTGGTACCACCAGTTTAACCCGACTACCGATCCTCAGAAGAATCAGAAGCCGATATCCCGCCTAATTTAGTAGCCAGGGATGGAGAAACTAATAGTCAAAAAGCAGCCAGGGAAAGAAGAAACAAGAAGAGGAGAGGAAGGAGGAATCAAGTACAGGAACGCAGGGAAGCGTGGAGAAAATATGAAGAAGAACTAGCCGAGTACAATGAAAGAAGAGCTGAGAAAGAAGCTGAAGAAAGACAAGCCACGACAAGAGCCAGGCTTGACCCCATCAACAAGATACAAAAACGGATCGACAAAATCGACGCTATACAACGACCAAGTCAAGAACAAGCCAGGCTCAGGAGCCTACTCAGAACAACTGCGCAAAGGATACAAGACGACCGAGCACCTCCTCGTCGAGTACCATCCGAGCAGACAAGTCAAAGAAGTCAGAGAGTTTCCGCATTCGAAAGGTTATCTGTCCCAAATCAAAGCAAAAGAACTCAACCGCATCATGATTGGGCTGAGAGAACGGGGGAAAATCGCGACAGGCTACCAACCCCTCCTCGAAGCCTTCCCAGATTGATTACAAGATATAACTGCCAGGCAGATTCCAACTACAAACCAGAAAAAGTACCCGACAGATTCCCCTGCTTTGCGGGAAGGCTACTCACTGTCAGGCTCAAATTTAAACCATCAAACCACTCAAAATACGACGGTAAGACAGAACCAATACAATGGCTCAGAATCTACTCCCAATCAATAGAATTAGCCGGAGAAGATGACGACATCTCCAATGGCACTCGAAACTCCACCACTACAATGGTTCGATAAGTTACGCCCAGGGTCAATCAAAACATGGGGAGAACTTCAGAAAGTCTTCTGCAAAAATTTCACAGGAATACTCATACACCCAATAACACAAGCTGAATTGAAAGGTTTAAAACAAAACCAAGGAGAAAGTCTCAGGGATTTCTATAGAAGATTTAGAGAACTAAGAGCACAAGTTCATGATATCACCGAAAGGAAAGTAATTGAAGCATTCTCATATGACCTGAGAGTAAGATGGATGTTTCATGATTTTTGCAAAGAAAACCCACGAAAAATGAAGAATTCAAAAGAACAGTTGAAAAGATGATTACAACAGAAGAAAAGACACGGGAAGGATTTCAAGATAATAGAAACAACCAAGATAGAAGAAACAACTCAGATAGAAGAAACAACACGGAGAAACAAGACAACTCAGGAAGGTGGAACAACTCGGACAATAGACAAGAATACTATAATAAGAAGAGATATTCGGACAATACAGTGGCCGCTACCAAAAGAAAGAAATTCTACCCAGCTAGAAAATTTGAAGAACTCGAGAAGATGAAATGCATCTATCATCCAATAGGAATTCACCCGATGGGAGAATATCGAATATTCTAAGAAAAATATATGAAGATAGACAGACAAGAAAAAGAAGAAAACAGAGAAAAGAAAGAAGAAGATAACAATCAAGCAGACAACGGGTTTTAAAATCCAAGAGCAACAGTAGCGGTAATATTCTCAGGAGTCCCAGGGTCTCGAAGCAAGCAAGAAGACAAACTAGCATGAAGAACAATCATGGCAGTAGAACCAGCCGTTCCATGATATTTAAACTGGTCTCAATATCTAATCCAATTTTTACGAGAGGACCAATGGACAAGCGTCGAAAAAGCAGGGCTATACCCACTGGTACTCGGACCAACAATCGCAGCTATAACAGTAACCAAAGTACTCATCGATGGAGGAGCAGGGCTCAACATCATTTTTACAGATACCCTAAGAAAAATGGGACCCGAATTTTTAAAAATGATTACACCAACAAGTGCACCTTTCTATGGAATAGTACCCGGGAGGCCAGCAATGCCCCTCGGACAAATAACTCTGCCAGTTACATTTGGAACCCCGACAAATTATCGTACAGAACTCATCAAATTTGAAGTTGCAGATTTTGAATCATCTTATCATGCAATATTGGGAAGACCAGCGTTGGCAAAATTTCTGGCTATTCCACGTTACCCTTACTTACTACTCAAGATGCCAGGACCACATGGAGTACTCTCTCTTAGAGGAGACCTGAAACATGCGTACGAGTGCGATGTGCAAGCTATGCAGATATCTTCAAAAGTTCAAGAAGAAATCAACTCAGCAATAGCTGAAGTAAGAATAGAAGAATTGAAAATTCCCACCAAAAAACTAAGTCATCCTTACCACCGCTGAAGGAGAAGGAACCAAAAAGATTGATCTAGGGACTGGCGACCCATCCAAAACAGCCACTATCAGTGCTCATCTACCTATCAAATAGAAACTCGCGCTCACCAACTTTTTAAGGGACAACAAAGATATATTTGCCTAAAAACCAGCTGATATGCCAGGGGTCCCATGGGAGTTGGCTGAGCATAAAATAGAAGTCAACAAAAGAGCAAGACCAATCAAACAAAGATTACGACGTTTTTCACCTGACAAGAAAGAAGCAATAAAGAAAGAAATAGCCAAATTATTGGCAGCCGGCTTCATAAGAGGGATCTTACATCCAGATTGGGTAGCCAATCCAGTCCTGGTACACAAAAAAAACATAGATGAATGGCGTATGTGCGTCGACTATACTGACCTCAACAAACATTGTCCAAAAGATCCGTTCGGATTACTAAGGATTGATCAAATAGTGGATTCAATAGCTGGAGCAGCCTTGTTATCTTTTCTGGATTGCTACTCTGGCTATCACCAAATCGCACTAAAGGAAGAAGACCAAAGCAAGACTTCTTTCATAACCCCATTCGGAGCCTATTGTTACAAGACAATGTCCTTCGGACTAAAAAATGCAGGAGCAACTTATCAAAGGGCAATCCAGACTTGTTTAGGAGACCAAATCGGAAAGAATGCAAAAGCATATGTGGATGACGTAGTCGTCAAAACAAAGGACCTAGACTCGCTAATTGTTGACACCTGTTAGCGTCAACTTTCACTAGGGTTTTTTACCCGAAGGATAACATGAAAACACACTAGTCTAGGGATTTATTTGACAATTTCCACGAGTTTTGCATATTCTATGATTTCCAGGGTGATTTCCAGAAAAGCTGAAAAAGAGGGATTCTAACGCAAAATAACCACGAAACTTATCCGCCACGAAGGGCATCACGGAAAGACTCAGGAAGACTCCAGAAGACACCGGAAGAAGCGAGGGGGCCAGAGGCTACCAGTGGGGCCGGCCAGCCCCCCATGGCGTCGGGGCGCCCCCCCCTAGGGGGTTTGCTCCCCCCTGCGGAATGTTCCTCCACCGCCTCTCCGATGCATCTCGGCCCCTACGTTAAGTCGGTTTGATCTGCGGGCGCACACGCATCCCACCGGACTATAAATATGTGGGTAGAGCCCCCGAGAAGAGGATTTATTATTCATCAAGGCCTCAAGCCGTCAAGCATCAAGGAGCCTTCAAGTTCATCAAGAGCCTTCTAGTTCATAGGATTAGCTAGCTAGATTAGAAGTAGAGGAGATCTAGTTCT
The DNA here is from genome assembly GCA_015844335.1 of Chrysopogon serrulatus. Taxonomy (NCBI): domain Eukaryota; kingdom Viridiplantae; phylum Streptophyta; class Magnoliopsida; order Poales; family Poaceae; genus Chrysopogon; species Chrysopogon serrulatus. The sequence goes on along the minus strand of JADLZL010001614.1, from coordinate 10,002 downwards.
TCATCGGATCTGGAGCCCCCGGCGTGCCCGGGCAGAGCGCGAGAGTTCGGTAATAGATCTAGTTCTTAATTACTTTATTATATTCATTATTCATATTAGGGAGACTTTACTCTAAATAGATTCATATGTTCTTAATTGCAATAGTCATTGTCTACTTTGATTATATGTTTAGTTTAGTTACTTCGATCTTATTGAATTCATGTAATTGCTCGTATAGCGTTTATCCATATGTACAATGGGTAGATGATAGGCGATATGTAGACGTGGTGTCTAGATGTCTTGTTTATTTGCTAGTGCACTCGATATGCCGGGGGACGTGTGGTAGTCTCGTAGGTGGTGACAGCTATGTTAGTTCCTCTGTAGTCCACCCCCGTATATAGGACTAGCATGGGCACGGTCGCGAAGGAGGTGACTTAGGTCTTAATACCCTCATTAGTTGATGCCTCTTTACATGCAATGATGATTTAGGGTTGATTTAGCAATGATTACTAGATGTAGTTGCACTAATTAGAGTTATTCAATTGACGTAGTTATAGACCTATTTCCCTAGTTTATCAAATGGTTAGCTATGATTATGACTAGTAAGATGCTCGATGATTATCCTTAATTATGATACTTGATGATTATGCTATCACCCATATTTATCCTTATTTATCTTGTGACCTCTCGCTTGTTATAAGTAGAGCATACGACTTAGGTAATATTGTTTATCATGTCTATATAGTTTCTCATCAATATAATAATAATAGTTTATTACATAGCTTTCCTAGAGGTATAATTATAAATCGACAACCTAGAGACTTCCCTAGATAAAATGCTACAACGGTATAATTATCCGTCCGTCCGCTTGCGTAACCCATTATTTTACATTCATATTTTATTCATATATTTTATCTGCCTAGTCACATTAGTATAATGTAAATCTATGTTAATTTCCTAGCAATATAATTGGGGATGACAACCTACTTCATGTTTAGGAATGTTAGTAATTGAAGAGTGACTAGTTGCTAATGACAAGTAATTATATACCGACCATTTCTGGGGTCATTGCTAAGGGTAGGATTTATCTCTGCTTTTTAGTAGTGAGGTTAGAAATGCCAACACTAATAGAAGATCTACAATAAACTTTTAACAATTTCAAAAGATGGAAGTGGAAACTCAATCCAAACAAGTGCGTATTTGGCGTATCACTAGGACAACTACTCGGATTTCTGGTCAGTCAGAGAGGAATCGAAGCTAGCACAAAACAAATCAAGGCAATAACCGATATGGGCCCACCTGCAGATATAAAAGATCTACAAAAATTAACGGGTTGCATGGCCACCCTCAATAGATTTATTTCAAGACTTGGAGAAAAAGGCTTACCTTTCTTTAAACTACTAAAGAAGACGGACAAATTCACCTGGAATGAGGAAGCGCAAGAAGCCTTCGACAAACTAAAGGCATACATCAGCACATCTCCAGTATTGGTGCCACCCAAGAAAGGAGAAGATCTCATGCTTAACAGCGACTACTTCAGTAGTAAGCACTGCCATCGTAGTCAAAAGAGAAGAACAAGGACATGTCTACAAAGTCCAAAGGCCTGTCTACTACATCAGCGAAGTACTCATAGTATCAAAAGTCAGATATCCTCATATATAAAAACTACTCGACGCAATCCTGATAACATCAAGGAAGCTCAGGCACTACTTTGAAGCACACAAAATCATCATCGTAACAGATTTCCCGCTCAGCGATATCTTAAGAAATCGGGACTCAACAGGAAGAATCTTAAAATGGGCAGTAGAACTCGAAGCACTCAAAATAGAATTTACTCCAAGAAAGGCAATCAAATCTCAGGCACTGACCGACTTCATCGCAGAATGGACTGAGATACAACAACCCACTCCAGAAGCTATCCTAGACCATTGGAAAATGTACTTCGATGGATATTTAAAACTAGGAGGGGCGGGAGCTGGAGTATTACTCATCGCACCAGACGGAAAACAACTCAAATACGTTTTACAAATATTATGGCAAGCCACCAACAATGAAGCAGAGTATGAAGCCCTCATTTATGGACTACAAGTCGCAACATCGCTAGGAATCAAAAGACTACTCGTCTATGGAGACTCAGCAGTAGTTGTTAATCAAGTAAATAAAGACTGGGATTATACCAAAGAAAACATGGATGCTTACTGTGCAGAAATACGGAAACTCAAGAAAAATTTCTAAGGCTTAGAAATTCATCACATACTACGAGATTCAAATATCGCAGCAGATGTACTAGCCAAACTTGACTTAGACAGAGCAAAAGTGCCAGCTAGGGTCTTTGTCAAGGAGCTAACCAAGCCTTCAATCAAAAAGACCAGCAAGGCAACACCTGAAAACAAGTCAGAACAAGAGCAAGTCTTGACAATCAACTCAGACAACACAACTTGGATGCAAGTATTCATAGATTACATCAAAAAAAAAAACTGCCAGACAATAAAATAGAAGCAACTCGGGTTATCAGAAGAAGCAAAAACTACGCCCTAGTAGAGAACAGTCTCTACAAAAGAGCAGCATCATCAGGAGTACTATTAAAATGCGTTCCAATATCAGAAGGAAAGGAAATATTACTGGAAATGCACTCAGGATGCTGCGGAAATCACGCATCTTCAAGAACACTAGTCGAAAAAATATTTCGATCAGGATTCTATTGGCCAACAGCGCTAAAAGATGCTGAAGAACTAGTCAGACACTGCAAAAATTGCTAGATGTTCGCAAGACAAGCACATGTTCCAGCTCATAATCTGATTTGCATACCACCTACATGGCCGTTTTCATGTTGGGGGGCTTGATCAAGTCGGACCACTCAAGAAATCTAAAGGGGGATTCGAATACATTTTCATGGCCATTGATAAATTCACCAAATGGATAGAATACAAACCATTGGTAAAATACAGTTCAGCCAAAGCACAAGAATTCATCCAAGAAATCATGCACAGATTCAAAATGCCAAACAGGATAATCACAGTTCTAGGATCACCTTTCACAACCAATGAATTCAAGAGCTAGGCACAAGACTGCAGTTTCAGCATAGACTATGCATCAGTCGCTCATCCTCAAGCAAATGGACAAGTCGAGAGGGCCAACGGCCTCATACTAGCCGGTTTAAAACCAAGATTATATGAAGATCTAAAAGATTATGGATCAAAATGGATAGACGAGCTACCAAAAGTAGTCTAGGGACTAAAGATTCAAATAAGCAGAGCTACCGGCTACTCACCTTTCTTTCTGGTCTACGGGTCAGAAGCCGTACTACCAGCAGATTTAATCTGGACATCTCCAAAGATTGAACAATATAATGAAAGAGAGGCAGAAGAAACAAGAAGACTAGAAATTGACAGTCTAGAAGAAGTCAGAATCAATGCAACATTACAATCAGCAAGATACATGCAAGGATTAAGAAGACATTATGACAAAAGCATACAGCCAAGAAGCTTACAAGCTGGAGACCTAGTCCTTCGAAGAATCGAGAAACCAGATGGAAGGTATAAACTACTCAGTCCTTGGGAGGGACCCTTCAAATAGCAAAAGTAACGGGACCAGGTTCTTACGAGCTAATGACCGAGGACGGAGCACCAGTAAAAAACTCATGGCACATATCCCAGCTACGACGATTCTTTGCATAAAATTCAAGGTCCATGTACCCCGAATTATCAATAAAATCTCCATTCAGAAGAGACTTATCCTAGCTTCTTTTTAGAACTAGATGAGAGCAAAGATAGCTCGACCTATCCCGACTTCTAGATAACAGAACTCGGATGAGGACCTACGGTTCGAAATATACTAGTTTCTTTTCAGAACTAGATGAGAGCAAAGATAGCTCGACCTATCCCGACTTCTAGATAACAGAACTCGGATGAGGGCCTACGGTCCGAAATGTCCTAGCTTCTTTTCAGAACTAGATGAGAGCAAATATAGTTCGACCTATCCCGACTTCTAGAACACAGAACTCGGATGAGGGCCTATGGTCCAAAAAAATCCTAGCTTCTTTTTAGAACTAGATGAGAGCAAAGATAGCTCGACCTATCCTGACTTCTAGAACATAGAACTCGGATGAGGGCCTACGGTCCAAAAAATCCTAGCTTCTTTTCAGAACTAGATGAGAGCAAAGATGGCTCGACCTATCCTGACTTCTAGGCTATAGAACTCGGATGAGGGCCTACGGTCCGAAATACTCTAGCATCTCCACAGACGAAGAAGAAAGCAAGAAACAAGCTTGATTCATCAAACAAGAACTCGAAAAACTTTCAAAAAAAAGCAAGAACACTACTTTCAACACTATTTGTGAAACAAGTCAAAAAGACAAAGAGTTTATACAAAACGCCTTGAACAAGGCGCAAAGTATTACTGCGGAGGATTATCACCTACAACTACAGAATCAACTTCTACAAGCTCAACAAATTGTCGAGCCAAATCTAAGACGGCAGCTTCAGCCTGGGTAAGAGCCTGTTCAGCCTCGAGAGTCGCCGCACCTTCCAAGATCCTCTCTAGGGGCACATCCGGATTAATCAACTGAATACGCCACAAGAAGCCTTGGACGCCAACCAGGATCCCATCCTTCACCAAGCCAACAACCCGGGTGGACAGCCGAGGAAGAAACTGAACCCAGGTCAAGCCGGTATCTTCAGGTTTCCTCAGCATACCGGCAAGTTTCCGAACAGAGTTCCAGAGAACTTCCCACCTCTCCTCCGAGGCCTTTAGTCGGGCCGACAAGTCCTCCACTGACGACTTGGCCTGTAAAAGATCTCGATCAGCGCCACGCCTAATCAACTGGGCTCTGACAAGGACTTCTTCAGCATCTTCTTTTACCTTCTCCGACTCGTTACGGAAGTACCTCAAGCTTCAAAGCCTCAGTCTCCTCAGAGTACTTCTTCAGAGCTTCAAAAACAAGGTAAAAGAAGTCAGCAAGAGACAATACCAAGTAAACGGGGCATAAAGACAAATCGAAAGTTACCCCGAAATCACTATTCAGAATTTTAAGCTTCCTCGAAGTATCCTTCTCAGCTTCCACGACAGCCGACTTCTGCTGCTCGACTTCAATGATCTGGGCCCGCAAGGCACTCTCCGATTGCTGGCGTCCTATGCGCTCAGCGTCAAGCTCAGACTTCAAAGAAGCCAGCTCTTCCAACAACTTCTTTTGAGACTCAGTCGAGCCAAAAAAGAGGTCAGAATCATTGATAAAACTCTACAAAGCAAAAAGAACAAAGCAATCAGAAAAGAAGAATATCCAAAATGATAAATGAAGCTCAAGAGAACTCACCTGGAACCGCTGAGCAAAAGTCTGAACTGAGGCTTGAACTGAGCCCCATTCAGACTCAAGCCCTCGCAAGCGAAAACTCGGATCAAACTCCGCCTCCAACTCCTGCACCAACTTCATATCATGAATCATATCCCAAGGAGCGAGAGGAGCAGACAAAGGAGAAGAGCATCCAACCAGAGGACGAGAAGAAGACAAGGGCTGAGCAAGAGGTAGCCGCTCTCCCCCTGAAGTGACGACAACTTCCGCAACAGGAAGAGAAGAAGTCACAGCCGCAGAGGTGGATGGCACCACATCTGCCACCACCAGGGCCTACTCTACAGCTGGATGAGGATCAAGCGCAGAAGACATCTGACCCGCAACATCTACACTCGCGGTCTTCTTTGAATCAGAAGCCGGAGTAAAGAGAACTGTAGAAGACGGCCTACAGAGACAAAAATTATTAAGACGATGAAAAACAGAAGAAGAAAAAGAACTCGGACGGAAGAAATCTATACCGGGGAACATGACGAAGAGCAAGAAGAGGCCGAGAAGGAGGAGGTGGCATAACCTCATCCAGGCCTGCCAACAACTCGGCAGAAGAAAGAGTAGGGCCTGGCAAGGACTCCAAGTCAGCAGAAGAAGTAGAAGTTTCCCGGTGGCTGCAGAAAACAACAACAAAAGTAAAGTAACAGAAGAAAAATCTACGCTAAAATCATAAGTAGTCAACAACTCACCGACGAAGAAGAGGGGAATCATCAACATCATCAGTCTCATCTTCAAACAAGAGGATGGCATCACCATCTACCAAAAAAGAAAAATCAAGACCAAACGCCAAATAAAAGAAACAGGATAAAACAAAACTTCTCACCTATCAGAATGTTACCTGAAGGCTGAGGGGTAGAAGAAGTACGAGCCCGCTTCGGCTGCGCAGAATAAGAATCACCAGGCGCAGCCCTCTTTCCACCTGAACGAGTAGCTCGGGGAAGCGGCACCGGCTGGTAGGGAGCATACTGAAGAGAGGGTTCCTTTTCAGAAACCATTGCATGACCAGCAGCAAGAGGAGCCGAAAAAAGAACTATCTCTCCATCAACGAAGAGAGAAGTATCAGCATTAAAATCCCTGCCAAAAGGCTACAAGGACACAGGCTCAAGTCAGAGTCAAAATTACTCGGAAGCACAAGAACAAAGATAACAGAAGACTTACAGCAGGGGGAGGATTCCCAGCAGAGTACTCGAACTTGGTCATCGGGACAACCACAGCACCATTCAAAATTCTCTTGAGGCGCAGAAACACCTCATCCTCAAACAACTCGGTAGTAGCCACCATCCGAGATGGATCTTCGGCACCAGAGTACTCAAAGCCAAAATGCTCCCGAGCCTTCAATGGCTGTACTCGGCGATGAAGATAACTAGCTACTATAGCAAAGTCTGACAAGCCCTTCTGCTTCAAGTAGCTAATCCTATCAAAAAGCGGCTGAAGCAGAGACAACTCGGCAGCACTAAGCTGTTCTTTCTCCCACCGATCATTAGAAACAGGCGGAACTCCGGAGATGGTTGTAAGAGCTGGGGCAGCAGCGCCAACAAGATTGCCAACATAAAACCACTCGGAACGCCAATCCTTCATGGATTCAACAAGATCATACTCAAAGAAATGACTCGGCTTACGCCCTTGCCGGAATTGAATCCCACATCCACCAAGGGCATGGATGCAATCCAAGCAAGGCTGTGGCTTAAGACAGAAAAGAAAGCAAAACAGATTCAAAGGAGGGATGCCAAGAAAAGTTTCACAAAAATGAACAAAAACAGAAAGATAAAGGATCCCATTGGAATTGAGATCATGAAGGAAGACACAGAAAAAACGAAGGAAATTATGAAGGAAAGTACACGCCGGAAGGCAAAGACCGGCGCGGACGAAGGAGACAAAAAGAACAATCTCATCTGGGCGAGGAACAGGGACACAATGCTCACCAGGCACAAACCACCCAGCCAGTTCCTTGGACTGAATCATCCCCCACTCCTCCAACTCAACCAGGTGCTTCTCCTGGGTAGTCGGAGCAGGGAACGACTTTGCTGTCATCTTTATCGCGGCGTACTCAGGATTCAGCTGCTCGTCAACCTCCTCCTCAAGAACAGGCTTGTCAGCAGTAGGCTTCTTGCTCGCAGTCTTCTTCCTCCCCATGCAACGGCCAAAACCACAAGAGCAAAGGAAGGAGGAGAAAGCAAGGACAAGCAACCAAGATTGGGGATTTTTTTTCTAGGGCTTCAAGATGCGGAGGCGGAGGGAAGGAGAAGAATAGTTACCCAAAACCACCAATTTATAAGGAGGAAGAAGGGCCTGGCTTAGGGCCCATTCAACAAAGCAACGGTAAAAGGCCAATGGATACATAGTGTAATAATGGAAAGGCCTAGTAAAATCCGGGATAACGGTCTCTATCCCTTTACTGGACAACGGTAACATTCCAAACCGTTACAAAAGTGACAAAGAACCCAGCACCACCGAAGCCTATGGTACCAAAAAACAAGTGCATCCAAGATCGCCAAAAGTAGCACTGACTTCTCAAGCATCACATTAGGCCTCTCTAGCCACAAGTTGAATCGGACCCCATGTGAACAAGAGGGCTCCAGCTCTGCGTTGGGCGGTCGCTACTTTGCACCACACAGCTAGAGGACAGTGCGGATCGGCAACCCTCCCACGCAGAGCATATGTCCAGCGAGTGGAAAAGAAGAACTGAGACTACAAAATGGCCCAGCATAAGGCACATCTCAAGACTTCTTCTACTTACCAGAATGAGCCTCCAATCATAATGCTACTCCGGGATTAGTCTGCCTCTAACCCCTATCTTAAGAATTCTTCTATCCACTAAAAAGATCATACTGGAAGAAAAGAAAAGAAGCCCGAGGGCTGATCTATCTCACAAACAATCATTCTCACAAGAACAGAAGGCAGCAAACTTCAAGATCCTGAAGAAACAAGAAGAAAGAAGACCTATTTATAAGACAAGATCGGCATACATGGACCAAGTCCATAAAGACAGAAAGACACTGACAAGACTGAAAAGAGGACAATAAATAGAGCAGTAAAGGAGCATATCCGGAGAATATCCCATCACAGTAAAAGCATACAGCCTTTACTGCACCAACTACCAACGCCCAGCCATAAAGAGGAAGACATAAAAGCTACAGTGAAAGAGCAAACCACCAAAAAGAGTCACGGGCCCTCGTCCTAACCCTGCACAGAAGAACCCGGACAAAGGCTCGGGGGCTATAATTTTTATTCGAGATCCTCCAACACTTTGTCCCAAAGAGCAAGAGGCTCAGGGGCTACACTCATTGAGTGCACCTATAGGCGCACGATAACCAGAAGCCACCATCCGACTACTTTTAAGAAAAGGAAACTCAGGCTCGGGGACTACAATTTCAAAGCCATCATGCTATTCAAGATCCTCCAGTTCTTTGTCCCAAAAAGCAAGAGGCTCAGGGGCTATACTCATTGAGTGCACCTATGGGCGCACGATAACCAGAAGCCATCATCCAACTACTTTTAAGGAAAAGTACTCGGACAAAGGCTCGGGGGCTGCAGGGTATACACCCTCAACTTTTTTCTAAATTTTCTAGGACCCTCCAGCTACTTATAAATAAATAGCAAGAGGCTCAGGGGCTACACTCAATGAGTGCACCTATGGTGCACAACGAAAAGGAGAAGAGAATTCAAGAAAGACCACTTCAAAGCATCACTCATGATACAAGTCGTCTCCCGAGTTCAACTTCAAAATGCTCGGGGGCTTGTCAATGCGGGACCGAGACGGTTCCCCATCAACGTGACTCCCGTCAGGATAGACCCACAAGACAGGGACAGAAGGACCGATTCCGAGTAGAAGACGTCCTGTCCTAGTTAGACGGATAGAAGTAACTTCTATAATAGGAACAGAACTATCTCTACTAAAGTCCGACTAGGATTAGAACTAAAGCTCTAGCTCTTTTCTCTCATAAAAAGGGGCCAGAGCACCCTCTTTGTAACAAGCGATAGCAACACATGATCATACATCAATCTAACGCAAAATGCCAAGGCCGACTGGAGTAGAGCTTTTACTCGACGATGAGGGCTCGAACTAGGATAAACCGAGTGTCTCTTACGTGAACCGTCGAGTTCTAGTATTTGCCGAGATCCAAATTAACTGCTACGGGAACCCCATGGCAGGCTATCGGTGGCTAAACACCGACAGGTACTCAACTAGACTTACCCGTCTGACTTAAAATAAAAGACTCCAAGGAGTATGACAGGCTTTATCAGGGGATAGCTCGACTCATTTGTGGAAAAGCTGTGGTAACTATTTTATAATGACAGCTCAGCTTAATCATTCCTATTTATGCTAGGTGAACACCTACACTATGCATCATTATAGTATATTAATCATGATTAAGCAATCAAGTAGTGTCCACAATCATAACAGCTTAATTCATCATTGTTGGTATAAATTAACTGCACTCCTTTAAATAAGATTTAAGTAAGATTATCCGTAAGCGCATAGATATCATACTAGTGTCATATTTTATCCGGAGGTTTTAAATATCGTATCCATAGGGAACAGTTGTGATGATGACAAAGTCTATAGTCTTAACCCTACAATTATGCTAGATGATATCAAGAAAGAGGAAATAGCTATTGAACTCTAGTTCTGACAACCGATAAGCTTTGTATAATATTGTTCTAACCGGACAAGTATCCCAAATAAG
>JADLZL010001613.1:0-105530 GCA_015844335.1 Chrysopogon serrulatus | reverse complement strand
CCATGTAGATCTTCCTTTGGAAAAATATAAATGACAACCCATAATACTCCGGGTAAAATGCTACAATGGTATTTGATCACGGCGCTTATGGGTACTATTTCTATATTCTAAATGGTGGCATGATTTAATACCACATCCCTTGGTGTTATCTTTGGGGATGACAACTTGGCATTCTAGTGGCGGTGCTACTTTCATGCATTTTTGGCGCCGTTGCTAGAGATAACATTAAGAGGTGTCAACAGACGCCCTGCCCGCGTGAGCGCAGTGCCAGGCTCCGCCGTGTCCGCCCCGCGAAAGCCGGGCGCCCGCCCGAACCAAATTACGCCGCCGCCCGGCAACGACCCAACCGCCAACCACTAATCGGAGTTCAGCACGTCGAATTCGACCCAAAATGGCCCCAGTCCCGCTGCCATGACGCACCACGCTGCCGGACCTCCGCCGCGGCCGACAACCGAGGAACCAGCACCGCCGTGCCTTCTGACCACCGCCGATGAGCCCAACGGTCTCCCCAGAAACGCCAATTGATGATTTACACGTCGAATTGAACCCGTAAAGCCGAGGGCCCCAAGCCGCCGCCGTGCGCCGCCGCCGGGAAACATCACAGCAAATCCGCGGCCGGCCTCACGGACTGCTTACCATCGCGAATAGCACCTAGCACCACCCGCCTTGGCCGCCTCAAGCCGATGCGCTTACCAAAAGGAGTCGGGAGACATCGCCGCGTGCAGCGTGCACAAGCTCGCCGGGCCGGTGACGCCGTGCCACGCGATCTGAGGAGATGGGGGAAGAGAAGAAGAGGAGCCGCGTGGTGCACCCGGTTCACGAAAGCCAGAGAGAGGAGAGCAGGGGATGGACCCGGTCTACTATGGGCCAGGTCTGAGGTCCATGCACCACCAGCAGTAGGTCCACCGTAGGCCGCACAGCCGTAGACCATGGCCCGGCCCAGGATACAAATACCGACGTGGCATAACGAAGAGCCGACACGTGGCAACCCGGCCCGGCCCTCCAGGCCCGTCCAGGCCCACTAATGACCCACTGATGATGTCATGCTGACGTCATCCCTACGCTGTTGACCAACCAGAGACTGACACGTGTCACACCAGGGTTAAACCAGCCTTTTATCTTTTTCAGAAATAGAATAAACTTCGAAAATTCATAACTAATTCATACGAGCTCTAAATTTGGTGAACCAAATTTCTAAATTCATCTAAAATCGAGCTCTATGCAATGAGCCTATGTTTGAGTGTATTTGGATCTTTTCGTTATTCAGTTGTTCCTTGTGCTATCTATAGGAGTCGCTTATATTTGTGTCGTTTTTTAGAGTCGGAGGAGAAACGTGCGAAAGTACGATCGTGACTACAATGAGGAATTGAGAGATGACCGCTTAAGGTGCCACATTCCACCCACTTCTCATAGATCCTATTACGCATTGCAAATGAGTAGTACTGCTAGTGCTTTAATTACTGTTGCTATCACCTGATTAGGGTTGCATGGTAGTACTTCTTGATTGCCATTATCTTGATGCAACCTTGCCCCCCCGCTCACCCCATTGTTAGGCTAGACACACGCATGCTATCATGATTACTATTTTGATCTCTACTACGCTTTATATCTTGATGTGATGCGTGGTGGAAACTGTTATATATATGACTAAGGCACGTGGTGCCAACCTAAACCCCGATGGATGGTGAGTGTGCTTTGTGTGTGTCTTGGGTGAGTGGACGGTGAGGGTTGTGTCGACCAAGGCGGAATGTGTGACGAGCTTGAGGCGAGTCTTGCCGTGTGATGTGACCGGGCATCCTATGAGATGAATACCGTGGCGGGGTATATGTGATATGATGTGATGTGTGAGGTGGGATCCCAGGTGTGAGCCTTGTTGAGAGGTGGAGCCGAGCCGGGGTGGGTGCCGTGGTGGCACGTAAAATGGTAAACCCGATGAAGATGTCTAGCTTGGTCAGCCCTAGGACTTACTAGTTACTCAGACTCACCGGGAATCCCTTACATTCCCACTCGCTCCCTAATGGGAAGGGAGACAGCTGGACTACTTGGTAGAACGGTGCCATTCTTGCTAGGTTGCAAGGTGATAGGGAGGGGCGTATAGATGTTGGAAGTTTCAATGCCGATTCGAGTCAGCAGGTACCACTTGTTGGGCCAAGTGCTTTGCCTCCCCCCAGTCTCTCAGCGTGCCAGTTCTCCGGGGTGACCCCAGGGCGAGTGGTAGGATGGCATCGCTCTAGGCTAGCAAGCGGTAGAAATTCTGCCTAGGGAGGTCATGACTCAGAGGATGGCTAATCTTGTGGGTATGTAAACCTCCGTAGAGTGTTGGTTGATCGATCGATACATAACCCGACTCGTCGGCTATGGACCTTTCTTGATACCTGTGCTCACTAGATAGGAGATGAGTCCTTCTTTTCTCCCCGTGTTGTGAGATAGAGCCGGGTCGAGGACCGTTGAGGCAGGCCGAGTGGGAGTTGGCCTATCGACACGAGTGAGATGAGATGTGGTGGATGAGGTGGAGTAGTGGTATGGGATGGATGGATGGATGGGTGTGGATGTGGTGTTAAAATAAACTATATACATACTTATAATATACTATACTTGACGAGATATTGCATAGAAACCACTGACCAAATATAGGTTCTCTTGATATAACCTTATTGCATCGAGTTTCACAAAGCATAGCAAAGCATAGGGTGGAAATGTGGCCAGTACATATCGTACTGATACTTTGGCACGCAGGTTCTGAGGAGGCTTACAACTCCGAAGGATTCGGCCGATTAGGGGGTTTAGGCCGCTACGCCAAGTCGTTGGATAGAACTTGCTTCCGCACCCTCAAGCTGTTCCAGTTGATGCTACTTTGTGATTTACGCCTGTTGGCGTTGTAATAAGTTATCGTAAACCCTTCTATTTATCGTTGTATGGATTTAATTATCGACTAGAATATGGGTAATATGATTTAAAAGGTCATGTTACACTTCGACTGCGTGGATTTTCCCTTCATGGAAAATCGGGTCGTTTCAGGGCTGTATCGTGCCAAAGGCCCAAACTCTTGGATACGTATCAATAGAGTATCCAGATTTGCTGCAATTATTTTTTTTGTCCGAATCAATCTCTTAGTTGGATGAAAAAAGAGGTGGATGAAAAAAAATGACTGAAAGTTTTGCCTCTTTATTAGGTATAGATATGAAAAAACACTTATTAATTGCAGTTTTGCTTATTTCCAAATTTGTAATTAGAGCTAGGTGTAGCAGATATGCTAAAGTCTATCCAAATTCATTAGAGTCTCTAACCTTTTATCTAGCCATTAGATCAGAGATATGAGAGGGCATAGGCTTTGGATCTTCATGGACTGAGTTAGAGGCCACTAGGTCAAGTCGTGACTCTGATATCGTCTTCAACCTTTATAACAAAATCTGACGATCTCAAGCCCTCCTACACAAGTCATATATAGAGAAAATTTTTGGATCTCGGTGGCAATAGGGGCTCAAGCCCCCTGTCCCACCACTAGATCCATCCCTAACCGCTTCTATATCGAGTACCTCATTAGTAAAAAATTAGGCTCTTTTCAAATAAATTGAGCAGTACCTTTGCTTGTTTTATCGGTTCCACGCAGTGGCGGATCCAGAATGGCTTAAGGGGGGGGGGGTCTAATCCATGATGATGTAGATTGATAATAGAGATTACATGCTAATTTGGCACTGTTGCTACAGTAATCCAATGGAGAATTGAGGTTCAAGGGGGGCCCAAAATGACGATCTTTGTTGTTGGTCTGAAGCGCAGAGTACGTTCATCAACCGAGCCATCATTTACTTTCACCACAAAGTTACTGACAAGTTCAGTCTTGAGGGAAGAAAGTTTCATCAGAATTTTATATTTTTCTGATTTTTTAACAGAGAGAATATTTGATTTTCATGTAGGTGAAACCTTTTTGCTCGGTTTTTTAGCTCTAGTTAAGTTATAAATGTTAAACAATATATTAAGAATGATTGTTTTATTCATATTATTATATTCTAATCTCTCTATTCCAAATTATAATATATATTCAGGCTTTTGTAGGTATATTAGCTTTTGCTATATATCTAGATATACATCTCTATCTCTACTATAATACGACACTTTAAATTACACTCTATCCATTCAAGATTGCGTCCCCTGCTGAGAGTCTCCAGTCTTTATGTATCTCTATTTTTAGCTATGATTCACCACTTCAAATTATACTGGTTCACCCAAGATTGCGTCCCCCGCTAAGAGTCTCTAGTTTTTGTGCACCTAGAAAAATATATCTAGAAAATTGACTTCATAGAAATCGAGTATCTACTATGCCCAAACAAATATTACATTTGTGTCCTAGAATTTTTTACTGTGCATGTGCAGATTTTAGGAAATCCAATGACTAAGGTGATTTTTGGTATCTTGCAATTGTTTGGGAAGTTCGGATGCTCCAGAAGTGGTTTGCTTGAAATGAACTTGTACTGAGAACTGGGATTCAAATAGGAAAAAAAAATTTCACAAATAGAGCCAATGAATATTATTATGTCTCCAGTTCAGTTCCAAATTCTCATATTGGCCTGCAAAGAATCTACTTCTAGACATATATTAGCACTATATGTTTGTAAAGACAACACTATATCTATTTCCCAAATTATCAAATATTTGAATTGATGTGGGCACAACCCCTTGAAATGACATAGCTTTATCAAGTTCAGGATTCTGATTGAGTAGGTTCGACCCTGGTGTTGTCTGATTTGCATTACCCACCTTGGTTAACGGTATGTCATTTTGGTTATTCGAGATTTGTTTGCTTCATAGTGTGTACAGAGGGATCAATCAAAAACATGTTGACGGACTTTCACGATAGTCCGGGTGACGTGCCGTCTTACGTGGCACCACGTTAGCTATGAGTGAGGTAAATCGGACTTTCACGATAGTCCAGGAAGGTTAATTAGACTTTATAAACGCATCAACCAAAACCACTTTAAAACCGCTGAGAGAGGTAAAATCAGACAGTTTTAATATTTCGAGGAGCACAGATATCTGTTTTCTAGTCGGAGGAGGTAAATCAATATACCGAATTTCTAATCATGTGTCGGCTGTTTTTTTCCGTCATTAGTCGAATAGCCCGCTTTATATTTTTCGGGTCTAATGCACGCTCGAGATCTGATACACAATTGTTTTGCCGAATTTATAGTTTTTTTTTTTTTTTGTGACCGGAAGAACTACCGAATAGTTGAAGGAGGTCAGGAGGACTTTTTTCCTTACATTTTTGACGTTTTCTTTTGAGAATCTCCTTACATTTTTGACTTGCTTGTTACCTCTTGGGTAGGGTTGTGCGAAGCAGGGGTCCAAAAATGTGACAGGGCGTCTTTGTTTGTGTGATCTCAGATGGGCCAGAAAGTCCACACTTCCGGACTTCCCTGCTGCTGATCCTCTCACAACACTGAGCTCAGCCCATGCGCGAGCCAGGAGGCCCAAGTATAGTCGTGGAGGCCGTTCCCGCCACCAGATTTGGCGACGACGTAGCGCCTTCCTCTGCCGCGCACGCAGTCTGCCCTCACTCTGGCCCTCTGCTGACTCTTCCAGTTCTCCGGAGATGGAAGAGTAGCCGGAGATGGAGAAGGAATCCTGCAACTCTTCTTCTTCTTCTTCTTCTTTCTTGTTCTCCACTCCAGTTCTCTCCGGCTACTTTAGCTACCCTTTCCTAGCTAGCTGCGTCTCCTCTCCACAAAGACACAGACACAGCTAGCCAATAGCCATAGCCTCGTCCAGCTCGATTGTCCTGTCGCCTCGCCGCCCCCTCGTCTGCTCTCCGTCGCATGCCACCTCCTCTGCCTCGCTTCACGGCCGCCTCCGTAGGATCCTCCGCCACCGCTGCCGCGCGACTGCCGCTGCACTGCAGGCCGGAGTTCTCCACGGCAACAGCGGCGTCGGCCATGGCAGGGTCGCAGGAGAAGCAGGCGGCGGCCGGTGGCAGCGTCGCCGAGAGCATCATGCCGCACCTCCTCAACATGTAAGCTTGATTGATTACCTTTGCTTACTTCTCTTGGCACCTTTATCAAAGTCAGCTGGAAAGAATTCAATTCCTTGGATCTCTTTAGTTAATTTATTTGTTTATGTGATTTGGGGAGAACAATTAATTAAAATCCTACCTGTGTGTGTGTGTGTGTGTGTGTGTGTGTGTGTGTGTGTGTGTGTTGGTGATCGAAGATACGGATCGTCGGCGACAGCACAGGACTTCGAGATTTACGCGGCAAACGCGACGTTTGAGGACCCGCTCATGCGTGCTCACGGGTACGTCTCTCTCTCTGCTCTCCATCGTCGTTGGCAGCGGCATGCTGGCAGGCACCTCAGCTGAGCTCAGCTCAGCATGTAGTTATTCATCATCAGGTCTATTTATTTGTCTTAATTAATATTAATTGGTTACATTGATGCGTACAACAGGGTTAAGCAGATCAAGTCAGCATTCTACACGCTGCCAAAGGTATAATCTACAACAGCTAATGATCGATAGAACAAGTGACTGATGACGTGCTATGGTTGTTGTTCTGAAACTGAAACATGCGATGCGATGCATGATCGAGCAGGTGTTTGGGGAATCCAAGATCACCGAGTACACCGTACAAGAGAATCCGATTGGGCCCGGCAAAACCGAGGTAGTAGTACTCCCGTTGGTATTGCCTATTGTTGCTACGCTGTCAATTATTTGGATCATTATATTGGAACGAAGGAACCTCCTTGCCGAGCAACAATCCAAGGAATGAGTTCAGTTCAAATAATAATGACATGTGTTATGTTTAACATCAATGATGCCAAAATCATCGTTTGTTTATTTCATGACATGATGGATCGATCAGGTGGTGATCGACAACAAGCAGCACTACAAGGTGGTGGGCAAGGCGGTGGATCTGACGACGCGCATCACGCTGCAGGTGGAGAACGGCAAGGTGGTGAAGCACGAGGACTGGTGGGACAAGAAGCCTCTCAAGAACAGGCACACGGTGGGCGTGCCGCTGGTGGGCCGAGTCGCGGAGGCCAGCCGCCGGGGTGCCATGCTGCTCACCCATGCCCTCATGGGCTTCGGCAAAGACCCAAAACCAAAGCCAACCCAACCCCCTCCTCCTCCTCCTTCACAGGCACAGCACTAAGCTAGTGCGTGTGTTAAAATTAGTGTTCATTTTGCCGCCACGTCAATCAGTCAGCAATGCCTGCCATGCCATCTGTTATTTTCGTCAGATAAAATGTAGTATATACATCTGTCTACTTGCTCTCTCTAGTAGTAGTCCAGAGGTGTGTGTGTATGTATATGTTTGTATTTCAGCTGTGCTTAGCTATTGATCAATCCAAGGAATTACAGTAGTACCTGTGTATATACCTTTGCTATTACTCTCCTCAGAATGACGTACAAATTACTCCGGCTTGAGGGGTGTGTTCGTCAGTTGTCTTGGGCTGAATTTCATTAGATCGTTATGGATCGTTTTGGGAAGGATCAGTATGAGCTGCTCATTAGGCAACTGTTTCATATCCGGCAAATGAGTTCTGTGCCAGAGTTTGTGGAGAGATTTTGTGGATTAATCGATCAGCTTGTTTCAAATGGCTGCAACACCGATCAGCCTTCGCTGTTTTCTTGACTTGTGCAAGAAGTTTCTTCTTATTGCAATGCCATGGTGTGGTCTTTTCTCTGCAGGTAGAATTATTTTAGTACAAAACAAAGGACAAAATCATTATCCTGAAACATGATAGAGGGACGTGGTACATTGAAAAACAGAGTGCAAAATCCTTTTACTGCAATTTAATGTTAGGATTGTTTTGCACCAGAGAAGTGACAATTAAACATTTCAACCATTATATCCAGTTCAAAAATGGTATGATGTCAATGATATAATTCGGGGAGAATTCAAATTGCAGATTACAACAGTTTTTTAAACTCAGAGAAATATGCAAAAAAGAGTACAGATGTTGAATAGTTTAGTCATCCAAACAGAATAGCAAAAGTCTAGCTGACAAGTGACCGCAAATCACAAGAAACAGTTACATTGTATCTCAAGGCAAAGTTCAAGCTTCCTTGTAGCCAGGAAGAACCAGTGTAGAGACCTTTAGGAACATTTCTGAACGTCAGAGCCTACCAAGAGTTCAAATGTTGGATTGGAGGGTAGCTTGCTCATCTGGCCATTGCAAAACCTCTGGATATCAAAGACGACACGTTCATTGGCAGGAGTCACAAAATTAATGGCCACACTATCAGTTTCAGAATATCTTCTTTGCTGCTGAACACGACTGATATACTGCATCAGTTGTGTTGGCAGATCATAATTAATGACAATGTGAACCTGCCCCAGATTGGTGCCTCGAAGGTCAGTGGCGATGAGAATACGCGATGATCCAGCCCTGAACTCCTGGATGGCAGTGTCCCTGCCAAGCTGGCTCATACCGCCATGGCTTGCTGAGACAGTGTAACCCTTGTCTCTGACACCTTGTATGAGCGACTTGACACCCTGCTTTGTGTTCACAAAGATGACGATTCGTGCGGACTCTAGAGCTAGAGAGTTGAAAAGCGCATATAGCTCTCCCAGCTTCTCTTCCTTCTCGACTTTGAGATAGAACTGCTTGATTCCGGTATCCTTCAGCTCTTCGTCTCTCGGTACTTTAATTGTCACATGCTTATCCATGAACCAGTGACTAGTTTCTATAGCATCACTGGAGAAGGAAGCAGAGAAAATACCGACCTGGACTTTGGCTGGGAGATACTGGATAATGTTACATGTCTGCAGAAAAGATTAGTAGTCATAAGTAAGTTAATGAAGTATGTGGGCTATAATATTTGTAGCATCAGGATACCAACAGCTTATATTTGGACGATGCGTTCTACTAGTAAGTTAGTATGGGTTTTATAGTGGTCATTCATCGTGATTATCACAACAGAGCTGGTAGGTACAAGTAAATGAATTAAAACTAACCTGGTCCTTGAAACCTCCTGTGAGTAGTTCATCTGCTTCATCCAGAACAAGCATTCTGATGTGGTCTTTACACAATGCATCCCTTGCCAGCAAGTCAAGAATGCGTCCAGGAGTTCCAATGACTACCTGAACTCTACTTGACAGAGTTTGCTGGTTCACACGGAAGCTTGTTCCTCCAGTGCAAGTGTAAACCTTAACACCAAGGAACTGACCAAGTGCTTCAATAACTTTCTCGGTCTCATACATTAAGTCGCGCGTTGGTACAATGATCAAAGCCTGGCATTCTGCAGATTCATAATCAAGTCGCTGAAGAACTCCAGAGCAAAGTGTTACTGTTGATCCAGACAAAGACTCATGGATAACACTCTGGCCACTGCAAAATGGGACAATTCCTCTTTGGTGGACCACAGAAGGCTCCTCCAAACCTTAGATAAGATTGCATAGGAACGTTGGATAAGCAAAAAATTGGGTCTAGGGAAATTTTCCAGTCCAGAAATAAGTGTTACATATCGGCATCTCAAGAAAAGAAATGTAACATATGACTTACCGTATTGATATATTCCCTTGAGTAGGTTTTCATGAAGACCCATATCACTGAAACTGCCATATATATCAATGTCCACAGTTTCAGTAACTTCAGTAACTTGTTGCTGCTTACCTTTTCTTTTGAACACATATTTGATAGGAGCCACTGATTTACCTTCAGGGAAAATGTCAACAAAATGATGTCAGTCAAAAAAAAATTGAACCAAACAGTCCTACGCACTCAAAACATTCACCGACAGATGTTTATTAGGATAAAACATATAAAAAAACATTTGTGCTTGTTCACCTTCGAAATACTGTTCTCCAGTCATGCTATTTGAACTTCGACCTACAGGTTGCACCTCTTCAGGTTTTGAACTGTCCATTGTTGTTTCCTTGGTGTTGGCTGTAGTGGCTTGTGAAGCACTTGTTTTGTTTTCTTTGATCTCTCCTGTCAACCTTGAATTGTCGATGCACTCCGTATCTTCCAGAAATATACCTTGGGCTGCATTCAGTTCCTTACTATGCTCCTTGTTTGATTCCTTATTTTGCTGTTGCATACCTTCTGCTTTGTCTTGTGCTACTGTGAGCAGGACCAATCTGGAAGACCATCCAAAAGCATAGTAAGAGAAGGGAGCACCATCAAGGCTTCTTAGTGCTATCTTCAGTCTGATAGGCTCCTTATCCCCAACTTCCAAACTTTTCTCATCCACATCAATCAACACTCCAAAAGCAGAAGCAACTTGATATAACTCCTTCCAGTTTCTGTATATTCTTCGAACCGCACGCACTAAAACCCACTCTTCAGTCAAGTCAAGACTTTCCTCATCACTTCCATTCCACCTTGTTACAGTTAAGTTTATCTCCTTATCATCCAGTAGTGTTTCCATCTTAGTATGCTTTAAACAACTTATTATGTCATCCTCAGAGCTGAAAGAGGCCAGGAAACTCTTGCTGCATTCTCTCCTTAGCTCCCAGTCACTGGACAGCTTCCAAAACTTCTGCAGTTCAGATTTCAATATCCCCTTGTCCAAGTTACTGAGGTTGGATGTGATCAAAACACAATGTTGGTAGAATTTCTCTTTCTCAACCGTCTCCTCTGAAGGCTGAATAATGGTAAACGGATATTTTGTAGCATAGCCAAACTGATGTGGCACACCAACAAGTGTGTATTTTATTCTGCACTGCTCCAAATTGTGTGATGTATCATGACAAGCAAAGCACCTCTTTTTAACAGATGAAGTAACAGATAGTTCTTGCTCTGGCATAGTAGCCTTCTTTTCAGGACCCCTACTGTCCACAACTTGTGATGACATATGCCCTTCAGTCCTTGACGAAACCAGTTGCATGCCTTCTGTCTGTTCCATGCTGTAAGCCTGTAACCTACCACATATATAAACCCACGTAAGCAGCTGACGTTCAGAGAAAACAGAAAGAAAAATAAGCGCTAAGATGTAGTAATAGGAAAACGAGGGTAAAACTCTAAACAGATGAAACTTCCTTTTTTTTTTTCTTCACACATCCACCATGAGTAGCATATATAATTGGAGAGATAATGAATGAAAGCCTTTTATTTTCTTTTTTTTAGATTTCACTTTAATACAAAACTACTCAAACACCTTCTTAATTACTTGGCAGAACATAGTGATGGATATGCTTCAACCAAAACTGCACATCATTTTTCATCTGCAAATAGATTTCTGTGTGCTCTCAAAGAAATCAAACTCCACACAAACATCCTCGTGGGTACTTAATGACTTCAAACAAAACTGTGGAGATATGTTGAAAAGGAAACCGACGGTTCATGAACTATGCAAATTTCGGTAACGGAAAACCGTTACTACTCAAACACCTTCGTACTCTATTATCAGATTGAACTATGCGAATTTCGGTAATGGAACACCGCGTTACTAGCACGCAACGCCTATTTAGTCAAGTGCACCTTTTTAACATATAAGAAAACATTAAATATCCACGTGGCGACATAAAAGCGTGGAAATATGCCAAGCAAAGGAATCATCAATTGTTTCTCTGTTCTAAAATAATATTTTTTATATCAACAACCCAAAAACAAGGCACTTAAATAGCCAACAAATTTCACCCACGAAGAACCCCTCACACGAGGAGTGACTCCCATCTTAGATCTAGGCAGGTTAATATGCACTATCCCATTCCAATTGTCGGGGCTTGAGCGTTATCTAGACAGGTTAATCCACGCTATCCGATTCCATTGGTTAGGGTTGACCGTTACATCTAGGCGGGTAAATCTGCGCTATCTATACACAGTATGAGGGTAATAACAACTACAAAACCTGCACGCCCCATGCTATCATCTCCTCCAACACAGTAAACAAAAGACATGAATAGGAACATATTACAGATCCAGTGGTCCCTACACTCAGAAATACAAGTTTCATCGTGCTTGGATCAGTTTAAACATACACAAAGACCAGCATATATCTCTGGGCGCTGGCTCGCTGCCAGGAGTGTCCAAGCCCAGGAATCCATGTCTATGTGCAGATGGCGGCGGCCGACGATGTTGGTTGGGTACGTTGTGCCCTGGCCCACCGATCGAGAAACGAAGAAAGACGATCTCTCCTAGCTAGCTACCGCGGCAAGCAAATCCGCCGATCGATCATCAAGTGGCCCGAAGGAACACTAACGTGTGGGACGATCGATCGAACTCCTAGCTAGAGCAATTCAGTACACGGGAGCGTGGGGCTCTTTTTTTTCCTTACCAGAAAACCGGATTTAGTCCAAGTGCCGCCGGCTCGATCTCCACTCCCAGCGCGCGGCTGCTGATGTCGCCGACGGCGGGCGGGGGCAACCAGGGTCGCTGCCGTTTCGAGTTCGACGAAATGGAGGACGCCGGTTTCGCCGGCGCTAATATATATGCCAGCGCGGGGGGGCATTTCGGTCACTTCTGGCAGTGCGAAAACGAGGGCGGCATTTCTAAAAATGTCGGCAATATTCACGTTGGAATTCTCAGACTTCCAAATTTCATCGCCTCTTGCACCACAGTATGAACGTGATCGGCGGCGAGCCTTGGATGTTTGATGTTTAGTTTATCGGTAATGATGTCACCCTGACGTCCGGCGTTTTGTTTCTTTCGGACGTGGTGCAAGTTTACTGGACCGCCCACCGCCCTTCCTCCTGACCACGGGATAAATCCCACTCGTCTCCTCCGCTCGACCAGCCATCCTCCGCTCCACCTCGTCTTCTCCTGCCCCTTCCTCCCTCGGCTCTGCTCCCTTCCCCAAGCCGCTAGCACGCCCTGCGCCGCTGCTGCTCATGCCTCGGCGATGGCCCTTTCTCCCTCCCTCTCTCCCTTCCTCGTGCAGTACCTGGTGTGCTTCTATGCCACCGGAGTGGGGGTGACGATGGCTGCTCCCGCGAGGAGAGCGTCCCTCCCTTCCTCCATGCTCTTTCTCCCTCCCTCTCTTACCTCCATACATCTAGATCGAGGATGATGGCGCGGCTCCAACGAGGTAGGTCGAATGGATCTGGATCTGAGACCCTCTCTTTCTCCTCTGGATATGGATCTGAGCCTTCCTTCCCTCTCCTTCTGGATCTAGGCCCCCTTCTCGTGCTTCTCCTTTCTCCTCCCCACTCTGAATCTAAGGGCTTTTGTGGTGGCTAAGGTTTCAAATGAACTCTCGGTTCAGCTCTCACGTTTGTTGCAATGGTATTCTCCGGAAGTTGCGATGCGTTTCGATGATGTTGCAATAGGGTACAGTTTTGGCGAGCTCTAGGTTCAGATCTCGCTGTTGTTGCAATGGTTCTCTTTGGATGTTGCCGTAGGGTTTAGTCGTTGCTGCAGTATTTGATTTTTGAGATGTTTCAGTTTTCTTTCCAATCTGCATGTTGCAGTAGTTGTTTGGATGTTGTTGCAACAGCTATTCGGGTGTTGTGCCCACTATGTTCATGGTGTTTCAGCTACTCCATCCAATGCTTCAATATGTAATTCTGCATGTTGTAGTAGTTGTGTGTTGTTGCAACAGCTGTTCAGGTGTTGTTGCAGTACTATGTTTCATGGTGTTTCAGTACACTCCACTCAATGTTTCAGCTGTCTTTTTTCTTTTTGTTTTATTTTCTTCAATCTGTATGATGCAAGTAGTATGTTGCGTGTTGTTGTAACAAATGGGTGTTGTTGCAGTACCATGTTCATGTTGTTTTAGCAAACTCCACTTAATGTTTCAGATGTGTTTCTTCTTTTGTTTCAGGTTCTTCATTCTGCATGTTGCAGCAGGTGTTCGGGTGTTGTTGCAGTTCCATTCAGTGTGTTTCATCAAACTCCATTCAATGTCTCAACTATCTTTTTGTGTTTTTTGTTGTTGTAATAATATGTTTATGGTGATTCAACTTCTTCACTCCATTGTTGGAGCTATTTTTGTCTCTATTTGTAATTGCGGTGTATATGTTTTCACGTGTTTTCAACCTGCTTCAATCTATTTTTTTTTGTTACAACATCATGTTCACTTTGTTGTTTGCACTATCATGTGCATTGTGTTGCAGCCGAAAAATAGATTGGGGGAGGGGGTGGCTGTGTAGGGGTGAGCTGGTGGTGGGGCGGATGTCTTTGGTCCGTCGAGGTTGGGGAGTGGGGAGGAGGGGGGCGATCCCGTGCTCGTAGGGGTGCGTGGACGAGCTCCTTCCATAGAGAGCCGACGAAGGGTGGTTTCGATTCTCTTTTCTCCTCCTCCGTGCGGGGGTAGGTAGGGCAGGGCGGGGGTCTCTTCTCTTCTCCTCCGTGATGGGTGGGTACGGCGGGGGGTTAGTGGGGGCGGGCGCGGTCGTTGGGGGCGAGGGGGGCGATGGATTTTTCTTTTTCCCGAGTGGGGTGCGGCGGCGTCCGGACGCACTCACACGCCGGACGTCCGAGCGCTGTCCCAACCCTTAGTTTATTAGGTATATACCGGAACAGGTGATTAACACAAAATAAACCTGAACTTATGTTTGCCTAATAACACTCATAAAAGGGATAAAATCTGCAAGTAATTAAAGAAATGAGAGTCCAAATTAAAGGGCCATTCTCTCGTGCACTTAGAGTCTCTAGTCTTTATTTGATTTTTTTAAGGCGAACTAAAAAAACCACACTATATATAAAAGAGCGAGTTTTTTTGAGGGGGTTCTCCCTCTATAATAACCGTACAATTTAAATGTCATCTTATATGAGCCTTCCATCGTTCGAGATCTTACTCTCTCTCTCTCTCTTTAACTGCCGTTCGATCTCAACATCATATTATATGAGTCGTCCGTCTTTAAGATCTTACACCCCCTAACGTTAACCCCCACATATGTGAGTAGTTGGCAAATTTTGATAGTCAACCAATTACTAACCAAAATCATAGCTTGCCAAATCTATGGCGTAGCAAATTTTAGTAGCCAACCAATCAAGCCCGAAGTCATCCCATCCCACGAATCAGACCATCTCATTCCTACCTAAGATTAAGAATATAGTGGTCCGAGGTGCAAACGGCTGCCACTTTAGCGTAGATTGTGATCTCGTGCGTTTATGTTTTCATTAATTATTCTCAACAAACTTAAAACAAAAGGAAAAGGATTGTGCCATACAATGAGCAGCAGAAGCAACATAACTGAGGAGAGAAATATTACCAAGACATTTATTGTTTGATTAATTTACAGAGATTAACAAATATAACCAACACATTCGAGCATTTCGGCCAATACCGCTTTACAGTGCTCCTACGCAGAGATCCACCATCTGATTCAAGTATACAGGCATAATATTACAAAAGCCGCCTGAGACTGAATGAATAGGTTGACTACATATATCAAGGCAAAAAAAAAGACACCTTGCACTCCTCTTTATTCAAGCAATCAAGCTCCAATTCGGTGAAATGAGTTTTCTTTCTGTGCAGGATAAATAGATCAATGGGTAGCATCCCTGCTGTAGTATTGATCCAAGGTCTTTGCAGGAATACGGTGGAGAAGTTCACGAGGGAATATGCGAAGCAATGTCCATGCCAGGTCAAGTGATTGGAAGATGTTCCGAGTGTCATATGCACCTTGTGTTACAAACTTCCTCTCAAACTTATCAAGGAATTCTAGATAGAGCTGCGTAGAACAATAGAAAGAAAAGGCATAATGAATGAAACTTAAAAAGTTAAAAGAATATTTGAGCACAAGTTAGAAATCTATTGACAGACCAGATCCTCAGATGAAAGTGCTTCCTCTCCAACAACTGCTTTCATAGCTTGAACATCCTTCCCGATGGCATAGTTCGCATAAAGCTGAACAGCAAATCATGTTATAGATCATTTAAAATATCGAGGCATAAGGAATCATAATCACTCCACTGAAAGTCTCAAATAAGTACCTGATTAGACACATCTGAATGATCTCGACGTGTCATACCCTCACCAATAGCACTCTGTAGGTCAATAATTATGGCATTATTAATCATGTAACTTCACACTAAGAGAAACAACGGCATAAAAAGATTGCAATGACTGGCACCTTCATCAACCGCGAGAGAGATGGCAGGACATTGATGGGTGGATATATCTAAGAGACAATCAGAAAATCATACATCTTGTTAATGCCATGAAATGGAAGAAGTAGAATGCAAGGCTATAAGAGAAGACACGACTACTTCTAGAGTGGATGCAAACAAACCTGTCTATTGTGGAGCTGTCTATCAATGTATATCTGCCCTTCAGTAATGTATCCAGTAAGATCTGGAGTTGGATGTGTAATATCTGTTGAGAAAACATCAAAGAACAAAGGATGTGGTATCATAATTTGGAAGTACAGAAAAGTAGTGTTCATCGGTAAAGAAAAGTTACAGCTAAATAAAAATTTAAGTAGTCTTCCCAGCAGAAGGGCCAATCCAAGCAGGAGTGCCACTTGCTAAGACACTAGACACTATGCTCATGCTAACTCTGCAAATTTATAGTTAGTTTCATGGCTTACCATCATTAGGCATAGTTAGAATGGGAATTTGAGTAATTGAGCCTTTTCTTCCTTCAATACGCCCAGCTCGCTCATAAATGGTTGCCAGATCAGTATACATATACCCAGGATAACCACGCCTACCAGGCACCTCTTCTCGTGCAGCTGAGACCTGGATATAAATGGCAATCACTTATAATTAAAATTAAAATTCCATTGATTTGTACACCAAAAAAAGTGCAAGATGAAATTTGCTCCAAGTAACTCTAGAATAAGTACAAAGAGTACTAAACGGATAGCTCATATAATATGAGAAAAATTGGTAATACACAGCAAATTCAATACCTCACGAAGTGCATCTGCATATGAACTCATATCTGTAAGAATGACAAGAACATGTTTCCCACATTCATATGCCAAATATTCTGCTGTTGTCAGAGCAATTCGAGGAGTGATGATCCG
The DNA here is from genome assembly GCA_015844335.1 of Chrysopogon serrulatus. Classification (NCBI taxonomy): domain Eukaryota; kingdom Viridiplantae; phylum Streptophyta; class Magnoliopsida; order Poales; family Poaceae; genus Chrysopogon; species Chrysopogon serrulatus. The sequence goes on along the minus strand of JADLZL010001613.1, from coordinate 88,680 downwards.
CTCAATAGTGGGATCATTTGCCTGTAATCAGTAGAGAACAGAGAGCAAGAGTCAGCTTTAATACTAACATAACTCATCAAAATTTCATTGCTTACAGTGTAATAACAAATGATTGTCATATAACAATAAATTTGGTACCAGATTCAGAAAAAGGGTGACCCGTTCCATTGAGCCATTTTCTTCAAAGTCACGTTTGAAAAATTGGGCTGTTTCCATGTTTACTCCCATAGCAGCAAACACAATGGCAAAGTTGTCCTCAACACCACTCTGAAACTAAAGTAAACCAGAAATAAAATGAGTGATAGAATCAATAATCTATCTTGGAGAACAAGTAAACAGACTAAATTTCAACAGATTCTGGCTAGTTACTTGGTTTTCACAGTATGTCAAAAATCCAGAGTTGAAAACTCATAGGTGTTGTTCGGTAGTTTTTTCCCAATTTGATCGGCTAGAAACACAGAAAAGTTAACCCTTTCACTAACAGGAAATACAACAATAGCACAACCAAGATACATGCAAGTTCAGCTCAAAAGAGCGGAATCCTGAAATCAGGAACCTGAGATTGAGGCCAAGCATATGCCAGCACTAGAGTAAGCACTAACCACATGGAAGTCAATAGATAAATAAAGTAGCAACATGAAAAAGTAACTTACGTACTATTTTGGAAAATTGGAAGTGCAAGATCTTTTAAAACATCAAGTTCATACTCTACCTCTTTGTGCTTGCCAGATTTCTCCAGAGTTTTAACAAGACCAGCCTGACGACATATCTGAGCAGCAATTTCATTGTGAGGAAGACCAGCAGCAGAAAAGAGAGGAATTTTTTGCCCTCGTGCTATTGAGTTCATCACATCAATGGTGGATATTCCTGTTTGAATCATCTCCTCTGGATAGGTTCTCTCACTGGGATTGATAGAACTTCCTGGAACAATATCAGAACTCATAAGTCTATATGATAAACAGGAAAGTTTCCCCCAAAAAATGGATGATTCAACACCTCTCAGATCCTTCTAATGAGTACCAAGTCCATTCCGTGACTTTGTGTCGTTTAAAAAATGGGTTACAGAGTTCTCAAAGTCTAAGGTTTACACATAAATGCAAAATAGCTCACCAGAAATATCCAAGTAAGCCTCAGGCAATATCGGGGGACCATTATCAATGGGTTTGCCAGAACCATTAAAAATACGTCCAAGCATATCAAGTGAGACAGGAGTTTTCAAGACCTGTAGAACAAAAGGCATGTATCATAACATGCAAGTAAAGGGACAAAGTAGTAAGTAAAGGCACATAGGTTAACAAAAAAGGGATGGTTTTGAATGCCTGACGGAACCCTTCCATTCAGCTTAGAAAGTTATGTGACTATGCAAATATAATAACACTAACTGAGACAGCCCAACAAAGCCTAAGCTCTACACTAGACTTTTCAGCAGGAATATTTGATGTTTGCTTTACCCAAATTATACAATATCAGGTTCCATATAATTTACATAAATGGGATCAGGTTCACGTTCCCGATAAACCAAGATTAAGGTCTAGATCAAGAAATTGGGCATTTGACTACATTATCTGAAACTTGAGTGGGGGGGTGGTGGGGGGGGGGGGGGGGGGTTTGACAAAGAACAAGAAATGAAATTAGAAAAAAAAAAAAAAAAAAAAATAAGCAGGAATAAGATGCTACCTCGCCAGTAAACTGCACGGTAGTATACTTGTTGTCTATCCCTGAAGTACCTTCAAAGACCTTTAAGACATGTGGTTTAGTATCCAGATCAAATATTCATAGTGTGTAAAGCAAAGCAGATAATTAAAAGAAGAGAAAATCTGATCATTATTCTCGCGTCCATAGGAAAGAAGCAACCTGCACAACAGCCTTTTCACCATCGACTTCGAGGACCTGGCCACGACGAGTAGTGCCATCTCCCAATCTAATGTTCACAATTTCCTGATACTTTGGGCCCTAATTTAGTAATGAATACATGAGTATGATCAGGGCAGTTTTTCATAATCATTGTGAGTGCTCAATCAGCAATAGCAACTGCAACTGTGTGAAACTAAAACTTACATACCTTTACTTTGTCCAAGATAACCAGTGGTCCTGCCACACCAGAGACAGTTCTATACTCTGCTTATCAAGAAAATGTTAGTACCATAGAGACAAATTTGTCATTCCTTTGTCAATTACAAAGATACTTTCGTATCCATGATGTCTCTACAGAGTTTAACAAGAGAGAAAACTATGATAACAGTGTAAACAGGCTGGATCTCTGACAAAAGAATCATAGCTGTCTTGCTACTATGTTTTCCAGCAATTATGTCTCAGATTACAATTTTTTTCTGCATGAGTTGCAACATAGGAACAATAGGATTCAAATGATGCATGGAGAAAACCTCTACTATATTCCTCAATATAGTTTACCTGTACATATAAGGCACTGCAGATTAAGCATGTGAAACACGTCATATAAAATGAGTTGTCACATTCAATTTTGATTAGATGTATGTGTTTTTAATACAAGAATAGGGACCTGCATACTACCCCAACATCCAAGCTAACCAACCAACTTGCTAGCCTACTAGCAAAGACCCACAAATTGTAATTGCGAAACATACTGATTGCCACTAATCTTATGATCATGTGATCGTTTAGTGCTTTCCAGAAAACATTCAACTCAAACTAATTTCACAAACCTAGCTATTGCCCATTGGATCAGACAAGCAAATACTGTAAGAAATAACAACAACCTATACTAGATGTATGACCCAAGAAATGCTAAACAAGTCTGGTGGTGAGCTTTCCCGGCCAAGTCTGAAGTCCCCACTTACCCATGCCAATCTCCAAGGATCCCTCCTCCAACTCGGCGCCATCCTTCGCCAGGCCCATACTGGCGACCTAGCAAGCAAGCAAGCAGCAGGCAAAGAGCCAATGGCAGCATCAGGATCAGGAGCAGACACAGTAATGGACATGATGGGTGTACACATGTACATCGATAGTTTTTGCCAAAATAAAATCGAAGTTGCTACATGTATACTACACTTGTAATTAGATCAGATCCGGACACAAATCGCCTAAGTTTGGGGAAGAAAAGGGGTGGGCGTACCTTGTGGGTGCTCGTCGCCGGTGGAGGGACCGAAGAAGACCTCGCTAAGGGCCCGACGACGACCCGGGGCACCTGGCGCGGGGCGGAGCGGCGGTCGCCGACTCGTCGGCCACGAGAGAGAGAGCACGCGGGGGCGGGGGAAGGGGAGATCAGACACCGTAAGACGGGAGAACACGATGCAGGGACGCGGCCCGCAGAACGACGGGAGGCCAGGTGCTTGCTAGCCCACAACTATTTTCGCCTCTGCAAGAATTTAATTTAATAATTAACCTATATTAATCCCTACTTGCTTCTATTTTCAAATTAAAAATCGTTTTGATTTTTTTTTATCTAGATGTTCTAACTATGACCATTACTAAGGTTCTAGGGGAATAATTAGGGTGAAATGGTGTATGGAGCAGTATCATGTATTTCTTACATTCTAAATTATAAGACGTTTTTGGTTCTTAAACTAGATTCATAGCTTTTGATACGCATCTAGATATAAGTTGTGTCTAGATCACTCTATCGATTTTAAAATATAAGTCATCCCAACTTTATTAGAGAGTCAAAATATGTTAAGTTTGACCAAATTTATACAATAAAATAATAATATTTATGATATTAAATAGTACTATTAGATTTTTGTCAAGTATTTTTTTTTCTTAGTGTACCTATTTGATGTCATTTTATAATTATCTTTACAATTTTAGTCATACTAGAATATTTTAACTCTACAAGAAAGTTAATGTGACTTGTGATTTAGAATGATGTATTCCCTTTGCATAGGAAATAAAAAAAATCGTTTTTGGATAAAATTTGGGTCAAAATATTGGGAACATAAATTATGACTGACTTTTAAGTTGTTAAGTTTAAAAATGTGAAAACCATATGAATAGACTTGTCTTGAAGTGATGAGTACTCTTAAAAAATATGAAGTCAAAATTATACTTTAGAGACCGTATCATTGTCTAAAACGACTTTCTTTTTCTATACGAAGAGAGTAATAGAACTATGTGATTTAGAATGAAGGTAATAGAACTACTCCCTCCGTCCCAAAAAAAGATGACGTTTTGGGTGTTTGTGCCACAAGTTTGACTCGATTTGTAGAAAATACGTATAATATTTATATCTCCAAATAAATTTGTTAAAAACTAGATCTAAAGATCTTTCCAATAATACTAATTATGATACTAAATAATAATATTTAGTATTTATAAAAATTGCCGGCAGTGATTTCCGAGAACGACCTTCTTTTTGGGACAGAGGGGAGTATGTATCAAAAATGTTAAAACATGTGTTTGGAATGGAGGGAGTACCAAGGCACTACGGGCCTGTCTGTACCTCCAGTGACCAAAAAAAAAAAACAGAAGTTTGGATGTCCAGTTCTGCCGGTGGGGAGGGGGAAATGTCTCAGTTTAACACGCACGACACACAAAGTACGTCGAGATCGATCTCCACACGGACAGAGACAGGAGAGAAGAGGCACCACGAGCGCCCCCTGGTCAAGGCAAAGTGCCCCCATCCATCCATTCATCCGGCCCATTTGCGTTCCTGATTCCCCCAGGACCCCCCCGGGTCCGTGATCGCTCGATCGGGATTGGGTGGGTAGGTGGGTTGGGCCGCCTCTTCTCTTCTGATTTGGTCAGCGGAACAGGCCACTAGTCGAGCCGCCGTCTACGAGTCAGTCAGTCGCCCGACGGCGGTGTCGGTGTCGGTGTCCCGGAGTCCTCGGCAGCCTTCCGCACGGCCTCCCTCAGCGACGCCACGTCGAACTCGTCCGCCTGCAATGCAATCCACAGCCAAATTAATTTTACTAGTAATTCGATTCGAAATTTGTCAAAAAGAAAATCGATTCCAAATTTTAGTTCCAGACTGTAAATACGACCAAATATACATTATTATACTCCCTCCGTCTTAAAAATATCTGTCGTTTTCGTTTCATGAGAAATAACTGCCGATAACTTTTATAAATAATAAATATAATCAATTAGTATCATAATTAGTATTATCAAAAATATTTTTAAATCTATTTTTTAAAAAAATTATTTAAATATATAAATATTACACGTATTTTCTATAAATCAAATTAAATTTATGGTAGAAAACAAAAATGACACATATTTTAGAACGAACGAGCACAACTCCAACTGAATTTTTCGGTCGGGGACACCGACTCCGGGGTTTCTTTGGACTCGTATACGCTGGCTGGCTCTGGCAGGCCGTGACGTCATCCTCATTCAGGACCAGGATGTGAGGTAGCTGGACACCCGACGGACGGGTCAAGCTTTTGCTGTTTTGCGGGAAGGAGTCGTTGAGTTTTCGCCGGCGCGGCCCGCTGGGCCCACGACGACCATCGTTGTAGGGGACACAACCCATTGACTTTGACCAGGATTGCCAGCCACCTTATTCCAGGCCCCCTTCCCTCTCAGACTTATCGTCAATGCAAGTGACACAAAACTGCAGCTAAAGCTACTTCCAGGGCCCAGCCATGCCTCATGCATCAAAATCTCGGATTTGTCCGTTTATTCCAATCCTGATTTGACCATTTGACCGCAAGTGCTGATTTGAGAGCTAGCCTTGATGATCAAGTAGTTTCTCAAATGGTGAGTATGCGTGGTTCAATCAACCTTTCAACAAAGTCCGAGGAAACGTGTGCGCAGGCGGTGTATGGATTCAGAGGCAACTAGGAGGACTAAACATTAGTTAATTATAAAACTAATTAGTAGAGTAAATGAATCTATTGAACCTAATTAATCTATTACTAAAAAATATTGTAGCACTATATTGACCCTGTTCGCTTTAACTAAAAAATTATTTTAGCTTATAAGCCAATAATACTTTTTTCTCGCAGAAAATCAGCTGTTTTTACAGTATTTTGGCTTATCAGCCGACTTATAAATGGACTAACTAGACTTGGTACATTCATATTATAAATTAGTCTCAGTTTATGTACTATCTAAACATAAAACAAACACCCTCTAACTTTTCAAATGCATAGCCACCGTGAACAAAAAAACAAAAAGTGTACTTATATTATAAATATATGTTATTCTTTTATTAGTCAATTTGATATAAGCTTACCTTTGCTTGCAGCGTGAAGGTGGCCTGAGCAACATCACTGGCGCCATCGCTGGGCCGGCCAGCGTCGACGGCCATCACCGTGAAGCACCCCATGCCCTTGATCACGGCCAGTGTGCGGGCCACCAGCTCCGCCACGTCGCCCTGTGCTGCCCGAGCATGCACCCGCACGGACACCGTCGTCTCCCGGCTGGGCCGGCCTGCTGACGACGACGAGGTCGACGCGCCGCCAGCATCGCCGGCGGTGGTAGTCACATGGACCTGCACCCTCTCTGATGGCGATGGCGTGCCGCTCTTCAGTCCCTGGAGAACCACTACTTGTTGCTCCAACGACGAGCGCGATGATGACATTTCCTTACTGGTGCCGCCATTGGTGTGCCTGTGGTGGGGGTGATGAACTCGGCTCTCTAGGCTTCGGTTCCTTGCTTCGAGGTCGGCGATTTGGGCCACTAGGATGTTCATGTAGTCCAGCGTCTTGGCCAGCACGGTAGCCTTGTCTTTCTACAATGCCAATAATGTACATTTGTGTAAAATTAATAGCGATTAAGCAAGATTTAAGCTATCGTAATTTTAGTATGCACCAAAAGTATATATATTCATATGTATAGTGGCGAAGCTGAGCAAGATAGAAAGGGTGCACATTCTATATGAGTGCATATAAATATTCTCTAGAGGTGCATATCTGGTGAAATTTTAACCAAATCTTTTAATTTTTTAGGGGTTGGGGCAGATGTACCCCCAAACACAATATAGCTTCGCCTCTGTTGCATATCAAATGGTTGCCCAAACTATAAAACAAAAGATAAAATACACTAGTCCACGTGCACTTTAGATGCATTACAAATTTGTATAGTATTTCATGTATAGGTACAAAACATTTCTTTTCTATGAATAAAAGATGACGTTATTACACAACAAAAATATATTTATAGATAATGACATGTTGACTCTTAATTAATCAAGCAAACCTTTTTTTTTTTTAAAGACCAATCAAGCAGACCATGATCAATTAAGCAAACACCTTTTTTCAAAGATTAATATAATTAAGTAAACCATCATCATTTATCATAAATTGTAATCAGGGAGTTTATATTACCTTTGATCCGGGTGGGAGCAAGCCTCTAAGCGCCTCGAAGCTCTCGTTAAGCCTCTCCCGCCGCCGCCGCTCTGATATCATATGGTTGAGCTGGCTGCTCGTCGGCACCGTCGGCGACGACGGGTCATCCTCTCCTTCTTGTCCCCGCTGCACCATCATGGTGCCACCAGTGCGCTCCCGGCTAAACCTGAGCATGTGCATCCTCCTAAGGATGGAGATGCCCATCTTGATCATGCGTTGGCCTGGAGCGCCACCCGGCTGCCGCCATGTCGCCCTGGGCGCCAGTGCCGCATTGTACGCCCGGAACGCTGTCGCCGCCCCCCACGCCGCCGTGGCCACCGTCGCGTGCGGTGGTTGTGGCTCGTTGGAGGAGCAGTCGTGGATGGAGTTGTCGGCAGCGCGGACGAAGATGAGGCGGAGATGACGTCGAGCATGGCCTGCGCCATCGCGGCGTCATCGGCGTCGGCGCTCGGGAAACAGACGTTGCCAGCGGGGCCATGCCGGACCAAGGGCAGTGGCGGGCGCGGGTAGGGCAGAGGAGCTGGTTGTGGCACGGACGGCGGCGCCTGCTGCCATACTACGGAGGACGATGGCGTCGTCGTGGCGGCTAGCCTCCTCACGGCCATCGTGCGAGGTAGCGACGTTGAGACATCAGCCGCTGTCGGGCTGCCCATGGAAGCGGACGGCAGAGAGGATGATGGCGACGATGGCCGCGTCGGTGGCATTTGGAGAAGCTCCTCAAGGAGCGAATGCTGGAAGAAGTCCTCCGAAAACACCTGCTGCAGAGTGGACTCCAAGCTCATTGGGGATCCACTGCCGCTTGTTGTTGTGGACATGCCGATCTCGATCTCGCCGCTCTCGCATCCCATGAACGCCGCCATCTGTGCAGCCAAATTCTCAAGAAGTGGATGATCATGTGAGCAGAGAAGTTATATATAGCTTCATTTGCACGATCGAGTATGTTATGTATAAACTGTGATCATATATATACTCATCGCACGAGGACATAAGGTGATGAAGAAAACGAACCTGAATACCAGCTTCCTGCAACATCACAAGCAAGCGAGAATAAAGCAAGCTCAGGATTAATTTGAGGATGAGGAGAAGCGAGGAAACCAACAACAACAACAACAAAAAGACGAAGTCCGTAATCAAATGCAACAGTAGAGAAGATGAATTTTTATTGAGTTTTAGATGAAAAATTGAATTTTTTTCCGTAGTACAATTTTTTTTTTTTATCGTTTGGGGGGCATGGCCCCCCTGTTTCTGCCACTCTGCAGATGCATGCAACGACACTGACCTGATAGAACTGTTGCTGCACTGGCAAGGACGACGAGGTTGTGAGGTCATGCGCCGGGAGCTCCATGTACGCACGGCCGTCCTTGTACGCCCACCCCGGCACGCACCTGTGGGACGAGAGCACACATGCAGATAATTGAATCGCCATGGCTGGCCGCTGATGAGCGAAAGGAATAAAGTTTGAAGTTGCATTGCCCATGGACACCCCGCGGCGGGCGGTGGCCATGCGGGTCGCCGACGCGCCGGCATGGATGTATTGTGACATGGTGTATATGGTAGAGATACGCACCCGGCGACGGGTGTGCAGAGCGAGCCCCGGTAGGCGTCGAAGAGCGCGCGCAGGCGGCTGGGCCGGTCACCGCCGTCGCAGAGCCATGCGTCGATGCAGCACAGAAGACGGGCGCTGCGGCAGGCATACGTAGTATATATCAGTTCATTCAATCATCCATGGCCAATTCGATCGATTCAAAGTTTCAAATCCAGCCAGCATATGCCATGCATGCGGATGCATTGCTAATGCAGGCACCATAGACATAGCAGGTACGGTGTTACCTGGTGGCAGCAGCTGCGGAGGAAGAGGAAGAAGACGAAGCTGGCCGGTGGAGGGGCTGGGCAGCAGGGATGGCCGCCCAGGCGCAGAGGTAGGCGCAACCGGGGACGCGCGCCGCTGCCTGCCGGAGGATGCGCAGCCGGGACTCCTGGCCGAGCACGAAGAGGGTGTCCATACATCGATCAGCCGGCGAGGACGACGACGAGGTTACGAGGAGAGTTTTTGTACTCCATGGATGGCTGGCTTCTGGTGGGATGTCCGCTAGCTTAGCTTGGTGATGGAGTCGGTCGTCGCTGGCGTTGGTTGCTATTTATATATATAGGAAGTCCATGGCGGTGACTCGGTGAGGAAGACGATGTGTGTGTACGCGTGGGCCGGGCATGCATCATCACTTGCACTGTACCTGCCATCGTGTGGATGTGAGTGGAGCGGAAAAGTAGTAGGACTGGACATGGACTGCTTGCTAGTGGGACGGGGAAGGCGAGGTTGGCGGTTGGCCTGCAGCCGCTGGAGCTCTGGAGGCGCTGGACGCCTGGACCTGGACTCCTAGAGAGAGAGGCTAGGGGACGGAGCCCAAGGGGACGACGGCCGGGGTTGAAAAGTACTAGTGGTACTAGTGGTAGGCCAACAGGGGGGAAGACACCAAACAAACCGCAGGTCGTTCAATGGTCGACGCCTGGGTTTGGCTGGCGACTGTCCGACTGAGATTGATGTGTTTGTGAATGAAATAAAGAAAAACAAGGTGGATCGATGGGGGTGCTTTTAATTTATAGTAAACCTTACCTTCTCCTGCATGCAACTTGCACCACCGGCCACTGGATTATTGTTATCATGCATCCTTCATTCATGCAGCATGTGGTTCGTCAGTCCCTGCATATGTCTGTCGTACGTAATGAGTTGTAGAGTAGCCATTCTAAAAATTATTAAAACAGCTAATAAGCTGAAGTGAACAGAGCATACACATCCTACACTGCTTGTCCGCTTACAACGATGTGTTGGGGCGGCAACACAGTAAAAGATGCGCCGCCTCCTTGCTTGCGTAAATGCTTCGAACGGATGCACCTATCACGTGCAGTAGCAACCAAAATTTGTTACTCCGCAGAACTCCGTAGAAAGAAAGCGTTTGTCAGTTGTAATATATGTATGTATGCAATGACGATTGCCTATGAAATGGACACCATCACATACGCATGCCCCGCCCGGGCCCTTACGTGTAAATGTATGCAGTGACGAATGCCTAGGAAAAAAGTGTCAGACAACGGTTTATAAATTTTGTTTGCAGGTTGTTTATAATTATACTCCTTCTTTCTCCGAAAGGTTTAACTCCTAGAATCTATGACAGTCAAATATTTTTAAATTTGACTAATTTTATAGGAAAGAGTATCAATATCTATGATATAAAATGAGTATCTTATGAAAATATATCATATCATAAATCTAATAGTTCTAATTTGATACCATAAATTTTAACGTTTTTTTCTAGAAGTTCGGTCAAAGTTTGAAAATATTGACTTAAAACAACTCTAGGAGTTGAAGTTTTTAGGGACACAGGGAGTATTCAACAAGAAACCGTTTGTGAGGGACTATTTAGTATACGAAGGGCTCTGTTTATAATATACCCAAACATTAGTTATCTGGCTTTTAATTTCTGGATGCATTGTACACATCTAGATACTCCCTCCGTATATGAAAAGGATATCGTTTTGGATAAGATTTAGGTCAAACATTGAGAATATAAATCATGAATAACTTTTAAGTTATTGAGTTTAAAAATATAAAAAATCATATGAATAGATTTATCTTGAAAAATACTTTTATAAAATTATAAATATATCACTTTGTGATGAGTATTTTTATAAAAATATGAAGTCAAAGTTATATTTTGGAGATCGTGTCACTGTTCAAAACGACATCCTTTTACTGTACGGAGAGAGTATACATCATATCTAACAATAGTACCTCCGTGGCGGTGCTTTTACTGTTCAAAACGATTTTCCGTGGCGCAGTCGCAGCCTGCCGGTGACCGGAGTGCGTGGCGGTGCTTATTACAGGACAGGACTAGTGAGAGCTGCCAAACAGCGCCTTTTCGACCTTGATCAACATGCATGCAGTCAAATCATCAGAATGTCAATTCGAGCGATAATATATACGTGTATATATTTAATTTGGTTTCCATCAAGGCGAGAAATGAATTAATTAAAGCATTTCCTCAACCGAATTGTTGGCATTACCAGTAATGCGGTGCACCTGGTCCACTGCCTTTTTCCCGATCTGCTGCTAAAATGGGATCTGGTCTACCGGCCGGCGCTGTGGACCTTTCTTTCTTTATTTTAATTTCTTTCTCCTGGTGCTGGTGGCTGGTGCACGTACGTGTACGCACCTAAGATTATTATTATTAATATAATTATATTCGTGTACGTACTGCTGGTCAAAGCTAATTAAGGCTGTGGCCCTCCTATGCTTGGTTATGGAGTATTATCTCTACATTATTAGGTCGGTCTTTATGGATAGTTTAATGCCGTTATTTCCAAAAATACATCATGTACTGTCTATGTCCCTGAAAGAAGTGATTTATAGAATCTGTGTCGCTTAAAGTTTTTTAAATTTGACTAAATTTATAGAAAAGAGTAGCAACATCTACAACATAGAATAAACATATTATGAAAATATATTTTATGGTAAACTTAATGATACTAATTTGATAACATATATAAATCTTAATATTTTTATTTAAAAATTCGGTCGAAGTTTAAAAAGTTTGACTTAAGACAACTTCACCGATCACTTTTTCAGGGACAAAGGGAGTAGAATGAAATGAAACTTCGATCGATATAAAACACCCGCTCTAATGCAAAATTTCATTCTATAGTTTTATAAGTATTTAATTTTATGACTTATAAAAAGTTGGTATTCGTACCAAGAGAGTTTCACTTACTTCTTCTCTCTCTTTTTAAAATACACTACCATATCATAAAAATATTTATGTAACAATCTATTTAATATAATTAAACTCACTTAAAACTCTCACGGAGAGTGACCTCAGTGGTTCGCGCATATCAGTATATCACACCAAAATGCATTGTAGCTGTCATGTGACAATAACACGCAAATATTACAAAAATTAGTTAGCTAGCTTCCGTCCAAATCAAGTGAAATGTATGCGCGCGCGATTCCGTCGTCCTAGTACTATGACTAACTTGTCAACGAACGATACGTTGACTTCCAAACGACTTGGTCCACGTACGTTTACCATTATACGGCAGATAGATAGGGCTTTGTTGGATCCATGCCTCCCAGACACCAATCTGACCAGGCATTATTGCATCGATCTCGTCCATAGCCATCAAATAAAAATCAGACAGTCTAAAGGAAACACATGTTCAATGCATGTGTATACCTCATCGGTATGAATGTATGATGGCACAACACACGTGTGTAACAATTTATCATATACTAGTGATACTAATAATCTAAAGCTATGCTAATAACCATCACATAAAAATTATATAAATTGTTACTTTAGATAAATTTATACATTTTAACTGAAGCATTTAACATAATAACTATATTGATAATATAACCATTTTTGCATATATAACTCCTTGATAATAAAATTCAAACATCTTGAGAAATAGCTAGGGGCGGTTAGTGCCTCTACCCTTTGATATTCTTTTCGAGTAAACAATCATTATAAGGTTTAATTATTAATATCTTATTCATGTTAGCAGTACCCTACCCTAGATCTCACTTCAAGCTTTACCATCAATCTTAACCGACATGGTACATGTTTCAAATGATTAGTTATGCATTGTAGTACTTAAAAATATAGGCTACAACCAAATATCCTTATTTTTTTTGGGAAAATACAAAAAGAAAGTTAATAAATTGTGCAGTAAACACAATAGTTTAAATACAAAAGAGAGTTAATACATTGTCTAATAAACACAAGAGTTTCAACTTAACTATAGAATAAAAGTCTACAACAATTAATAAGATTAAATTTGAAAATCAAAATTTGGATTCATGACGTTGTTCGATATGGGGTACACAAGAGCCACCATAGTTTAAGTTAAGGTTCAACTAAATGCATATTCAAGATACACTGAGGTGTTATGCAAAGAAAAACTATAAATATAGATGGAAAAAAACTTATGGATCAGTAATTGGTAAGGATAATGACACATTATCTATTATATACTCTATCTATTATATACTCCCTCCGTTCCAAAATGTACATCACTTTCGCTTTTCCGAGAAACAACTACCGGTAATTTTTATAAATAATAAATATCATCAATTAGTATTATAATTAGTATCATTGGAAAGATATTTGAATCTAGTTTTTTAATAAGTCTATTTAGAAATATAAATGTTGCACGTTTTTTCTATAAATCAAGTCAAACTTATGGCACGAAAACCAAAAACGACAAACATTTTGGAATGGAGGGAGTATATTGTGTTAGAAAAATAGGAAAGGAGACAAATGTGTAATTTCATATAAATAGTTTTATTAGTCAAAGATATTAAATAATAACTAATGCATATGTATTCTAATACTCTAGTCGGTCTAAGAGCACGAGTTGATAGACCAGTAGCTTATAGTTTGAATACTCCCACATAATAACCTCACATGATCTTGATGTATGCATGAGACTACCTCTTGATTAGAGATAGCTTTTCTCTCTTCTATTAAAATATAAAATAATATCCTTAGAGTTAGCTCATAAGGCTCCATTGAAGGTCAATTCGCTTGTACAGAAAAACAAAAGATTGAGGCTTGCGATTGGGCAATAGCCTCTTGAAAAAGCAAAAAAAAAAATATTTTTTGCCATAATTTTATTATTTTTGTGCTTTCAAGAAATACTTAAAAAGATAGTTGACTTAGTCAACTATTATCTGTTCTTAAAAATGATTAGGGATAGTCGACTTAGTAGAACCGTCCTAAAAGTCAATCTCTAAAAATGCGTCAAACAATCGGTGGTGTAACAACAATGTAAAAAAACTGCCGCTAAAAATTGATCTTGATCGTCTCTAAAAATCATTAGCAGATCACAACGCCTCTGTAAGCGTAGGGTACACAAGAAAACCCTAACCATGATGAGGTACCTCAAGGTCAGCAAGGGCTGAGCAGTGAGGAAGACCAAGATAAACGAAAGCAGAAAGAAATTACACAGAGCAAGATCAAACGGCGAAAATTATTGTGTTTTTTTTAAGCTACATAGACATTTACCTCTTGCTCTAAGTCTTCGCAACCTTTGGGGACTCTAAATAAAACCTTTTTAATCAAGCAATCAGAACTCAGTGGTGAAGTCAAATTCTGGTAATCTTTTTTGCACACTTTATGCTATCTTTACATCCTAGATATCCTATGATTAAAAAAATTAAGAATAAAGAGCACACTTTAATTAATAATTCTGTTGTCACTAAAAGGGACAAAAGAATAATAATATTCAATGTTAAGATCTTGCCGAACTGCGGGTCCTCCTACTCCCGTGGCATTTGCTTACATGCTCAAACGAATCTACGAATCTTGATGCTCGTTCACAGCGCATAAATGTAGGTGAAGAAAAGTACATAACCAGTTTGAGAAAGCAACAATGAGTTGACAACATGTCTTTACGAAAAGAAGCGGTTGATTTCAGTTTACTTAATAAAAAACAGAAGTAGTTGAAATTTTGCCTCTTGCAACTTGCATGTAGATACTCGGGTCAGGTCTAAATGTAGGCCATTTTAGTTTTATCCTAAATAGATTTTTTTATTTTCACAAATTTATGTAAAAATATATTAAGAGTATCTACGATACCAAATACACATACTATTAAGATATGTCCATATTATATTTAATTAAATTAATTTGATAATATTGTTGATTTTGGTGTTTTTTTAATATCAAAGCTGGAATCAAACTTCGGCGCAAAAACTAAAATGATTTTCTAGAAGAGAAGGAGAACGTGTTAGCTGGATAAGTTGGTTGATTAGCTGACTAAGACTATCCACTCAAGTGGCTTCCTTCTTTTTAGGAAAGGTTTACCACTTTAAGCCTTTGATCTGTAAAGGTTGACAAGGTTATTTACTTCTACTATATGTACACTGTGGCTTTTGGTCACAAACGGGTAGTGATAAAAAAATAAAAATATAAGTTTCTAAGATTCAAACCTACAATCTTAATCTTAACATTTATACCATCTCAGTTACACAACACTTAAGTTGTTCTTTTAACTTCACATTTATGAATCATGTATTATATATTTGATACTCTAAATGATCTCAAATGAAAAGATTATTCAAAGTTGTTGATATCGTCAAGTACTATAACTTCGATGTTGATTTTGTCTTCATTCAAGATTATTGTCAACCATCTCAGATCTGGTTTGAGAACTTATATTAAATGCTTGGACATATAAACCTTCTCAACTTAGAAAGATTTCAAATTACAAAGTTTTAGATCTCTTTGAACTCTATAATTTTGGTATAAAGTTTATCTTGATACGACTTCATTTGAAAAAGTGATAATTTTTCATTCAAACCAAATGATATATATAGCTATGAACCAATAGTGGTAGGTAGGTTTTCATTGTTGGTTGGTGGCTACAACTGGCAATGATATCAACCTGTAGTGATACAATATTGCCAGTTTTAGTGTAACACCCAGTTTTAAAGACAAAACTAGGTATGCTATATGTGTGCCTAGGAAGTCCACACATACAACCACAGAGTAAAAAGTATCAGTAAACAATGTTATATATAGCGTAATCATAAGTATATTAACACTTACATCGAGTAAAGCGGAATAGGAGCTAATCTTTTCTTGGACTCCATTCTTCACGAGGGGCGGTTGGTTGGGGGTAACACATGCCTAGCACTCCAATTACTTCTCATAAAACTCACTACATCCTCCATCCGGTACCCATCCGGGATTTTGCCAATGTATTAAAAAGTAAAGACAAGCGTAAGTACATGTCGTACTCAGCAGAATATAACATGGGGTTAATGAGGCTCAAAAGGTTGACACGGTTTACAGCAGTTAGCATCTTTTAGCATATCTCAATTTTAGCATAAGTGAGTAGCAACAAGTAGCATAAATCCCAAATAACCGTATGATCATGTAAACAATGATTAAAGTATAGCAAAAACAGTAATCAAGAATTTTCCATCGCATAAACCATTATTCTATAAGAAGTCCAGGCCGCTCGTGACCGTGAGCACGGCTGATATATCAGTTTTAACACTCTGCAGAGGTTATACACTTTCACCGTGAGTCGTGATTCCCATGTGCCAGGGTCATGACTCCCATATCGCCTTTACCTAGAAAGCGCGACAGGGTACACTATGAAGTCTTTCAAAGGTTCGTCTAACAAGTTAGGGCCGCTAGGTTTCCTCGACAAGCAGACATAGAATCCCCCTTCCAAATGGTTCACACCGCAGCAGCACACATGAGGGCGTAAGCCACGCTATGCCCATCGTGTAAAGCCCCTCTTGCGCCTTTCGGTAACCTCTAACAAGCTAGAAGAAGGTCCTCATACTTGACTAAAGCCGAGCCATATAGCCCTCACGGTTGTATCTTGTAAGTCCCGGGTGCTCCCTTTACGAGATAAGTCCTTAGGGAGGACAAGAGCAAACAGTACTCTTACCCTTTAATTTTCCATTGCTAAAAAGCGAGTTTTAACCTTTTATTGCATATACCATTAATCAAGTTACAGATCATAGTGGTTATTTCTTGAGCACTAGCATAAGCTACCTAATGCATAATCCCATGGTAGTCAAGGTACAAGATACAATTGCTAGGAAATCCTTAGTGGTAATCAAGGAAGACACATGCAATATGAATTAAGTGATTAAAGGTGAGTAGGTAACAAGGATGATCCCATGCTATACTTGCCTTTACACTTGCTCAAACTCTCATATTTCACTTCGGATCAACACCTTCGATTTCCAGCTCTCACAAGCGTTCTAATTCTACTCGTAGCAAGCACCACGCATAGGCAAACATACAGGCAACAAATAAAAGCAACTAAGAACAGTACATAAAACATCGGCTTAGAAGATGCTAGTTCTATGGTGACCGGAGCGCAAAAAGACATCGATAATAAAACTATCGTTCAAACGAAATGATTATTGAAGGGTGTATATTATAAAAGAGACGACTACGAGCTTGATATATGTTCGTTAAGAAAACTATGTGAATAATAATAATTTAGATTAATCAAAACATATTTACTTTCAAAAATCCAATTAGAGCTAACCATATTTTTTAATGCACGTATCATTTAATCAAATTAAACTTTGATCAAATTAATCTTCGACTTCATAAGAGAAGATGTGAAGCATCTATACGAGCTAATATAATCAGGTTCAATTAGGTAATTTTATTTAATAAAAACATAGATAAGTTGGTATTAGTCCAATTAACATTTATTTGTAAAAAGAACAATTTAGAGAACCTATATTTTGATTTGTTTGAAAATAGTTGCATAAACATTAATCATATTCAACATTTATATATAAGACACCGTAGTGTGACACCTATTTTGCTTTTAGATTAGAAAACTAGTTATATGCAAATTAGTTAAATTAATATTTAATTGTAAACACATAAGCATGTGGCACAAAGAATGTCACTTGCTAAACCGTATTCAACACAAGACTAACGTGACCAGAGGGTTTTCTATTATCAAAGAAAATAAAAGTCTACATGACAAAATTATGAAGAAATTATCAAAAAATCACAATTTATTTTGAAGACCGTGGTAAACTAGTCATATTTTATTTATAAATATGCATGCGTTGTTTATATCAAATTAAACTTTAACTTTATAAAAGAAAAGTGCATGCGAGACACTAGACAATAAATCATTATATGTTTTTCGTGTTTAACTACATAAATTATAAAAGACTGATATTACTCAAGTTAACATCTAATTTATAAAAGATTGAAGTTGAAGTTAACGATCCATAGTGATTTTAATTAGAAATCTGATTACATTGAGCACTAATTAAATTAATGTTTATAACTTGATAAAATATGATATGAAGCACGTTAGTACTACTGCCTAGGGGACAACGATGCAAAACTAACCCAATTGCGCTGATTCGAAATGGAGCTAAAACGATTAGACCGTGGAGATTATAAGATCTAGTGATTATTCTATAATTACCTCATATTTTACTTCATCCATCTTCTCACGTGAACCACTAACAGAATGTTGCTGCTACTTGCTATGGCGAGGGTAGAGACATGAGCCTGGCTTGCTGTCGATGATGGGCAATAGCTGTCCAAGGATGAAGCTGATGTCTGGTGGATGGCCAGCATGCACAACAGCAAGCACGATCATGCAAAAGCTGATTTCTCGGCAAGCAAGGTGGACAAGCTAGCCATGGTGCTTAGGGGCTGGACGAAAGAAACAGCCTGAAAGTTGAAGTTCAAGAAAACAGATTCAACGGGATAGAAATACTAAGATGCGGGATCACAAGGAGACATCCTCACCGTGACAGATGAAACAATGGTGACCCGGGGCTCGACTGGCGGCTAGCTGGACTCCACGTCGAACGAAACTCTGGTGCCGATGAGACTAGAACAGCAGTGGGGCAGCGGTGCGGCGAGATGTTGGAGGCCGTGTGTAGAAACAAGCAAGAAAATGTAATCTACTACCTAGGTATTTCCAAACTAGGGGCTCCCCTTACGGTAGTTTTGGTACTATTTGGCCAAAAGGTTGGTACGTATAAATAGGGGGAAAAACTCTTCACCTCATCATCAACTAGTAATATGGTACTAATTGATGTTGCATCTTGCACCTTTACTAATGGACCTATATAATCATTAAAGCCCATTAGTAAATAAAGACACAAGCCTTTAGGATTTAATTAGGATAATTGCACATAGGCTTTGAGAGCTGGTGGCAAAACTGAGATTTTATTATTTTTGGAATTAATTATTTTTAGGATTAAAATAATTCTAGAAAAGTCTAGAATCGATATTTAAGCCACGAAAAATAATCCGAAAGCTCCAAAAATCATGGGAAAATTCTCAGGGACATTCTAGAACATGATGAACCCAAATAAAGTATTTGGAGCTCATGTAAAGATATTTTAGAGTATCTAAAAATCAGAATGTGCTCCTAGAAAAATTAGAAAAAGATCCAGAAGAAACTCAAAGAACTTCCAAGAGTTTCTGAGAGATAGGTTGATGGTCGATGAATTGTACTTGATGAGATTGGATTAGAGTTTGGTGCCAGCTGTGAGCTTGATTGTAGATGCGGCTTGCTCTAGGACTAGGATAGGTAAGCGGCACTTCGATTAGGGTTCGGCAAAGGTGGGGTGGAATGCGGGTCAGGAAGGAGTGAGCTAGGCTGTGCAGGCCAAAAAAGAGAGGCTGAAAGAGTTTCCTTTTTTTTTCTAAAGCCTCAATCTAATTTTTAAACTTTATATTGAATTCTTTTGAATTTTGGTCAAAACCACTCATCACAAAAGAAATCATATGCTTCAGCATGAATGCACAAACATATCGCTATACCCATGTTAAGTTTTAATTTAATGAAAAATATCATGTTGCTATATATTCTCATGAGCACAAAAATACAAAATCATATCATTTTCTCCCTACTTTCAAAGAGGCAAATTTTAGGGTGTTACATTTAGCCACCAACCGAGATTGCCAACTAATCACTAATACCACTAGATGTTATTCTCTCAAGCAAATGCAAATAGATCACTCCAATCTCACCACGAATGTGATCTCAACTAAGTACATGTGAGTGGAGTGTTTCTTGAACTCTAATATGTTCTCATATCAGCATGGAGTCTCTAGAGAGTGGCAAGTCCTGCCACACCCACTATATATAGAACCACTAGGAACTAGTTGTTGCAACCTTGCTACACTAAAACTATACCCACCAAATAGCTCCGATGAGCACCAGAACTCCCACACTGAACAGTTCCAGTGGTCGACTCCAAATGTCATAGTTGTTGCTCAAGCAAAGCTATGGTGCACCTTTTCGGTGTGCACTAGAGAGCTCCAAATGTGTGCAATGGCCTAAACTGTGTGCTAAAAAAACTCTCTAGACTATCTCTCCGGTGACACCTTTAGTTCTCGCATGTAGTGCGTAACCCTCTAGTGCCTACCACTTTGATGCCACTGGAGGTAACGTTTGCTTGGCTGAAAAACTTGCCTAGTTACAACACACAAACTAAAGCTCTGGTAGACTCTCCAGTGGTCCCACCAGATATCTTCATTACCCATGTGAGACTAGGTGAAAGGATCTAGGATGGCTAGAAGTGGGTGAATAGCCTAAATACTCTTTCAAAGTACAACCATATGGCGAGTTGATTAGTAAAAGAGATGACCCTAATTGCCACTACATGCCTAGCCTAATTCACCACAAAGAAAACCCCCTATAGAAATCTAGTAGCAAGGGTTACAACTAAACTAGGGCATACAACCAAGCTCTTTGTAACACCCCGGTGTTACGTTAGCCTAAACCTGCCATGTCATCATCATCATTGCATGAGCATTCATGATTAGAGAACCTTGATTAAAAAGATTAAAATGAGTTTATTTAATTCTAGGGTTGTTTGAGCCCCTTTACATTGTATGTGTATGTGTACACCTTTTAAATCTCACTTAAGTGCTTAATCAAGTTTCTAAAAACAATCAACTAAAACCTACCTTGGTGTGTACAAGTGCTTGGCTAACTTTGATTCACACCCTAACCCAGTTTTACAAGTCAAATGATGCAAAAGCAAGAACTCAAGTTGGAATTGGAATTCAAATTCCAACCCTAGCTAGAAATGGCTAAGTGTTGGAGTTTAAATTTCATTTTCAATTTAAAGGAGCTAACCATAATTAGTTTTATAAATAAAGTTGCTAACCAATGGCACTATTTCAAAGTATGAAGTTTGTACTTTGAAAGTATGCTATTGGTTGGGTTTGAAAAAGTTCCACAACATCATTAATTAATTGCCCAAAATTCCAATTTGAAATTCTTCTTCAAAAGCTGAAATTCAAAAGCCTTTTATCCCTTTTCTAAATTTCACCTCAAAATATTCAAAATTTGGGAAAACTTCAAAAATACAGTTTGTGCATCTCTTTGAGCTCTACAACTTTGGTATATAAAGTTTTTCAAGTTTTTGAATAAAATTTGAACTAAATTCAAAAGTTCTCCAAATTGGGAAATATCCCTTTTGATTTTTAAACTCCAATTCAAAAACTATTTGTTTTCATGAAAAACTTCCTACATGAAAGTTGTAGATCATGAGAAATAGAACAACTTTTATTTTTGGAGATTTTCATCTTTTATTCAAAATTTGAAAGTAATTTTGAAATTCCAAAAGTTAAATTTAAACCCTTTTTCAAATTTGAAATGCAATTTAAAAATTATTTGGATTTTGGCAAAACTTCTTTAATAAAAGTTGTAGAGCATAAATTTCTGAGCAATCTGTATTTTTGGAGATTTTTGAGTTCAGTTCAA
Organism: Chrysopogon serrulatus; assembly: GCA_015844335.1. Classification (NCBI taxonomy): domain Eukaryota; kingdom Viridiplantae; phylum Streptophyta; class Magnoliopsida; order Poales; family Poaceae; genus Chrysopogon; species Chrysopogon serrulatus. The sequence goes on along the minus strand of JADLZL010001613.1, from coordinate 67,117 downwards.
AGTTTGGGAGTAATTTAAGAAAAAGGAAAAGGGTGAGGTGGCATGGCTACAGTGCAGCACAGTTGCTCGGCATGGGCTCGCCGGCCGCCGTGGCTGCTCCGGCGCTTCTCGCGCCTGGGCGCGTTGCTGGCCGCGTGGCCGAGCTCGTGAAGGACCCGCACAAGCTCGAATTCGCCTTCTCTCCTTTAAAAGTCATCGCCGGGCCATCTTCTTCTCTTTCTCCCTCCCACTCGCCCGTAGGGCCGGCCCTTGATCGACGGTGAAATTGGCGCCGCTGCAGTCCATCAACGCATCCAATCCTTCGCCCACCTCTCTCCGCCGTACTCTCGCGCACCTAACACGCCCACCCCCTCCGCTTTCACTCGTTAACGCCGCCCACGCGACGCGGTCTTCTCCTCCAGTCCGGCTGACGCCGTCTCCGTGGGCTTCCACCGTAGCTAAACCCTCTCGCTCCGCCTCCGCTTTCAATCAGCAAGCGCAGCGATCGTGGGTGAGAACCCTCTTGCGTCCTGACTCCTTGTTTTGATCCATCCGAAGTCGGTGGTGGTTTATCATGGCACGCTTGTCGCCGCCGTGAGCATGTCGGCCGCCGTGGTTGCCACCGGTGTGTTACCTGGGGTGTAGGGTAGCCGTATAGTACCTCGTGGGTTCGCTGATCGAGAGGAGCGTGTTGGTGCCGTTGGTGTCGCCGCCGCATCGCCGTCGGGCGAGTTCGTTTGGCCGATCGCCGCCGCTGCTCGCGATGGAAGGAAGAAGAAAGGGGGTGGGAGTGAGGCGACATGCGGGGCCGCCTTGTCGGCGAGCCGAGAGGGGGAAAAGAAAAAGCTGCTGCGCAAGCGCTTGTAGCGTAAAAGCTGGGCCGGGCCGCCGTAAGTGCGTGCTTGGGGTGCTGCGGAGACGGGCCGGCAGGGCGAAGTTGGGCTGGATCAGGCCGCACAGTAACCAAGCGCCATAAAGAAGTTTGTTTTTCTTTTTCCAAATGAATTTCTGAGCTGAGTTTTCACAATTTTGCTATAAATTCATTTGGGCAGGTAAAATTTGAACAAAAATATATATGTGATCCTTGTGCTATGCTCTACACCAGAAAAATACTAACTATGGTTTTTCAATAAAAATTAATTGTGCTATAATTTGTTCTTTTAATTAATAAATGCCACTTCCATGATTTTTAGTAATTAAAATATAAGTCCACAAATCATGAAATTTGTTTTGTGTGCTAATTAGAGTATGATGATCTTAATTATGAAGTTTGATCATGTTTTGACTAATTTTTGTATTATGCTTAATTAACCCTTTAATTAATTAATGTTTAATTAATTAATCATGTGGTTAATTAGGGTTTAGTTGATCTCTAATTAGCAAGTTAATTAGTGGCTTTCAACGACTGTAAAAATGGTCAATAAATTAGTAATCAACCTTAATCGCTGTTAGTGTTGCTTGATTTTAGGATTGAGTGAGGACCCTAGGTCATTAACCCTAATGACCTTCGGCATTTTATGTTGATTGCGTATCGTTAGTCCGTCGTCGTCGACGCTAGTCATACCTTCTTAGTGCAACTATACCGTGAAGGAAAGTTGTACTCAAGATCGGTTAACAATCGTTGCATCATTATCGCATGCTCTTTTATTACTGCATCGTAATCATGCATCTCAATCGTGTAGCCGTGCCGTCTGAAGAAGGTGTTCGGCGTGAAGAGGTTGGTCCTGATCTCAACAGTGTCATCACTGCTCCTAACTTCGTCGAGCCCCAAGGCAAGCCCCGGATGCATTTAAACCCTGCCTTGTATTTCGAAAAGCTTTTATATTGTATGTTGATGATGTGATGCATTAGGTAACAGGAGTTGTGTGATCACCTAATTTGGTGCATTTACCATACCTTGATATATACCCTGGATACCTGTTTTGATTTCGAAAATGCTAGTGCATGCTTAGCCCTGCAGATAGCACAGGCTTTATGAAATGTTTTTCAAGATGTGATAACAAAAGTTCCCCCTTGAGGGCAATTACGAAAACCTGATGCTACTTGTTGGTATCCCTTCACTTTGATCGGGTCAAGGGTACGCAACAAGAGCATGATGATGAGTAAATTGAGACCGGGTGGAGTGACTTGCACCAGGAAGGGCTAGTGCCCTGGTGTAGTGTCGTCCACTTGTGAGTCGGTTAAGCACCGTTCGTTGCCTTGGCCCTTGGATCATGAGGTTATTGGATAGTACTAGTCACATGCTAATGGCGGTAAGCTCCCTTGTATGATCTATGCGAGAACGGACAACCGCCACGGAAGTAGCGTGTACCCATACTACGGGTATACCCGTCGACGGCCAGTTGACCGACAGCGTAGGAAAATGGTGTCTTGTACTCTCGTGGCTAGGATCCGTTCGGCGGGGGAGAAATGCAAGTGTGAGTTGATGTATGTGAGATGTTTGGTCCTGCATACATCGTGTGGCTAGGAAGCCCCAGTGGGTATATAAAGCGATTCGAATCGTCGTGTGCTCCACGATATGGGAGCCGTGATCCTTGCACCAAAGATCGTAGTAATAATGGAAGTTGATGATGGAAAGTTTTGAATCCGATACTTGGTTGACAAGTGATTGATGTAGTAAAGTAAGGACTGGCTTAGTCTCTTTTTGCAAAGGTGTCATTTGATCTTGCTAAAGCCTTACCTTGACTCCTATTAGCCAAGCATTCCCGAGTCTTCTCCCCAATTTTTGGTCGGGTAAGTCTTGGCGGAGTACTTTTTTGTACTCGGGGTTTGTTCAACCCCTCGTTGCGGTGGGGACCGTGTGAACAAGTGTGCTACGGCCCTTGTTGCATGACGGTGATCGAGGAAGAGTTTGCGATGAATAAGTTGTGTGGCCCGTGGGCGGGGGCACTTTCGTTGTTGTGTTTGTAATAAAGTTAAGTAATGATACTTCCGCTTTGTTTTGTAATAATGCTACTCGGTTTGTATAAGTTTGATGAAAGTTTTGTAAAATAAGTTATTGTAAGTCTTCCGCTACTCTGGTATTTTGTATGAAAAACCGTTGTAATCTTTGTGATGTCTCTGTAAGTATCGATCCCGGAGTGATCGTGGTTTATCGGGGATCCACCCGACGTAACATTCTAGGTTATGTGGTACTCAAAACGGCTGACAGAGGTCTTAGGGACAATGTCAGGTGCTTGTGGGCCATATAATTTAGAAGGTTCTGCCACAGCTACTAAGGCAAGCAACAACTCCTAGTTAAGCTAAACAAGTAAAGAAATTAAGCTAGCTACACTACTCAACTAAAGAGCTTCTACTAAACCTAGAGCTACACGAGCAACTACAACTACATAAGCTTAAGAGAGAATAATTTCTCTTTGAGCTTTGCTTCGCGAGGTAAGCAAGCTTCTCACCCTGAACCTAGGTGCCGAAAGAAACCAACTAATCAAGAGCACTCTAACTAGTCTCTTCCACTAGAGTTGCCTTGCGTGGTCTGCCATGGGGTGAGCACAAAACCCCTCACAATCACTTGATTGGAGACACCAAATAGTATTCAACAATCCCAACTGGCTCCAAGCCATCTAGGTGGCAACAATCACCAAGAGTAATAAGAAATCCGCTGCTACCACGATGAACTAGTGCCCCAAGATCCAATCCAACTAGGCAATACACTAGAACCAACTCAAATCTTACTCTAGATCAATCTCCCTATCATCATCCAAGGACTTGTTTGGTTATACTCCGGTTCAGCTCCTCCCTCCAAACTCAAGTTTTTTGTGTCTTATTTAGCGCTGCACATGTATTCACCTCAATCATATGTATCGGGGTGGACAAATAAGAATTTTCACTCCAATTCACTTTAACACACGTGAATTGAGATAGACACGAGTGCAGCCAAACAATCTCTTCCAACCCACGTAAATTGCAACAGATTGGAATGTAGCCAAGATCAATCAAGCCAAGACGACCTAATAACAATGTAGTCGCCTCTGATCCACCACTAGTGCGTCGCCGTTTTTTTTTTCATGGTTTCCTCCCTCTAGGTGTGATGTCAATGCAGGAAAAATGGCAGCGTTAACAATGTCATTTGTTGACAGGCAGCGAGAATGTGAGATACCCTTGGAGGTTCCGGTACGATGCCGGTGTCAAATCCTGGTCAACAGGAGGTCTCACCACACCTCTACTATTCTTCATAATTAATACAGAACATGATATGTATGGTGCACGCGTTTGTATATCTGACTAGTAGGCTGTAGGGACAAGTACCTGCCCATACATTTATACATATACAGTACAAAATCTGCATTGTCACTGTTGCTCTGCTTGGCCACAACGTGTCAGCATCGTTCGCTGATCACCTCTGTGCACCGTGCTCGATCTGAATCCCGTCCAATTCCAAACCTAAGTCAAAACCGTAGTACCTTATTAGCCGACAAGGGAGGAAAGGAGAGTTTGGAACTCGATCGAGCTTCCTGAACTCTGCAGGTGTGACATGATTTAGTAAATTAACTACAGCCTGCATAATTTGTCAATGTCCACGACATTGCTGAACAAATGAACACATATGCTTGTCAGTTTGCAGAAGACGGACTAATAGGACCCAGCATGTGACCTTGTCAATTTCATCGCCGTACTTCAAGTGTCCTTCCTGAATTTTCCAGGAACCTGGAGCTCATAGAATTTCGCAGAAAAAAAATATATAAAGCGTGGGGACAAAGGAATAAGGCAATGAATGCTACAGAGAACACCAGACAGGTCCATGGATGTGGAGAATGTTCTGCTGAAGCAAATAGTAACCAAAAGGATTTTGTCAATGCATTATTGTGAATGATGCATGGCCATGCAGTTGCAAGAGAAGCTTCCCAGATCCAATCATATGAAGAATTACCTGGAAAGAATTGTCTTTTCATTGGAAAAGGCAGCGCATACATGAAATTGACAGACTGACAACCCCATGGTGAATTTACTGGACAGGGGGGTGTCCCCATCGAACTCTAAAAAGAAAAGGAAAGAAATAATTAATTGTCCTAGGGTAAATAAATGAATTTGACAGACTAACAACCCCATGGTGAACGGATCTGCGGTCTGCTCCCTGCTGAGCAGCATACAAGAAAACATAAGGATAATTTCTCCCATGGACAAAGGTACAGGTAGACCCACCAAGATATCAACTTGCACGTACGGTTTCCACAACAACTACTACTAGAGTGAAAATGAGACCCAGAAATGTACGAGGTTTCGTTAGAAACTTCGAATGTCCCGAAAATGTCATACAACGTATTGGCGTGGCTTTGTGTGATAAATACCTTGCATGTAGACTGAGTCGTACAAAATCAAAGCAGGAGAGCTGGCATCTTCAGGTATAAATGAGACTCCATGGGATGAGCCGCCAGATGCTGGAGATTTAACTTGCACGTCACGAATAATGCATAGTTTATTACCGCATGCCGAAAATAACTGAAACCCATGTACATTAAACCTGTGGGCTTTACCTGCTTAACAGTTAACAGGGACAGACGCAAACCTTTCTCTCCCGGATCGAGACCGGGTAAAAGCCGAGAGGTCTACACGACAAATTGAAGGACGCCAGGAAGCTCTCTCATGGGAGCTTCTCGATCTCCACAAATTTTAGTTTAAGGTAAAACGGATTTTCACAGTACATTAACAGTAGACACCACATTAGAACATTGAGAGCAACTCACGGTTGACACTGCCAAATAGCATGACCTTTCACATGTAAAATGAAGAAATGTCAGTGGGTCAATCTTCCTTATACAGGCCTGCTGACATACAAGGAACAACAGTCATGAAAGAGGAGGTCATCATCGCGTCAGCATGAACACAGAGTGAGGTCAAATTTGGTCAAACCCTTTTCGTGCTTTTTCCCCCTCTTTATTTACAATCCTCACGTCTCTATGACTAATAAGCAGGTAAGAAATGATCAAAACATCACTAAATCTGTTGTCACTAAGAGATACTCCAACTGAATAACATTGTTTAATGTTTCGATCAGTAGGCAACACAAAAGGCAGTTTCTCTTGACGCTTCAGTTCACCTCAAAGAAGTAAAAGTGGCTGGATCGGACGATCAGTTGGTTGTTGATTGGTTGACTCAGATACACTTGAGATGCTCTCGAGTCTCTCAAGTGGGTTTTCCCGACATATATTTCTTTATTTTGCTATACACTAAGCCTAGGTAAAGTATATACCACTATGACCCTATGTTATTCTTTTATGAAGTTTGGCGAGTCCTCTAGCACTAGCGACTTAGGCCCTGTTTGGATGCACACAACTAAAGTTTAGCTAGCTAAAATTTTAATGTAAAACTTTAGCTAGCTAAAAGTTTTCTAGCTAAACTTTAGTTAGGGTGTATGGATGTTCTAACTAATAGACTCAGCTAAACTTTAGCTAGCTTTAGCAGGGTTGAAGTAGCTAAACCCAGCTAAACTTTAGTTAGTCCTGCTGTTTGGATGTCTAGCAGCTAAATTTAGCTAGCTAAAGTTTAATAAGTGTATCCAAACAGGCCCTTAGTCCTGCTTATTTCATTTTGTCATGCCCTAGACTTACTTGTTTCATTTTGTCATCCCCTAGACTCTACCAGCCAGCAATACAATATGCATAAACTAAAACTCCACTCTAACCACCGATGCAGAAAAATGGCAATGTCGTCTGTGAGACAACTAGATGTCTTGTAATCGTTTTCCAATGTCAAATCTTAGTCAACAGGAGGCCTCCAAACCTCTAAATTCATTATTAATCTTTTGCGTACTGGGAATCGACCAAGATTTGTGGACAGCAGACCTGGTGTGGTATCTGTCTTGTCTGGCTTTCGGCGGGCATTTCATGCATCACCATACTCCAAGTGTGTCATCTTGAATTTTCCTGGAAACTAGAGGACGTATAGACTTTTGATGGAAAAACATAAGGCGTGGGAACAAGCAGGAGTAGATGAGGTGATAGTAACATCATGAAGACGATTCCAGGAACTCCAAAAGCTTCCCAAATCACGACCCTATTCAATAATTTGGAATGTTCCCGGAAGTCCTGCAGTTTTAACTTTCAGTTGGAGAAGTTAAGAGAAGAAAGAAAGAATTGTCTTACCTAGGGCACGTGAGGGGCAAACCCATTCAATACAAGTGATACTGACAGATTGCGACAACCCACTTGTGACCGATCTGCTCCCTGCTAAGCAGCATATCTGCCGTTATCGTGGACTAGTGACCTTGCTCTTGGACCAGTGAAAACTCAAAGAGAAACAACAACTATTTTGCTCCTGCAGCATATGAACCTTGACATCGATAGAAAATACATGCAGAATTGCAGATACTCACTAAGAGCATCTCCAAAAGTTTGCTAAATTTCACTTGTCAAATCTTGTGTTTAGCAACTTGCCAAAAAAATATGCCAAGTTAAAATAAAGCCTCTCTCCAATGGTTTGGCAAATTTAAAAAAAGACAGGGCCCACCAAATTAGTTTGTTGACCGGTAGCCTTGGGAGGTCACGCTCGTTGGTCCTTCATCGTGTGAACGAAGCCTTCCACACCATCTCCTGGAGGTCGCGATCCTCCGGAAAAAAACGCCTGGATCCTTCTCGTCTCCCTCTGCTGCCAGTGCCAGCCGTCCTATTCCAACAGAAGCAGTCCATCTCCTCCAACAGAAGCAGCAGACTGCATGTGTGAACATAGCAGATTGACAAGATTGACAGCACCTCAAATGACAATGTCAAGCAGCATGAGATTTCACATGTAAGTGAACAAATGTTACTGGATCCAGCTTCCGAATAAATAGTGTCGCTGACAAATAAGCTGCATGATATGAACATAAGCGATTGATAATTTTTCCCTCAGAGTCAATGGGTGAAAGAATTCACATGCATATGATTTCCCTTTCTCATGTTGATACATGTGCAAGTACACAATTAGCATAAAATTTCTTTACACAAGGTGTACCCATTATTCAATTTCTATACAGTGTGTACAAATATATATATACAAATATATATAACATTTTGCTTCAAGACACCATTATTCAATTTCTATACAATGTGTACCAATATCTATCATGTTTTTGTTCGAGAGGTTGATAATTGAATCTGCTATGACCCGAGCACTTGACTTCATATAGCCTCCTGAGAGAGAGAGATTCAGAGAGGACAGACACATCGTCAGTAGGTCTCAGTGAATATAACTAAGGGTAAGGCAGATGAAGTTAAAGAAAAGAGCACAATCCCCACCTGATGTCAGCATGAGGAGAGGAATATTCTGATCCTTTGCAAACCTGAAAACCTTTTCGTCTCTAATAGTCACACCCTCTGGGCTAACCTGGAAATGATGGAAATTTTATATGAGCAGAATAGAACCAATCATGCATCTGTAAGCAGCTTTGGAAGAACCTATACGCCACTGCAGATTTGTACATTTACATGTTACATGAATGCTGCGAAAAAATGTGAAGTTTGCATGAAAAGCATACCTTTAGGCTGCCTAAAGGATCACCATCTAGGATATCAGTTCCAGCATTGTACAGAATCAACTGGGGCTGAAATCTACTTTCAGCTACCTGCAAACAACTGGTATCAATTAATGACAGTTTAAGTGGGCTTCCCAGTTTAAAGCAGAGTAACAGAACAGTGCTATTTAAGCTTGCCAACGATGTATATAGGAATCTGCATTCATGATTTGTTTGTCAAACAGGTGGAGCCATTTTGAACAGGCCTACAAAATTATTTAGTTGGTAGCAACATGCAGGAATTTGTTAGGTGAAAAAAGTTGCACCAACTTTATTTAATTGGTAGTACCTAATAAGTATATGGAATAAAATAGCAAGAGTGTATAATTTATTTTCCAGTTCTTTTTCTACATGTTCTTGTTTCCATAGACAATGGAACCAAATAAAGAAATCAATGCAAATCACGAATAGGCATGCTTAAGATCTTACTGCTGTGAACTAAACTACACACTTGACACTTTTGTAGCCTAAGAAAAAGGCCCTGGATGTATATTCTCTCTTCCATATCATAAGTTCATAACAGTATTGCCACTCAACCTCAAATATTGGCATGATGTCTTACGTGAATATCCCAATCAATAAACGATACAGGTTTGCACTTCTCTTCATCACGAGATTGTCTGCCAGAAATGAGGGAGGTAGAGTAGATCCCTGAACTCAATCTCCCAGCCCTTTTATCCACTACATTTCTTTCCATGAAGAAACAGAAGGAGAAAGCAAGCTGTTCTGAACTATAGTATTTTAGATCTTAGCGCTTAGGGAGACGAAGTAAGTTGATATTAACTGCCAAAAACTAAAGTGAGAAAATAATCTTTTATTGCCAAGAATTCTTTCTTTCAAAAGCAAATCTGGACCCAATGTAATCCATTCCTGACACAATTTTAAGGATGTCCGCCCATGACAAAAACTACTATAGATGACAAAGTTTGCATCTGGAAACTATCTTGAGAAGTAGATAAACTCATGAGTCATGACCAATCCTTGAGTGAGGTAGCAAAGAGAAGGTATAGGAAAGCACCCATAAATCATCAACAAAGTGCAACTGCAGTTACTTGCTATAGGATGATAAGTCAGATGAAGTAGTGCGCCATCACATCCTTAGCTGTGAAACATGATGATACCTTAATCAAGCAAAGTAACTGACTAACACCAACATAGCTCCTTGTGTAAATCTCCTCCTCCTTCTTACATGGCTCTACCGCTCTAAACCATCTTAACAGAAGTGAGAAATATACAGAGTTTAGATCTATAATTTTGTTTTATTTTTCCTACCAGCAGAATTGAATCCTCGTGGCAGGGAAAGCTCCACTAATTAAAGAAAATTGTCTTGATTCTTCAAACTACAAAGAAACGGCAGATTTCATAGTAAACTCAATCTATGACAGGATCACTTGCCAGAACTTCATATTTCCTGACATCCTAAATGCTCTTAGAGCCACTGTTAGTGCTGAAATAAAGGTCCACCTTGGTGTGATGTGCTTATTCCTAATTCTCCCCAACACCTTTTTAGTTAATGTTGTGTATTCGCATTCATATTTTGGCTCAATGGAATAGGCTGAAACTTTATGCATTCAGATCCATTCAATCAGCAGAATAGGCCACGTATATGTTAGCTCAAGAAATGAGCTTTAGCCATACACCACAAGTTCTCAACAGTGCTCTCAAAAGTTAATTATTGATTTAAGGTTTATCATAATCAGCAACTCAAGTCTCAGCTATGAGGGTATGTACAATGCAAACACGGTTGTAGAGACTCTTAAGAAGAGAGAAAAAAAAATGGTATGTACTAACTACCAAGCATACGTAAAAGAGCCATGATCCACAATGGTAACAAAAATTTACAAGCGCCTAAATATGTTGATAAACATAAAATCCTAGTTTTAAGTGTATGGATGCTACATGTTACTCCCCTCAAGATTCCAAATTATAAGACGTTTTGGCTTTTCTACATACATAGATTTCGTTATACACTTAGGTATACAGTATATCTAGATACATAGTTAAAACAGTGTATCTAGAAAAGCCAAAACATCTTATCATTGGAATGGAAGGAGTCAAATGCAAACCATAGCCTCCATGCTTGTGCGTAAGTATCTCAGATCCTAAGCTCCAAGCGCTGGACTCCCCAGGGTGCGTTCCTAGGCTCCTAGCACCGGCTGCCTGGTTGAGCGGCGATGCTGTCCACAAGCGCCCGTGTGCGCATGCATGAACCTCCACCTTGGCAGTTCCAGTAACTGCTCACACGCGCCTGTCCATGAAGATGCATTGTACAGGCCCTAACTGGCTGGTTGGGTCTAAGCATGCAAAGCTCCTTTTAAATGTATGATGGATAGTATTAACAGCATTAGTGCATGCTGGTATTATTATATAATTCATATAATTCTAGCCTCTGTTCTACAATTTGATGCAACATAAACCTTACAGAAATGTGCCACCTCAAATATCATGTCTGCAATCCAGATCCTTACCAAAGAGAGTTGTGCAAAATATCAATTCACAGTAAAAAGAAAACACATACGCAAACAGTTGACTTCTGTTAAATGAAACATATATAATAACTGATACTGTAGGTGAAATGACAGAGATACTGCAGCAATGCACAAGTTACCTTGAGAGCCTTATCAAGGATCTTCAAAATAATCTTCTGTTTTTGTCCCACTCTAAAAATGCAAACAGGTGTAGTTTAATTACAAACTCCAACATGAAACAGATGCCAAAAAATATAATACATACCAGGATAGAAAGTGCAACTTACATCTAACTCGACCTTTTGATCAATGTACTTCTTAGCCACATGATCCTGAAACAACATAATATCATTTATACAAAAAAAAAAAACATATCAAGCACAAGTTTGCCATTAAATGATGTAATGAAAAATCTATAAAGAAAATGCTTTCTTTGCCCCCTGCAGTTCAACAGTGATGTGTTGAACTTCCCAGGCTACAAAATCAGGTGTACTGCACCCTTGAACTTTCAAATAGTTATGCAAACAACACCCTTAAGAGGGTGAACCCCTCATAAAACCCCAAAAAAAAAACAAACAGATACACAGTTGTTCCTCCCAATCCTCTTGCACCATGTGGTAGAGATAAATTATCTTTGTTTGATTACTGGCTCAAAGGCACTGCATAGTCTGCATTAGTGAAACCATTTCCAAACATGAGGGGTAAGTTTAGGGTGTCCGAAGTCCAAAAGATAGCCAATTTTGGTAGTTCTGGTTGTAAGTATATCCATTGCAATAGTACAGGGAATTAATATAGGCCTTTTTCTGTTTATTGCAAATGAACACCTAAGTACCTAATTTTAGACCAGTAGTAATGTCATGCAGAAGACTGTGACTTGAAATGAAATATAAAGAGCTACCAAAGTTATAGTTGTCACACAGACAAAAGTATTACAATTTAGACAGCTGTAACTAGCTGTCCTGTAATCCTGTGTCGCCCTCATCTTATATGTAGAATAAGTAATAAATGCCAGTGCAGTGATGGATGCAGAACCAGTGACTATGCCATATGTCATATGTGCCACACTAATAAAGTAAGTGATATATTCCATATTTCTCAGAATGAAATATATGCTCTATCAGCAAGAACAAAAACAAGAATTCCATGGAAAGGTAGGGGGCAGCAATTAGCTAAATATCAAACAGAAGTACTCATCTGTTTCTTTAATACTATGTAACCAGTTAATGAACAACCCCATTAAGTAAAAAGAAGTGTTGGTTGGCAGATGTGGGAACCATTTCAGGGTTAAGTACTTACAAAAGGATATATTTCAGAGTTATACATGTCCAAGGTGTAAACTCTCCCTGCAAGTAAAGAAAAAATGTCAACAAGCTATGAAATAGTAGCAACTACAAAATATGCACAAGAAAACAATAGAGCACTCAGCCTCTCACCATCACTTCTGAAATCTTTTTCATGGCCATTTCCTTGATGAGCATCCAGATCAATGATCATTACTCTGCAAATGAGATGAGTGACTCATGGAACAAAAATTGCTATCCTGTATTCTCATATCAATAGTTTCTATTCCTTACTAGTATTAGAGTACTTTTAGAAGAGTAACAAAGAACTATAATGCTTTGGTTATGGAACTGCATGTTTTGCTTAAAAAAGAACATAACAATAAGCAGGGGCAACACTACATTGAGCCGATCGAAAATTTTTGGTGCTAGCTAGCCTCATATAGTCATTCTCGCCATATATTGCTATGAAATAATAAATGTTGCTTCCCTGGTGCAGCAGGGCTAATTTAGAGCTGGATTTACCTCTAATATTAGGTCAGCTTACTTATCTGTGCATACAAAATATACAGAAAATATGATGCAGATGTCTAGTGAAGTTCAATAGTTATCCTACCTTGAGATATTTAAACGAATGAAAGCAAAATGGATGCACAGAGAAATATCAGCATATGCACAAAATCCACCCCCTTCCTCTGCCGAACAGTGGTGGAAGCCTCCGCCAATGTTGATAGCCCATCCTCTTTCTAGTGCAAGTTTGGCTGATAAAATGGAGCCACCCACCTACATAAAAGGTAAAAAAGCTCACTTCATAATGCTTCTTAAACATCCAAAATAAACAGCCAAGGGAGCATTTACCTGCTTCCGAAATGGATAAAGGAGTTTTTGCTGAACAAGCAAGTTTGGTAGTAGTGCCACTGCTGGAACCTAGGATAAATCAGGAAATACTGATTAGGTTCATAAGTTCAAGCTGTATTTTGTTTCATTAGGACAAAACTCTGACTATACTGATGTCATTTTTTTTAGTACAAAACCTTAATCACAAGTAAGTAGCAAATGCTTTCGAATAGGATCCAATAACAGCTCTTGTATCAAAAAAGGTATGTCCCAACGAAACCAAATGCACCTTACATATTTGGACAGAGAGTGGAGGGGGGGGGGGTTTTACATTTTAAACTCTATACAACTTTTAGCAAAATGAATGACCAAGCAGATTGGTTTGTAACAGAGAAATCTGCAGGTGGTCAAATGATTCAGAAACCATCATGCTTTCCGTGATGCAGTAGACAATTTTATGAGAGGTTACAGGCTTATAACATTCAAACGATCACACTGTAACATATGCAATACCAGATTTAGCAGTACCTCTACAATGCGGGCAACCTTCGCACTGCTCTTAAGACTGCTCAGGTATGACTCTGAGTGCACCTGATTAGATAGGCCACAAACCGTAAGTGGTAATTTACACTGCAACCTACACTCCTACAGTACAAGTCGCTGCACATCAAGTGAACAGCAGCTGATTACTACGCACCACTAGCAGATCATCCTCGGAGGCTTCCAGCGGCTCGACGATCCGGTCGTTCTGGAGGAGCCCCGCGTCCACAAGGAAGTTGCGGACGCGACCCCATTTCGACGAATCAAACGGGTGCCTGCACGCGCGCGACAGACAGGGGCGGTGAATTACAGCGCCGCGATATGATGCGATGTGGTAGCTAGGGCCGCCGGGTAAACGGTGTGACGAATGACATATTGCTTACTGCTTCTCGATCCCGTTGAACTCGATGTCGTACGCCGGCGAGTAGACCACGGGCGCCTGCGCGAACGAACGGCATGCGGTTGTCACGACCCACGGGCCACGGCGGCGAATTGAGAGGAGATTGAGGGGTTGGGATGACGGACCTTGGAGCTCGGGACGCCGTCGAGGTAGAGGCGGCTGGAGAGGATGCGGCCACGGCGGCGAGCCTCCGCTGCCGATGGATCCCCCGACGTCGACGCCATCCACCCCCGCAAGGAGATCAGCTGAGCAGGAGAGGCTTTGTAGAAGTGATTGCTGCTCTGCTCTGCTCTTTCGGAAGGTCCCAGGTCCGTACGGAGAGGGATGGAAAGTGAGGGCAGCACAGGGATTGTACACCAGTGTTTTGTTTCCGCGTACAGTATCTTCCATGAGACCAACAGAAACGTATAAACCCAGGAAAACGACCGAGGTCTGACAAACTTTAGAGTAGCTCACTGATAATTCAATAATGTTTTCCGAAATACTAAAAAAACATATTCATACATAGCGACAGAATCTAATACATCTAATACATAAAAATATCATACTCCTTAGACATGACTTGTTCTTTCTTATAGGCGCAAGTCGTGATTTTGGATATGAAGGACATAATCCAATACATATTGGAATGAGTCAATTGCACCGTAGGTATTTAAACTATTGGGTGGTTACCAGATGGGTACTTTAACTGAAAAATGTAACAACTAGGTACTTAAACTATTGGTAGTTCTTAGATAGGTACTCCAACTAAAAAAAGTAACAGTTAGGTACTTAAACTATTGGTGGTTCCTGGATAGGTACTCTAATTACAAATTCCGTCAAGACATAATAAGACAAATAATTAAGTATAATTAATCTATCATTAGCACATATTTACCAGAAAGCACGACATTGTCAAATCATGAGTTCAGGTTGTCTCGGTGACCATTGCTTATGAGCTGGCTTTTGTGAGACAAATTTTTTAAGCTTAATTAGTCTATGATTTGTTGGCTGTCCGTTGGGCATCTACTGCCTGCCCGAAAAATTGTTGCCGAGTATTTGCCTGTGCAGTCATCCATACAAAGCGTCAAACAGGGTTGGTTTTGAGATCTGGAGCTATTCACAGCGTGGGTACAATTTAGATGAATTTCTGGATATTTGTGTAATCCAAAGGAATTGTAATGTGTCGATGTACCTAGCTTCTATCTAATATAATTCTTCTTTCGTCGCAAAAAAACAATGCCGTGCTATAGTAAACATGTGTTAATGATGGATTAATTATACTTAATTAATTTGTCTCATTATTTACTAATGGAATTTGTAATTAGAGTACCTATCTGAGAACCACCAATAGTTTAAGTACCTAGTCATTACGTTTTTTTTAGTTGGAGTACCTATCTAGAAACCACTAATAGTTTAAGTACCTAGTCTGTTACATTTTTTAGTTGAAGTATCTATCTGGTAACCACCCAATAGTTTAAGTACCTACGGTGCAATTTACTCTATTGGAATTGAACTATGTATTCATCATTGTAAAAAAAAACAGAGCAG
This sequence comes from Chrysopogon serrulatus, assembly GCA_015844335.1. Lineage (NCBI taxonomy): Eukaryota > Viridiplantae > Streptophyta > Magnoliopsida > Poales > Poaceae > Chrysopogon > Chrysopogon serrulatus. Next base: position 51,598 of record JADLZL010001613.1, on the reverse strand, counting down.
AAGAAACTCTCAAGGGGACGGGTGGTTAATGGGAGGTGGATTAAAGAAAATGAAATTTTCACTCTTTAATTTGTTGTTATTGTAGTAGTAGAAGATATAGATTAGGAAAGATGCTCTAGCATGCCGCCACCAATAATATTTTCGCTAACAAACAGTTTGATAAAGCATACAGGTACCCCCAACAAACATATTATGTGTTCTATTAGTCATGACTACTTGGTCGTGCTTGGAGGTGCTATGGATGCTAGTGACCCCTTTAGCTCTGGAGGTTCTTGTGCTTATGATGGTGTTGGTGGCATACCACTCTTGAGATTTTGCACATGACACATCACTTCCATTTCTCTAATAACCTTCAATAAGGATTGGGTGGTATTCATGGTTAAATAATTCTCTAATGCGACAGCTTGAGCCAGCTCAGTGGGGTGGTGACGAGTCGAAGGAGCTTAATGCAGAAATCTGCAGGTTGACGACTACAGGGAGGGTAGCCTGACTACCTCGAAATTTCATACAAAATAGTGTCTTTCCGTCTTGAGATTCTGATTGACTAAACTACCCATAAGTCAGAGACATGGTAGATCAATTGGTCTGGCCTACAATAAGTGACTACATGAGAATTGAGAGCTTGGATCAAGGATATACATCCTATTTTTTCAAAAGAACTATTTCCAATATTTTTTAGAACATACTAGGATTGAAAAGGGCAACTAGAAGTATACTTTTCGGCATCTATCTTAAAAGCAAAGCTTATTAAAAATATTTCTAAAAATGTAAATTTATTGGCCCTAGATGATCAATTTCACTATAAGAAATCTGACCGGTTGAACTAGGCTCAAGTTCATAATAGAGATACTATTTGACTAGTAGTTGAGGTCAGCCTTTTCCAAAATTCTAATATGGTTTATATGGCTTTTTTCTTTTTCTTTTTTTGATAATAGGGTACAATATATAAGAGACACACAACTTATACACTTCACGCTCTCGCCAGATTCTTTTTTTTAAAAAAAAAAGATATGACAACCAGATTTAAATACATGGCATCCGCTAGACAGCTCTAGCCTGGAGCGAAGGCCTTCTCGATCGGTTTTTCTTTCCATCTTTCGAAACTGCCTGCATTGGCAGGCCTTGGTTACAAACATCACGAGACCTTGCTCACGGTCACGGTCACGGCCCACATAGTCTGTTCGTCTATATCGTCATCATTTTTTTTAAGGATGTCTTTCATCATCATCTGATGGCGATCTTCCGTGCGGAGTGAACGAAGCTTGACAATGCGCAGGATAAGGCAAGACTCTGAGATGTTGGTCAGCGGATGAAATCGTTACTACTCCATTAGTTGAGACCAGTCAGTAGGTTCGTTGGTTGTTGCACATGATCATGCCTCAAGCCCTAAATCCGTGCATCCATTTGCACCGGCCATGCATGTGCGCATTTGAAAGAGCATTTTTATAATAATATAACAAATTAATCAACTAGGATATTTTTTTTTTTTTGACTGGCTTTTCTAGATATATAAATTTTTACTTGCGTAGCAATTCTTTTTTTATTTCTTTGTTCTTAGTGTTTAATATTAAACCACCTAAGGATATAGGCCACTTGTTTTAGGCCACTTGTTTGGTGCTTGGCTAAGAAGCTTCCCTGCAAGCATAAGAGACCGAATAATAGTGGGGTTGCATCTATGTGTTGGGAGGTGTGGTTAAGTAGAAATCATATTTGTGCTTAACAAACAATGACTAACTCTTTTCTCGTAGGTAATTTGTGATTTCAGAGGGACACACTGGATCAGATTTTGGTCGCGACTATCTAAAGAGAAAGAGAGAAGATAAATGAAGGAAGGGTTGTCATTTACTGGAAGTATTGATGTTGAAAGTCTTCAGAAAATGTTGGTAGAGATATCTAAAGAGGGTTGAAACTTAAGGGTTGGCTTGTTAGTTTCAGCACTTTGAGGAGCTATTTTGCTCATTTTAGTTTCAACTGTTTTGCTTTGCTTCGTTTAATCGGATTTCGGTTTGGCTTGAGTGCTATTCCTATATTGTGTGGCTATGCACATTCATTTGTTGAATGTTGGAGGCTGGATGTTTTTCTTTGTTCTAAAAAATACTAGCTTTATCAGAAGTTCATAATTATTTAGGCCTCCTTCTGTTAGCTCATTCTAGACCTAGAAATCATTTTAACTTGATCGACCTTATACAAATTAGCTAATCATTTCAACTGAGTAATACAACAAGGTCTTAGGCTGTCCACAGCATGGTCCGGAGTGGTCTCCTGCAGGAGAATATGTCGGATGGGCATCGCTGCAGCCAGCCCGGGCAGGCGTCCGCTACACGCGCGCGGTCCGCCAAATATGGCGCGGCAGCGGACGTCCGCTACCGGCCGGTGCATGCATGCACGGGAGAGAGAGAGGAGAGAGATGATGCATGCAACCGCGAGCCCCACCATTTCCCCATGAGCCCCACCATTTCATTTGCTAAAAAAATGTTATAACTCACAAACAAAAAAAAAACATATTAAATTCGATTATACTATTAAATTTTTTTCAATAAATCCTTAAAAACAAGATCTGACATGAATATATTTGGATAAAATTTATAGATGATGATAAGTGGGGCCGCTATTGGTAGTTGGTATAGAGTACTCCCTCCGTATAGGAATTAGATGTCGTTTAGGACAATGATACGGTCTCGAAAGTATAACTTTGACTTCATTTTTTTATAAAAATACTCATCACAAAGTAATATATTTATACTTTTATCACAAAGTAATATATTTACATTTTTATGAAAGTATTTTTTAAGACAAAACTATTTATATAGTTTTCATATTTTCAAAGTCAACAACTTAAAAGTTATTCGTGATTTATGTTCCCAATGTTTGACCCAAATCTTGTCCAAAATGACATCTAATTCCTATATGGAGGGAGTGTGAGATATAGAAGATGATGAGTGCGGAAGAAACGTATATAGAGAAGAGAATCTTGATGACTAGGATATATAGAGAATAAAAATAGGGGATGATGAGTGCGGATAGCCTTATGCTTTGGAAAAGAGGTGCATGTAGTACATATACATTAGTCTTAACTGGATATGTTTGAATCATCTTTGCTAAACTTTAAAGCTCTACCAAACTTTAGAATATTTGTACTCAATTTTAAGATCTAAACTTCGAATATAAGGTGTCTAAAATTTTGAGTTAATTTTAAGGGCCTTGCTAACGCGCGCACGCGCACGCAGAGTCGAAGTAGCATGCACACCCGGCCGTCGCAGCCTTATCTTCTTCTTCTTCCTCCCGACCGCGCGGCTCTCCCCATTGTGGCGTCGTTGTCTCCACCGCCAGCCCTTCCCCACTACTTCCTTACCCCCCGGCACAAAGACCGATCCGGCAGCTCTGGTGAGTATCCCACCCTCTAGCGCCTCCCACCGCCTCGCTGCCCACCGCCCCCTGCCGCCGGGCGGTAGGGTCTCCCCCGAGCTCCGGCGAGACCCTACCTCCGGCGGCGACCTCCTTCGCCCCTCCCCCTCCCCCTCCCCCCTCCCAGCGCGGTCATGGCGACCTCCGGCGAACACCGACACTCCGGCGAGCTCGCCCCCGCCCTAGACTTGGCTCGGCCGCCCCCCGCCGCCGGCTACCCTAAGCCGCCCGCCAACCATCCCCACCGTCTGTCTTCCCTTTTGCTCCCCCGGCCGGCCGGACAAACTATACCCCACCGGAGTTGGCTTCTTCTCCTCCGACGTGGAGCGTGAGCTGGTGCGTCTTCTCCGGCCTCGGCGTCGAGCGCATCGGACGGTCAAGCGGGGGCAGGTGAGTCTTCTTCCCCGCGCGCATCGGACGGCCCCGCGGGTGTGCGCGCCGAGCGACGCGAGCGCGCGCACGGAAAGAAGCATTTCCCTAATTTTAAACCACATATTATATTAGATAATTAGCTGTAAAGTTTAGTGGAGCTCAGCCGTGAACGAAAGACAAGGAGCGAGAGCGACCCAACCGAAGTTAGGCCATGTGACAGACCGCAGTCCCGCGCACGGGATCCCCGCGAATTGCTTGCGCACCCGGGCGACGGCCCTCTTCTCGCTTCTCCGTGTACGACTGCACGCGGGATCCGAAGTTTCGAATAGGTACGGTTGCCAGAGCCACGGCCGGTTCCCCATTCGCGATCGCGGCCAAACAAGTCAAACGTCCTTGGCTGCGAGAACGAGGGTGCTGCTGCGCTGCACCTGCACTTGGTCCTTGGCATATTCCAGCTTCCACCGACAGCTAGCTCGTCGTCGCCCAGAAACTGCAACGAGCGTATTAGATCCCGCTGTCCGAGCGTGCGTTTGGTTGCTATCAGCAAGTCTTGCATCCTATATCCGACATGAGTGATTAGAATTTTAAACAGCGTTGGTTAGCACGAGCGGATACAGCAGTCTATCTAATATGTACAGAAACTCTTCACTGGCATGCGAGCCAGCACGAGATGCATTGCATCACGCCTGTAAAGCTCATTTAAACATATCCACTTGTTGTAAAAAAAAAAAAAATCCACTAAGTTAGCGTAAGTTTTTTTTTTTTTTTTTTTTTTTTTTTTTTTTTTTGTATCAACTCATACAGGCTGCATGTAACTAGCGGACAATCAACCATACTTTAATTTTTCTTATACTATACGGATCTTTTTAGTGAGGATAAAAACACATACAAAAATTTGTGTTCATCAAGCGTGGCGTCGCCCAGTGGCAAGGGAGATATCCGTACAATATAGTACTCTACTCGGTGTACTCCCTCCGTCCCTTTTTATTTGTCGCTTCGCTTCCCGAGACACAAATACCGGCAATTTTAATAAATAATAAATATCATCAATTAGTATCATAATTAATATCATCGGAAAGATTTTTAGATCTAGTTTTTTAACAAAATTATTTGGAGATATAAATATTGTACGTATTTTAATAAATCAAGTCAAACTTGTGGCACGCATCCCACGGCGACAAATAAAAAGGGACGGAGGGAGTAGTAGTCAATTTTCTTTAATGTTTAACTAGCTATATACTTCTTTTGTTCCAAATCAAAAGACGTTTTGCTTTTTCTAAATCTATAGTTTTTGCTATGAACTTAATTGTACACTATGTCTAGATACATATAAAAATCAATGCATCTAGAAAAAAACACAAAATGTCTTATAATTTAGAGCCAATGGAGTATAAAATATTATCAATATCTGAATTTCCAAATAAAATTATCTTGAAAGTATATATTCTATGGTCAATATAATGATACACATTGCACATCATAGATATTAGTACCTTTGTGTGTATATTGGCTTACGGGTCGTTTGGATATATAGGAGAAACATCCATGCCAAATGCTGAAATGACAAAACATTTCAGGCTAGAAACATTTCTTGTTCTTTGCCTATGAACTAGAATAGCTGCATGTTGGTTTGGCAGTGAATCCAGTGATTGTAGTACTGTCTTTACTTTTTTCCTCCCTTCTCTTCTGAAAATTGTATTTTGTTTGTTTATAATTTTTAAGTGAAATAAGTTAAAATGAGTCGTACTTATGTGGTCCTTGGTTCACAAAAGTTTGATTTTTTAAGAGTATTCTTATTTGTATGATCTTTATAAATTTTTTAAAAAAACAGTCCACTGGCCAGACGATTTCATAAAGTGATTCTAACTTGTCATTTGAAATGTTTTTTTTAAGAGAGTCTAGATCTAAAATATTTTAAGAATCTGAGTCCCTACGAAATGTACCCTTAAATTTTTTTTTTTTTTTTTAAAAATTGATTCCTAGACAAATGAGGGAGTACGTACTTTTCGATGTCTAACATAAAGGTCCATTCCTGTTTGGAGTTTGGTCAAATCTATTATCAAACCCTTTTTTCCAATTTTACCATTTATGGATGTCACAAAAGGATGACACTTTCTAAATAAAAATTTTTAGGAATATTGTTGATAGGACAATAATTTTGAATAAAACGACTATTTTTCCACACGAGGCATGCCCCATTTCCATTCATAGCAAACGAAAATACAAGAGTCTAATAGCAACAACAAGGGGAAAATAAGAGAAGAGGAAAAGGAGAAAAGGGGCGCACTGGCTCAGTGCAACCCACAACCCAATAGTTTTCCGCGAATAAACAAAATGACTATTTGCATTTGCATTTGTGTTTTAATCATGGGTTTGAGTGTTTGAAAACGGAGGTCGGAGCGAAGTACTCTTTAATAACTTCCGTAGTAACGTGTGCCATCAGGGGCGTCGTCTTCTATTTCAATTTGGCACGGCTGGTTGGAACGGCTACCAAACCTGAAGAACTTGCCATGTCACACGTAAACCAAAATTTGCGACATCGAGTTCCTTACGTTTGGACGAGGACGTCGTTCTCTTGAAAGCGAGACTTTTAATTTGCATGTATAAACAAATAAATATAAAAGGGCAGCATATTTTAGCCTTGTCCTTTTGCAGGTATATTCATTTGTTTTGTTCCTAAATATCCTATATAGTATTCACAGCGAACGTCCGTGCTATTAAGGCTCAAAATAGAGTTGATTATTAATTTTAGAACTAGAGACTAAAGTCGATCTAGTCAAAACCTGGCGTAACAACCATTACATAGATAGATAGATTTTATATAAGTTTGTGTGCATTTGCATTTTTCCACTCCATAAGCTTACTCTTTTCTGTCCCTTTTTAACTGTTGTTTGTGCTTTCTAAAAAACAAATACCAATAATTTTAATAAATACTAAATATCATCGATTAGTATCATCGAAAAGATCTCGGATCAGTTTTTTAATAAGTTTATTTGGAAACATAAATATTGCACGTATTTTCTACAAATCGAGCTAAATTTATAGCATGAAAATTCACGATGACATTTAAAAAAGACAGAAGGAGTATGCGACAGACTGATAGTCATACAACAACCTTCTAAGCTCTATTTGCAGGAGCTTCTAGCAGCTTTTGTTTCCCAATAATTAAAGGCCAAAAACTCTTCAAAACAGTGGTTCCTTCAAACAGACAAACTCCGAAGTTACACTTTCTACTAAAAGTAGAGAAACACACTGGGAGTAGCTTCTCGAGTTTTATTAGAAACCCACTTTAGAAGATGTTTCTGTAAAAACTACAACTTCCCAAAATGAACTAAGACAATGTAGAAATAGGCAAAGCTAAGAGCTAAACTCTGAGATGACATCGCACAAAGGTGTCTGATGCAACCGGTAGGACCCATGATAAGCAATGGATGACTGCAATCTAGGATCTCATTTAATGTGAACATTGATTGACCTACGAGCGGTCTCCTTGGCTATGGCAAATTTTTGAGGTTTGGTATTGGGTCATAGATTTTGTCACTGGACGCAAATAACATACGACATGTTGTTGCTCCCGCCGCGGCTGTGTCGTATGTTAGCTGCAATCCTAATAATGGTTATCATTAAGGTAGCTGGTGCTTAACCTAAAAAGCTACCCCCCCACATATGACCAAAAGCTACCCCCCACATATGACCACCATTGTAATTTCGAGGTGTTGAATTGAATTGAAATTACAATTTATGTTATTTTTGGGAATCCATTGCTGCCATGCTACTAAAATTTGTTGCCTTTCCCTATAGCTACTGTTTTTGTGGAGAATTGACTCACCAATGTGTTTTATGTGCCAGGCGTCATAACAAAGAGGCGTTGCACGAATTTGAGAGATATTGACGGCACAAAGCCCGAACATGGGCTGCTAAGGCGATTGTGTGGGACAATTGTGACAGAGCACAATGGACACGCAAGGTACCTTAAAAGAAAATTTTGGAATAAGGTCCCATTTAGATCCTAGTGGGTTTTAAGTATCTGGATAAAAAATCATTGCTCGCTGTATGTTAAAATCTATTAAAGGCCTTGTTCAGTTGGAGTGCAAATTGCAAGTTTTTCCACTTTCTCTCCATCACATCAATTTCTACCCGTATGTATGGAGCATTAAATGTTAGTAAAAAAATAACTAATTATACGGTTTAGTTGTAAATCACGTGACGAATCTTTTGGACCTAGCTAGTCCACGATTGGACAATATTTACCAAATACAAACGAAAGTGTTACAGGAGTTCTAGTTGAAGAAACTTTCGAACTGAACAAGGCCAAAACCTAGTATATAGAGATCTTTAAGACCCAATAGAACCAAGGGCTGACCAAATATAGAGTTTAGGGTACTCTTTCCACCTTTTTATTTGGGATTAAGTCCACTTTTGGCCCCTCAACTATCTTGCTTGGCCGATTTTAACCCTGATCTCCAAAACCGTTTATCGCATACCCCGACCTACTGTTGTGGTTCGGTTTTAGCACATGGAGGGTTTTGCTGTGACGTGTAGGTGGTTTTGACTTGCCACCGTGGCATGGGCCGCCACGTTGGATAGCCACGTGGCTGAGCAAATCAGCCTGGCCCACCGAACTCTCCCTCTCCCTCTCATTTCCTTCTCACCGGCTTGGGCAGCGCAGTGTGCAGGTACAGGAGGCCCCTCGCCGCGCCGGCGCAGGCCTCCAGCCGCTGCGCCCAGCCGAGCGCCGCCGGCTCCGCCGTGACGCCATACAGGCGGCGACACGCTGATGCGGGAGTGGACCACCGACGAGCGCTACCTGGCCGCCTCCATTAGTCGGACGTTCAACATCAGCACCCGAGAGTTAGTCTACAAAGGAAGGCTGGATTATCTCCCAGGTCAGGCGACGCTCGACGACGCGCTGGACATCGTGTACGCCACGGCCAGGGAGCTGCTCATGTCGGGCGCGGTGGACCAAATGGCGTGGCAGTTCGACGTCGACGAGCGGTCGAGCTACCTGATCAGATTCCACTGGTGCAACATCGTGGCCATGGCGCAAGCTCACCTGCTCAGCATCAACACATATGTTGGTAGCGACGTAGTGGAGACCGGCCTTAATCCCTCCATGATTGGGGTTGGCGCGTTGGCCGTCCCGTACTACATCGATTTCATCTTGGATTCCAGCGATGCATCCGGCAAGATCACGGTTTATGCTGCCTCGTCGTCGTTGTCGATGAAGATGAACAGTAGTAGTACACTGGCAGGCCCATCCTGAACGGGATAGAGATCCTGAAGATGCACGTCAGCTCAGGTTCTGTCGTCGTCGTCGAGCCGCCGGCGGCAGGATCAAAGAAGCAGCATTTGGCCATCGTTTTGGGCTCAATCTGTGGAGCATTCGCCCTCGTGTCCGTAGCTGCTGCTGTCCTTGTCATTTTCCTTAGGAAGAAGAAAGAGGAGAAGATGCTGCCTAGCACACCGGAGCCAGTCGTCGTCGCCGACTACTCCATGGATGCCGCTCCTCGATCGACTGAGCTTGTGCAGCTAACGACCGGGCGCCAGCGGAGCATTCGCCGTCGACGGAGACATGCCACGAGCGATGATCCCCATCGTCGCTGCCTCCTCGGTCCCGAGCTACCGCTTCCCGCTTGCCGTGCTGCGAGACGCGACCAACGACCTCGACGAGGGCCTGGTCGTCAGAGCCGACGGCTTCGGGAAGGTGTACGGCGCGACGCTCCCGGACGGCACCGCCGTGGCCGTGAAGCGCGCGAGCCCGGAGTCGCGGCAGGGCGCGCATGAGTTCCGCACCGAGATCGAGCTGCTGTCCGGCCTGCGCCACCGCCACCTCGTGTCCTCGTCGGCTACTGCGACGATGGCGACGAGATGATCCTGCTGTACGAGTACATGGAGCACGGCTCGCTCAAGAGCCGCCTGTATGGCGTCACGGTGGAGCCGGCGGCGCTCGGCTGGGCGCAGCGGCTGGAGGCCTGCGCCGGCGCGGCGAGGGGCCTCTTGTACCTGCACACGGCGCTGCCCAGGCCGGTGAGAAGGAAATGAGAGGGAGGAGAGTTCGGTGGGCCAGGCTGATTTGCTCAGCCACGTGGCTGTCCAACGTGGCGGCCCATGCCATGGTGGCAAGTCAAAACCGCCTACACGTTACGGCAAAACCGCCCAGGTCCTAAAACCGAGCCACAACAAGAGGTCGGGGTATGCAGTAAACGGTTTTGGAGATCAGGGTTAAAATCGGTCGAGCGAGATAGTTCAGGGGCTAAAAGTGGACTTAATCCTTTTATTTGTGACCTTTTGTGCGTGTGTTAAAAGTTTGATTTAATTTTTAAAAAGTATATGTTACATTTGTGTCTTAAATTTATTAAAAACTAGATTAAAATATCAGATACTAATTATGTACACAGATATTAATATTTTTTAATATATATTTTATAAAATTATTTCTCGAAAAATAATAACCGGGTAAAATGACCAAGTTCCCCACGCTCCATTCGCGACAAGACCCGACCCGACCCGACAGGCCGACACAACCTGCCATATCAGCATGCTAATCCATCCCATCCATTTCTTACGTCAGCGTGCCCATCTATCCATTCCATTCCATCCATTCTTCTCGCTCACTCCGTTGGCCTCCACGCCCGTCAAAGCATTTGAAAATTTTTTTACCAGTTGCGGCAGGTGCCAGCACACGGTGTTATTGCTCACAGTAAAAAAAAAAAATAATAATTAATAAACGCACGGAGAGCAAGGTATTTTTGGTCCTCCCTGTCGCTTGCTTGGCCCTGGCCGCCTGCGTCTGCGTCTGCCTTCCTCTTCCAGGCTTCTCCAGCCGCGTCGACCCCGAGCGCGAAGCATCCACGACGACGGCCCCTCCCCACAGAATACAAAAAAAACCCCACAGCTCACGAATGGATAGGTAGATCGCTCGAAGCGATTCAATAATAATCGGGCTCCGACAATCCCCAGCGCGATTCGGTAGCTGCCGCCTCGGATCGGATCGGATTGGATCGGCGCCGGAGGAGGAGGCGTGTGGGGTTCGGCGCCGGCCTCGCATGCCGCCGCGCCGCCGACGCCCATGTCCCGCATGAAGCACCTGCTACGCAAGCTCCACCTCGCCGGGGGGCCCGCCGGGGCGGGGGCGCGGGCGCGGGCGCGGCGCCCGACCACCACCGCCCGAGGCACCGCCGCTCAGGGCACCCGACGCCGCCGCCGCCGCCGGGGGGGCGCGGCGGCGGCGGCAGTCGTCGTTGCGGCGGGGGCACCCGAGCCGGCGCAGCCGGCGGTTGTTGTTGCTCCCGCCGCGGCTGTGTCGGTCGCCCTCGCCCCCGCGGCGGCGGAGGAGCCCACCAGGGGCTTGGGGCGGAGGCGGCCACGACGCGGCTGGAGGAGGACTACCAGGTGCGGCTCGCGCTCGCCATCTCCGCGTCGGACCACGCGGGGCTCGTCGACGCGGACTCCGTCCAGATCCGCGCGGCCGAGCTCATCAGCCTCGGCGCCGCCGGCGCCGGCGCCGGCGCCGGGTGCGGCGGGCACGACCGGAGCCCCGCGGAGGCCCTCTCCGCGCGGTACTGGAACCACAGCGTCGTCAACTACGACGAGCAGCTCCCCGACGGCTTCTACGACGTCTGCGGCGCGCAGCTGCATCCCGGCTTCCAGGCCAAGTTCCCCTCGCTCGACTACCTCAGGGCGCTCCCGCCTGGGCGCGATGTCACGTTCCTGGCCATCTTGGTGGATCGGGAGCACGATTCTGCCCTGAAACGGCTGGAAGATAGGGCTGCACTGGTTGCCGCGCAGACTAGGGCACAGCATGGTGGAGCAGCTTCAGCTAAGCTTGCACAGAAGATTGTGGGCCTCATTGTTAATGCGATGGGTGGTCTGGTTGAGGATGCTGATGGTATGAACAGGGAGTGGAGCATCAAGAGCCGGGAGCTCTCGCTCCAGCTAAACAGTGTCGTTCTTCCACTTGGTTCGCTTCGGGTTGGGCTGTCGCGGCACAGATCACTGCTATTTAAGGTTAGTGACTTAGCATCCTTCATCATCTTTATGTTTAATCTGATAGTTATCTTATGATGTTAGATAGCAAACGTGTATAGGGAAGGATGCTAATAGTTTCCATCTTGTGACTTGCGAAATGATTATATCTGGATCGTTAACATTTGACATTACAATAATTTGGTGCTTCGTGCACAACTATTATCATTCCTATACATTCACTCTTTCCAATCTTTCTATTGGAATGTTAGATTACCCACGGAAGATTCAAGACAAGAATAGAACTTAACTGCGATTTAAGAAAATTATAATTGTTTTTCATAACTTACGATTGGCCCTTTGTGTATATCTCTTTTAAACATTGTCCAACTCATGCGGAGAACTTACAATTTGAACGTAATCTTTTCAAATGGGATTGCTTATAGCTGGGCATTCAAACTTCCGAGTTTAAGAAATTAACTAGTGGCATAGAAAAGTTTTCAAACCAAGTTACGTCCCAGGGTTGGTAACTTGCATCTTTGGCTGCCTGTGCCGTATTCTTGTTTAGTCAGTGAGTTGATTCAGCCAGTGTGTGGTGGCTCCTGATTGCTTTTTGGTCAGTGATGGTGGACTAAGATGGTAAGATTGCAGTAGCTGTGCTAAATTATCAGCATTGTTGGAGTTACTACTGGGACATGACATGAGCGCATACAGGAAAAGTTGTTTGAGAATGAGAATGACGAAGAATAGTGTATTAGAGGACAACCAGATGTTCTCGTATGTGTTCTTTGTGTCATTCTGTGGCCATGGCCCGCGGTCATAACTGTCATGCAGGATTGGTGTTACTTGTAGAAGGTTTGAACACATCGTGTTGTGTTTTTAGCTTTGTTGCTAGAAGCACTTCTTGATTTGAATTTTTATGGTTAATGGTGTAGCACTAACGTATTGCGGTTGAGATAATTTATTTAATTCCTATGTTGGTCAACTCAAGAAACCAGCCTATTTTGTCAATATGCACCAGTGGATTGTGTGTTTGTGACACCAGATTCGTAATCAAAGGGTTTCTCCATAAAATTTACTTGATTGCTTAAATGTAGGGATTTGGGTAGGATTATATACCACAGACATCAATTGACAAATTGTTTTCAGGTACTTGCTGACCGAGTTAACCTACCATGTAAGCTTGTGAAAGGAATATGTTATACGGGAACTGATGAAGGAGCTGTTAACTTGGTCAAAGTTGATTTTGACAGGTATCTACATGTTTCTTTACCATCTTTCAAATAACTTACACATTTTAAGATTGACAACAACAATGACAACACTAAAGCCTTTTTAGCCCCAAGGAAGTTGGGGTAGGCTAGAGTTGAAACCTAACATGCGCAACCAACAAGAGAAGGGAAAGAAAGAGAAAAAACGAACTGTTGCAGCACTGAATATTTTGATATTGTTCACAGCTATTAACCTTATGTACTGTAATTCTTGCAGCACGGAATACATCATTGATCTGATGGGAGCTCCAGGCACCTTAATCCCTTCAGACATTTCTGGGAGTCAGTTTCAGGACTCCAACAATAGCCAACTGAGCAGTGATGCCATTGAAGAGAGTGTCGCAGAATTGTGCTTAGCTCTTGAGCAGATTAAGGGTGGATATGAGAGCAAAAATACCATTGGAGGATGCTCATCAGGTCACAGTTCTATTTTAGCCCTCACGAGTCCACACCTGGGAGATTTATCTCAGACACAAAATGTTGTCTCTGGGAAAAAAAATGAAGGGGATATTTCTGAGCATGTTGAAGTCGATGATGTTTCCAAGTATATTGTGCCTGAAGTAGTGGACCCACAGTTTGCACAAAATTTGCATGACTTACTTTTTGAGAGTGCCACATTGCTACCCTCTGATTTATTATCTGATCAAAATAGTCACAACATTCATGAGAAAGAAAGTGCAGGATGGTTATTAGTTGCTCAAACAACACAAGATTTGCCAAATGCTTTTGTAGCTAAAGATTCTTCATCACCTGATGGAGATGCACAACACCCTGCGGAAAATACAGAACTCATCAGAGATTTGGACTTGCATGGTCATACTGCTAGTGCTATTTCCAACGAGGATCAAAGGGCCGCTGAAGTTTCTTCGGTGAACATGTCAGGAAGTAGCAATGGAAATTTGGACAAGTTGAGCTGGTCTAGTGCGAAAACTATCAGCTCTGTTATAGACGATGTTGCAGAATACGAAATACCATGGGAAGATCTTGATGTTGGAGAACGTATTGGTTTAGGTATGTACCTAATTCATAGCCCTTTACCAGTAAGGCAGCAAAGTACTACCTCCATCCCAATTTATAAGACATTTGACTTTTTTAACCCTAAGTTTGACCACTCGTCTTATTCAAATTTTTTTGCAAAATGTCATTTCTTTTGTCGTGGTTTCTTTTATCAATAAAAGTTCTTCAAGAATGACTTAAAAAGTCAAACATCTTGTAATTTGGGACGGAGAAAGTACTAGTTAATAGAGACCTTGAAGACAAAATACTGCTTTCCACCAGTGTCAAGAATAGTTCTCTATTTAATTGCAAAGCCAAGCTTTATAAATTATTACATTTTAATTTTAATTTAATAATGTTTACTAAATATGATTCACAATAATTGACTGCTCATTTTTCCTCTCTTACTACAAATCAGTGGAACCATTTCTTTTGACTTTACTATTATTTTGATTATTTTATATTGCTGAAACTAAGTGATGGCAACTTTCCTGTACTTATTCTCCTGATACTTTACTTATAATTTCTGATTTCACTTCCATAATTCCATTGGTCACTTTTTAACCTTCTGAATATTAAATGACATAAAAAATACCTTTTTTTCTTGGACACGCAGGAGAGCTGCATATCATTATTTTGAGAATAATAAATGGGTATGGAGAAACCTGAACCATACACAGTCACACACCCACCCACCCCTAGCGAAAAAAACAGCATAGGACACACCTATGAAAACATAAAAGCATGGCCATGACTAAAATACGTTAGTCCTCTGTTTGGCATCAGAGCAGGAGATGTAAAACACCTCTAGCTCTGGCCAAACCCTACAACCTGAGCTACTCACAAGCGAGTGACAGAACTCTAGATGAGTTAGGAGAATCCCCATGGAAAACAAAACAAATATGGCATAAAGAATACTACCATACCATGGTAATGTTATTATCTCCACTCCTAGACTAGTGCAAATCTAAAATACGGAAATTCAAATCCTGTAATTTTCACAATTACTCAGAGATACCTAAATGACACATAATAAACACACTTTTCTTTGCATTAAATTTTCAATAACTTTTATCAATAAAGCTACGGCCAACAATAAATTTTCAAAATTTATCTTTGAGGCCATGAAAAGCAAAAGTAGAAATGCAGTTAGTTAGACTTCACTATGAGGCTCCCCATGTTAATTCCTTTCAAGTTCCTCTTCTTTTGGCATTTACTACTGTTATTGTTAGAGTAAACTTATGTTTGTGTTGTATTTTTGCAATTAATTGGTCTTTTGATTGGTGTACTATTTTTTTCTTGGCTATGGCAATCCTGTGTCATAAACTTGGGATTTATATCGTTGCAGGTTCCTATGGGGAAGTTTATCATGCGGACTGGAATGGCACGGTAAGTCAGATATTCTGATAGCACAGCACTTTCTTGCATGACATTTTGCTAGGGATTGAACATAGTGTGCTAAGATAGCAAGAGATAGTTTAGTTGTTTATGCTGATAAATTGTTATATAGTAGTTGGCTTTATGCTTCAGTTCTAGTTTGTTTAATGAGTAAAAATGTGTGCTATCTATAGCTGATGAGTACATTTCACCTTCATTTTTGGACTTTTCTGATTAGTTATTGCCTGGATTGTTGATGACTGTAAAGTGTAAATTGAACCTTTGAGCAAGGCAAACAAAATTGCTGACATATACTATTAAGAACCGAGTGATGGCTCTGTTGGTAGAGCCTCCAGTTCAGAGGCTGCTCAGTGCTCACCACCCCAGTTATTGCCTAGATTGTTGATGGCTGTAAAGTGTAAACTGAACCTTTCAATCAAGGTAAATGAAACTGCTCACATAATATGAAGAACCAAGTGATAGCTTGGTTGGTAGAGCCTCCAGTTCAGAGGCTGCTCACCGCCCACTGGGGTTCGAAACCTGGCGCTTGTAGGTTTTGCGAGAGTACCTCCTTACAGGGTTAGGCATACACTTCTCTCTTATGACAGCCAAAGGATGGTTCTCTTCCCATTGTCAAGTTTTTTTTTTTTCTTTTCTCTTTTAACTGATGTATCTGCTATGGTTCTGAAAAACTCACACATACTAACTTTCTGTCTTAACATTCTTCTCTGCACCAAATCTACCCCAGCATGGAAGGACATGCTTACATGCAATTAGATGTTATGCAATGGCGTTACACGTTTGAGCAATTCCTGTAGCTGTAAAGTTTGAGAACCTTCTTAAACAGAGCCATCTTTATATAATATGTGGATAAGCATTAATTGATAGCAGGCAAGCGTTGTGCATCATGTTTTGTGCCTAATAAGGCTAGAAAAGGTTTAAGTTTGCCTGCACCAGTTTACCTTTTTCTACATATTAGCGTATAGAGAAAACTGCACTAGGAATCATGAGATGCACAAGTCAATAATTATGAGCATGTTGCATGTATGAAATTGAGCTGTCAGCATGACCTGTAGTCCATATGCTTTAATATTACTAGGAAGTAGAAACCTTCAGATTAAACATTCAAAAGGACTTCTCTTATCTTCAAGAACACACATTTCAGCTGGCCAATTCTATGGAGGAGCACATGTAGTTTTCTCTTGACTTCTGATTCTTTGGGAGTTTCTGTTCTGATGTATTTTCCTGTAAATGCCAGGAGGTTGCAGTGAAGAAATTTCTTGACCAGGATTTATCAGGGGTTTCACTAGAGCAATTTAAATGTGAAGTAAGTTAAATTTTAACACATGCATCTTTGTTCCAACTGGAACTTAATGATTATTGTTTTTTTTTTGCTCAGCTAAGATTATATTTGTTACATTTTAGGTGAGAATAATGTCAAGGCTAAGACATCCCAATGTCGTTCTTTTCTTGGGATATGTGACACAACCGCCTAATCTCTCTATATTAACTGAGTACCTCCCAAGGTTTGTAGAAGCTTCTCTATTTCTTCTTTTCAAAATGGCAAATGATAATTTCAACCTATTGGCATGATATTATGATAACGAAGAGGTCTCACAGCAGTACAACAATTTTTTTTAGGGAGTTTATATCGCCTATTGCATAGGCCAAATAGTCGAATTGATGAAGTACGGAGGCTAAAAATGGCACTAGATGTGGTAAAAACTTGACCAAGTTATTTTTGTGTTTAATACATACATTGTGGCTTGTTCTTTGCAGCTGTTTAATTTTGTATTCTTTCAGGCAAAAGGGATGAACTACCTGCACTCTAGCCATCCTACCATTGTTCACCGTGACCTGAAATCCCCCAATCTTTTAGTGGATAAAAATTGGGTTGTTAAGGTGACTCCCCCTCTATACCATCTCACAGCTATTTTCTTGCTAGTGTGTTTCATCTGGAGAGATCTATTACTGTTCACCACACTGGTCATAGCAAACCAGAAATACTGTGATGATAAAATATTTGATTTAAAGAGAGCACTTGTTGCTTCTGTGTATGTAACTAAAAGATTGATTCGTTGCACTGTTCTATACTTTTCCTAATAGTCAGTGTCAATGATCAGTTTGCATGGTGCACGGTTATCCAATCTCAATGATACACGAAACCCCTGAAACTTTGAGTTATGATTGAATTGGAGTAAAGCAAATACTGGGTTCCATGTACATTAGCTTTGGGGTATTTCTTGTTAGCATTGTCTCCAATATGTAATCCATATGCTCCAAATTATAGTTCACTTTGGCTATCCTAGGTTTTTTTCTATTTTTCACCAAGTTTATAGAAAAAAATGCACCAACACCTACAACATCAAATTAATTTCATTAAATGCTCCATGTAATATGTTATAGTGCATTTATAATTAATATATTTTCCTAAAAACTTAGTCGGTTAGAGAAGTTTGACTTAGTGAACTATAATTTGGAACAGCGGGAGGATTGTTTATATCAGTTTAGAATAAGACATGCATTGTTCATTCTTGCTGTTTATTTACCTTTATTATTATTATTATTATTATTTATTATTTAGTTACAAGTAACTTGTTCCTTACCTTCCCCAGATCCTTACTAGTTATTTTGGAGGAATCCATGTTCATTATGCATTCGTTTTATGCTTATATCACCAAAATTTCATTGTGGAGCTCAACGTAATATGCATACCTACCTTTTCTTGGCAGGTGTCTGACTTTGGCATGTCAAGGTTGAAACATCATACTTTTCTTTCCTCCAAGTCAACTGCTGGAACAGTAATACCCCTCACCCTTTAATGTTTGTATTTGTTAATATGGATTGTTTTATTGCCACTCCTAATCACAAAAAAATGGTACTTCCGACCTTTGGAAAAAAAAAAAAAAACTTTGACTATTACTTTTTTGTCGTCAAAAATAGTTATAAAGTTTAGTGAAAATGTACTTCAATAAAACTCTGTTTTGAGCGAAATCTTCTTGTGTCATTTTCAAATATCCAAACCCAATAAAAGTAATTTCTAACTGAACTTTGGAATGTTTGACTTATGATAAGCCCAAACTTTCACTTATTTGTGACTGGAGGGAGGATAAACATAGATTATATACTACAGCTAACAGCTAGAACACTGAACCTACGGACACCGAGGCAGGAAAGAATAACACACGCAACTCATCTAGACAAACAAAATTAAGACAGGTGAGAAAAATTGTAGTTCTTATTCACGATGAGTGGATTCTGATTGTAATCCTCTTGCTCAATGCTAAGTTGCCAACTGAAACATGACACATGTTCTGTGTAAAAATGCATCATTGTTTTGTAGATCATTAGAGTACTTGTTTTGGAATTGCCTATGGAGGGATACTGAATCCTTTTGGAGAGCATTAGAGTACTTGTTTTGGTGGAAGAGCCTCTAGTTGAGTTGGTTAGGTGGCCTGAAGAGCACTCATGTCCTCAGTTCGACTCCCCGTGGGAGCGAATTTTCAAGCTGGCATTAAAAAAAAAAGCCAAAGCACTGGTCTGAGGGTGTGGCCCTGGTCTTGGTCGCTCACATGGGATACGGTGCCATTGTGTATAGGTGGGGCAGGGGTTCTGGCTTTCTTTCTCAACTTGTGCGATGTCTTCCTTCCTAATGCAATGGCCGGTTGCTGTCTTAGGAACACAAACCCCCCCCCCCCCTCCCCCTCGTGGTTTTTTAGAGTAATTGTTTTGGGATAGGCTGGGAAGGAGAGAAATCATTATTCTGTAGAGCATTAGAGTACTCACTTTGGAATTGGTTTGGAATGGCAATTAGTGCTGGCAAACTATTCGAAACACATCATTTGAGCATGCAATTCAAAATGCACATGCACTTGATCTAGGTCTAATACATGAATACAGAAAATGATCATCTTCTTTTGCAGATAGCAAAGCTAACTTTGAAATAAATTGATTTCTGGTTGCACAGGGACACAAATCTGCACAAGTGAAATATTTCCCATAGTTCTATATCTTAGGAAGCTGCATCATGCGTTATGTGGACCCTGTTTGGATCAGCTAGTACTTGTGTATTGTGGCTTTAGAAGCTCTAGCCGATCCTGTTAGACATATATGTGTTTATGTATCTGTGCATATAGTTGGACTGGGCCTGGGGATGAGATCTTGTTTGGTTATATTTCTATAAACCCAAGATCTCAGGGCTACATATGCATGTACCCCTTGTACCTTGATCAATCATCAATCAATCTACTATTCCATGCAATCCCTATTGCTTTCAGGTCCGAACAGGTCAGCTTGTGGAAATTTTAATCCACAAGTTCTAGTTATCCAAGCAGCTTTTAACATTCCATAGTACAGATTATGACAACCCCACAATCGATCTTCCCCTAACCTTTTCCAGCTTTTAACAATCCACGATTTGCAAGCCAGATTTTTTAAATCTCCAGATTGTCCTATGGGGACTTGATCCTTGGCATAATTATTTCCTGTGTCCATATTTAACTTAAAGCCACTGCTTTTGTTTAATGGAAAAACAAGCAGATGCATAGACATTGGTTCCAGATTTGTTATTGATGCCCTTTGTTCTATAAGAATATTGCCTTCCGTTTGTTTTCTTGTTCTGCATTGCATGTTTTCTATAGATAAACCTATAAATCACATCTTTACGAAGCATTTCCTGTTGGCTTGCAGCCAGAGTGGATGGCA
The DNA here is from genome assembly GCA_015844335.1 of Chrysopogon serrulatus. Taxonomy (NCBI): domain Eukaryota; kingdom Viridiplantae; phylum Streptophyta; class Magnoliopsida; order Poales; family Poaceae; genus Chrysopogon; species Chrysopogon serrulatus. Next base: position 31,508 of record JADLZL010001613.1, on the reverse strand, counting down.
CCTGAGGTACTACGAAATGAACCATCTAATGAGAAGTGAGTAGTTGAGTTGCACAGACATGTTGCTCTTTTTTATTGCTGCTGTTTCAGAAAAATTGAATGTTTTTTTTGCTGGCCTTAGGTGTGATGTCTACAGTTTTGGAGTAATCCTGTGGGAACTAGCAACCATGCGTGTACCATGGAGTGGGTTGAATCCAATGCAAGTTGTAGGAGCAGTTGGATTCCAGAACAGACGACTAGACATTCCCAAGGATGTGGATCCACAGGTGGCTAGCATAATATCTTCATGTTGGGATAAGTAAGACTAATTTCATCTATAGCATCCTGTCCACCCCCTGCGCTGGTCGCCCCACTGATGTTGAACCCCCATTTTCCCTCTTCTTTTTTGCAGCGATCCGAGCAAAAGGCCGGCGTTCTCCCAGCTCTTGTCCCCTCTAAAGCAACTGCAGCGTTTAGTTGTTACAGAAAGCTGCTGACATACGTTTCCTGAGGCAAATCTCAGGACACATATTCAAGTATTTAAGCTCTGCCACAGGGCTAAAATTTTCATTTTGAAGCTCGTGGAGGTATATTCAGAATCTCTGCGGTGTAGATGTGTTTGGGCGAAGGTTCTACACATCACCTTGTGAAAATGTGAGTCTCTGAAGCTGTGCAAAGGCGCTGCTGGAGAAAGCGTAGTGTGTAGTCTCAAGTGAAGAAAAGTGGTGCGACACAAAGTGCTCTGTGCCATGGTAAATAATTGTTCAGTTCTGGATTTGAACGGGTGATTCTGAAAATCGGAATTCACCGCAAAGATAGGATCTTGAAGTTTTTTCCCCTAGCCTTACAAAAGATGAAAAGAGAAGTCAAAATTTCATGGTGTCTGCAAAAGTTGCAGCCCACTGCCACGTGCAAATGTATATCATGTACTGATGCTACCTTGGCGTCTGTGAATGTGCATTTTAATACTTTTGTTTCTCTTCAAGAGGACACCCGTCTAATACACCATCACACTACCGATTCGCCTAAAGTCAAACATAAAATTCAGACTATTGTTCGATCGGTGTTTGGAACTTGGGTTTTGATTGAATTCAAGTTCTGTTTGGTTCGATGATTTTGCTATTCAATCCCATTTCGACTGGAAATAGTGCTACAGCGGTCTAAGGCCCTCGTCATCATTTAGATGATCGAAGTCGTCAGCTCGCTGCAGGGAGATATCGCGCCACCCTTATTACATGTTACATGTGAGAACTCAGCTGAACCCTGTGATTATTTCCATTAAATAATTGCTTCCTCTGGAAATCCTTGGAACTTTTTATTCTCAAAGTTAGAGATGTACTCATTCAGCCTATCTGCTTCTCCAACTCGAAGTTAGATAAGGTTATTTCAAATAAAAAAAACTCGAAGATGTGGAACTGGAACCATTACATCTCCATCTCTGGAACCATTCCATCCTATCTAGCTCTCCAACCAAACGCTTATTTGAGCAACAGATTCCTACGAGTTAAAAACTATCTTTTACTGTGCTGTAAAAAAGAAGTCATGCGCACACTGCATTGGCTAGTTACACGGTAAATGAATAAACATTCTAAATAAGACGTTTATGGGTATATAGGATGCACAAGTCATAAACGATTCCAATGCGATAATCCATAAATTGCACGCGAGTACAACCTTCTCCAGTTCCCTTAGAGCATCTCCACCAGATTAGCTAAAACAACTAGCCAAATTTAATAATTTAGCCACTCTCTAAAATAGATTTGGCAAAAAAATACTAGAGTATTCCAACAAACTCTATAAAGGATGGCTAGTGAGGTAGGCTATCTAAAAGTAGAGAGAAAATAAAGTGAGATAAAGAACTAAATTTAGAGAGTCATTTACAGAGTCTGTTGGAGACATTTTTTCTTTAATAATATCTAAATTTAGCTTAAACAATTTGGCTAATCTCTTGGAGATGCTCTATGGCCAAAACTCACAGAAAATAACTAGTATGCCCATATCAAAACTAACATTCATGTTGTTTCCTCAGCACCTTTCCAAAGAAATAAGGCTCACTTGAAGCATTTTGCATCCAATAAGGCCTCGCCCGCAAAGGGCTCCTGGTCCTCAATCATGGCTTTGACCCGCTCCTTCTGGGCCTCAGCAGAGAGGTCAACCTTGGTCCACTCATAGAGCTCCATGTCATAGACTTTATCCATTACAAACTTGGGAACCTCCCGGCCACGGAAGAGCCAAATGCCCTTCAACTTGAAGGGTGGCTCGGAGGCTCGGAGCCTATCACGAGCATCTTGCCAAAGGCATACTTGCGGGCTTAGGTCCATCCGCTGCAAGAATCCACCAACCTTGTTTGTACTTGTAGTCACAGAACCACAGGGAGTAGCCCTCTGGGTCATACATGTCCTAGAAACCTGAAAATGAAAGTACATGGGAGTTGAGTTCAGTTGACTTGTACAAACAAAATTTTGGGAACTGCTTAAAACACCAAAAGAGATGCCAAACCAGGTTGTCTTATTTAACTTGACCAAATTGTCTTATTTAACTTGAGGCACATGTTTTCTTGAAGAAACTATTACCCAAGAGTTTATGTTTCCATTAATCATTATTAAAACTATGCAACCATAATTGTTGTTTTTGTTAAAAAATTTTGACAAGAATTTAATAACAAGCAAACATACCTTTAATAGCAACCTCATGAAAGTTGGTTTTGGTGTTAGAGTACAATCTCTTCCAATCATCAAGAATCATCTTGCTTGGAGGAAGCAAATCAAGGGGATTCTTTGGCTTAGGCTTTGGTGCCTCCTCTTCCTCTGCTGGTTTCTCAGCTGCCTTGGGCTTCGGGGCCTCTTTTGGTGCATCCTTTTTTGCTTCTTTAGGCTTCTGCTCTTTGGCTGGAGCAGCCTTCTTTGAATAGGTGGCATAGCTTCTACCTGCTTCATGTCACCAATGACCTTTTTGAAGTTTGGTTGGTTAACCATGGTTTAGAAGTACCTCTCAACATGAGGGAACTCTGAGGTAAAACTCTTAGTCTAGATACGGCTAAAGCCCAAATAAAGATTGCATGTCATCACAATATCTGCAAGTCACTTAATGCCCAACAAGGAATATGTTTGATGCAAGATGGGTGTTTAGGGAACCAAATGCTCTCTTTAAGGCAGCAATGGCTGATTCTTCTTTTGGGCAAATGAGAATATAAGACCGCAATCGAGCTATTCAGAGAGAAGTGTTAGCCATAAGGCAATACATACCACAACAGCATAGGGACAAAACCTCAAACATGGGTGCAACCACTGTCCAATGTTTGCATCGACCTCTGTCACAGCAAAGTCCATCCGTTTCTCAATATGGGCCTAAAACAAGCACATGTTCAATCAGGCAGAAATATCTAAGCAAAAACTTGCAAGCAAGAAAATATTAAATGATTTTGAATAAAGTATTAAACATCACTCACATAATCAATCGGTGAAGATCCGTAGAGTGGGTTGTCAGCCTTCAAGCGTGTAACTTCAGGGAAGATGATAGAATTCAGAATTCAGTGCTCAATCAAATAAATGCAAACTGAAGATTAAACAAACCAATAGTTGCTACGTTTGAATCACCATATCTTGCAATTGCATTGCTCTCAAAAGGCGGAATAACCAAATTCGTCCCTCGGATTATCGTTGAAAGTTTAGTTTGGTCCCTGAACTACGAAAAAATGGTCGTTCTAGTCCTCAAACTTTCATAGTCGGCTCAATTTCGTCCATAAACTATGAAAACGGTCATTCTTATCCTCAAACTTTCGCAGCCGGCTCAATTTCGTCTCTAGTCTGACATGGAGCGCCACGCTGGCTCGCCTTATCATCGCCATCCCGGTTGGAATCGGTTTTTAAAAGCACGCAATCCCGATTTATTCTTATTCCAACTGGTTGTAACTCCTTCAATACAATATCCAATAAAGATAATTTTTTATAAAAATTATAGATCTCGATAAGATCTACAACTTTTTAGTTTTAATGTTTTTTATTTGAGGACGTTAAGATACTTAAAAAATTTAATATAAAATTTTAGCACTATAATAATTACTTGTTGCTGCTTGTAATTTGATTCACCTGTTGTTTCTGAATCAAATTACAAGCAACAACAAAGTAATTATTATGATGCTAAAATTTTATATTAACCTTTTGAGCATCTTAATGTTTTTAAATAAAAAATGTTAAAACTAGAAAGTTGTAGATCTTATCGAGATCTATAATTTTTATACAAAAATCATCTTCATCGGATGTTATATTGAAGAGTTATAACTAGTTGCAACCAGTTAGAATAAGAATAAATCAGTTGCAGGCTTTTAGAAATGATTCCAGCTGACTGGGTGATGACGAGGCGAGCTAGCGTGGCGCTCCACGTCGGACCAGGGACGAAATTGAGCCGGCTGCGAAAGTTTGAGGATGAGAACGGTTGTTTTCATAGTTTAGGGATGAAATTTAGCCGGCTGTAAAAGTTTGAGGACTATAACTGTTTTCGTAGTTCAGGGATCAAACTGAGCTTTTGGTGATAGTTCGAGGATGAATTTGACTATTCCGCCCTCTCAAAAATAGGACAATCAGGAGTCTCCAGGACAGGAACCTACAAAGAAGTGACTAAATTATATCCTAGACTATTCTATCACTTTCTTAACATATATAGAATTGTCCATACCTTCCCAATAGGGTTCATCTTGAGGAACTCTAGAGTTTTGTTGGAGACACCCATTTGAAAGTGTTTTAAATGCATTTTTGTTAGCACTGCCGGCATGCAGTACCCAGTGCAAAAGGTTGGTCATATGCCTACATACCGACACAAGACATCAAAATCTGGAATATCAGAAACAATGGCAGAACATAAGTTGTAGAATCAAACAGACAATACATAAGTTGTAGAATTAAATAGACAATACATAAGTTGTAGATTCAAACCGATAATCAGAAAAAGGAAACAGTAGAATCTTCAATCTAGCACAAGACCAGTCAATCGACGATTGGTGTAAACTGACAACAAAGTGGAATCATAAGGAGAACACAATCACATTAGGTAATCAATAAAAAAATATCCTATAAACAACAATGATGCTTATACTATTGCCTAGTACAAAAAGCAAATTATAAATTCAAATGGGCATGAAAAGGTGAATACGCCTTTTGTGCTCATAAGAACCAGAATTAAACTGTATTCTGCTTAGCATCAGCAAGGATTGCATTGTCAACCACATAGTGCTTATTAGCTCAGGGAACAGTTGAATGAGCCTTTTAATATTGGAATCACGAAATATATTAACACAAAATTGTAAGCTCAGAGCAAGGATTATATTGTGAATGACTTGATGCTTATTAGCTTCTAGCATACTAAAATACCAAACATGTTAAAAAGAAATCTACTAAGCAAATCAGCATCAGAGATTAGCTAATGTCAAAAGAATGGAATGTCTAAAAGAGTGACAAGGACCGACCACATGTTTAAAGAAAACCACCTGTGAAACAAGGGGCGTCTGCCACCTACAATTTCATTCTTATTATACCATCTCATGATGGAAATAAATGGGAGTTGTTACTATTTTCCTAGCTTCAGTAAGGATCTAAATGCATTTCAATCGCTAACAAGTCAAAATAGACCACACCCTTCCTCTGAGAGAAGGAAAAGATGTAACCAACAAGCAGCTAAGGCAACAAGATAAGGGTAATCAACATTATCCATCCATGGACAAAAATTTAGCCACCAAATCTTATGCTGAAATGAGAGATAACATATATCCATGATGTAATCTGTACTGTAGGAACCCACAAAAACCCATGAATGAAAATCAATCAATTTACCGGAAAATAACATGCCACACCACAAGTCGACATTACAATAAAATAAATCTCACTAGCTAATACAAGCTACTAAAACGCCCCTAGCTTATTGAAATCTAAGAGCAAGAGGCTACTTAAACAACTCGTTAGAACAAACAAACACTTACAAGCGCCATGTGCGATAAAAAGCTAGCTTCGCTCGATCTCAGATCTTCACAATAGCAAACAAAACAAAAAAGATCAGTGACACCAAACATGAACATGCAAACACTATAAATAAATCAAGAAAATCAAACGAATTCTCTCGCTAAGACGTGGATCTTACCGCTGCTGGCAGCGCGAGATCAAGCGAGTAGCGCAGCAGGCGAGAGCAGAGGCGGGTGGAGTAGCCCAAAACCCTAGCAGAGTCGTCTACTTAGGCTGTCTGCAGCCTAGTCCTGGAAAGTGTCCTAAAGGAACACATGCCGTAAAAAATGTCGCAGTGGAGTTCGGTAAAAGGTCCTGAATAACATCTGGTCTGGTATCCTTGGAGGAAGTAGCGAGGGTGCACTATCTACAGCGTGGCGCAGAGCCATGCATGCAGCGAGCATGCATCACAACCGGTAGCACATGCATGGGGAATCAATATGGGGTCCACTTATTCAACTAACTAAAAAGTGTTTTAGCTCACAGACCATAAAACCAAATTAAATTCTGATTATACCATTAAATTCCTTTCAATTAATTATTTAAAACAAGATCTCACATGAATATATTTAAATAAAGTTTATAGAAGATGACAAGTGAGGCTATTATTGGTGGTTGATAGAGTATAAGATATAGAGGATGATGGATGCGGAAAAAACGTGTATAGAGGAAAGAATCTTGATGACTAGGACGTATAGAGGATAAAAATAGAGAATGATGAGTACGGATAGCCTTATGGAGACGCAGCTCGCAACACTTGGGATCTCGTGCCTAGGGTTGTGAGCACGATCTCACCCGTTGATGTTCCAGCGGAGAAACTCGCGCATTCATCCGAGCTTCTGCATCGAGCAAGGCCCATAGAGTTTTTTGGGTGATAAGCCCAGGTTTCACTCAAGAATGGGCCTATTAAAGCCTCGCTTGGCATGGGCCGATCACCATCCATCCGTGTGGACTAAATTGGGCCTTGCAGTGTGTTTTTTTGGTCTAATAACCCACACGCGAGTGAGTAGTCTTATGGGCTGGGCTTGGTAATGGGCCTAAAATGAAGAGAGAGCTCACGAAACCAAAGTAATATTCCGCGCTCGTTCATCGACTAGTCGCGGTTTCTCTGCCGCGCCTGGCTCTCTGCGCCGTCGGCGCGCGCCGGCGGCAGAGGCAGCGACGCATGCTACGTAGAATCCGGCGGACGGACGCAAGGGATCCTCGCCTCCTCGTGCTTGTGCTGTGAGTGGTTGGGCCGACCGAAGCAAGCGGGAGTCGTGGGCCGCTCAGCACCTGTTCGACGAAATGCCCCCGAAGCTTCGAGGTTTCATAGGTTCCAGGCCTCCAGCGTCTTACGATTAGGATTCGCGAGATGTTTGCTATACTCAATTTTGTGGGTGTTTAGGTTCGGTTTCGCGTACAAGCCTGGTGACTGGAAAAATGATAGCGGTGTTTTTCTGCTAGTTTATATAATATAGTAAGCTGCTTTGTGCTGGAACAGCATCAATATTACAACGCTGCTCATTTGTACGAGCCATACAGTTGTGTATATTGTTATTATTATTTTTATGAAACTTCAGTGACCCTTTAAGCTGCGTCTTTTTTTGTTTGTGAAGATTTGGCAGAGAGTAGGCAGAAAGCAACGGTTCAGAGCTCAAGAGAAGGCGACTTTCTATACGATCACAACTTGCTACTGCAAAATCTGGCAACAGTGAGTTATCTGCCAGTTTACCAGCAAAACCACTGGTGTCTTATCAACCTTATCTCCAACATCTTCAACTAGTGGCATGCGGTAAGCACCAAACACTCCATTCCATCCCATCATAGAAAGTATTCCATTCCATCTCATCATAGAAAGTATGTTTTTAGCCGTTGTGTATTGTCTTAGCTTGAAGTGACTCCAGACAAAGGCAGAATGCATAGATTTGTTACCTGCGATGTTGTTTGGGTTAGGGATTTGGGGGAGAGGGTAGTGCCTGGATCCCCTTTTAACAAAAATACAAATGATACAAATACCAAAATGGAAAAGTATGCAGTATATCATACTGGCCAATCAGAAAATAGAATTATTCATAGATTGAATTCCTATTATTATATTTATATTCTAGGAAACTAGAATTCTGACGATTCTCCTCATCCTATCCACTATCTGGACTTGTCAGCATCATGCTTCTTCTCAGCAAACTGCCCCCTTCTCGGTTTACCATCCGGCACACATACAGACAAACTTGGCTCTAGCATATGAGGGCCTCAAAATGTTCCAGAAGTATGGCAAATTCAAATCTTGGTTCTGCTTGTACTATTTTTTTTTTCATTTCTTCAAATCTTTGAATGGTTTGCAAAATTGGTTTGGGCAGGAAAGAGGTATATGTGCTGTATTCTAGTATTTAGCTTTTCACAAAAAAAATCCCTAGTATTTAGCTGGTTCTACTTTCCATATAAATGAAAAATGTGCTTATGGCCTGATGCTAAAGAAATATGTGGCACATGAAGGATGCTCTGCAGACAAGTATGAATAGCATGTCTTAGTTTTTGTTTTTTTTTTTTGATATTGTGTAAGAGGGCTGCGTATCTTTGTATTCAGATAGAAAATAGTAGTTTGGCTAAGAAATGGCAAGTACAATGCATGCCCAGATCTAAGATCCATACAGAAAGGCTGGGACTGAAGCTAAGTGTAATCTAACTGCATCCCAAGGGCTTTTGCCCTGGCCTGATGCCAGAGTGCTGCATCAGCATCAACTACTACAGAGCAATAGCATATTTTCATGTTTCTTGTTCCTGATTTTTTTTTTTTAATTCACAGATTAGACTTTTGATGGAGGTGTAAAATATTACTTTTATTAATACAAAGCCATTTGCAATTGTAGCTCGGAAAACTTACAGAAAAGTAAATAATGTTATAAAATTTTCACTCGCACACCCCATTTTGGTTTCTTGTGCATAATGGTAACTGAGAGGGCTGGATGCAGAGAAAAAAAATTCAACACAGACTGATGAGGACCTAGTGGAGGCTCAGTTGTCTAGTTCACAGGGTGCTCAGGCAGCCAACCTGTGTGGCTGTGTCCAAGTGGTGTCTGGTGCAGGTGCCTCAGCCTCAACTTTCTCTCTTAATTGATTGGGCTGTGTGCGCCTTTCAAAGAAAAGAAAAAAAATGTGACGACTCATAGATTTGTGCATGGCAATCGATGTTTTCCATACTAATATTAGTTTCTAAGGTCACCTGAGCTGTCATTCATGCCTAACATAATCTCGAAATCTTGTGGCATGGCATTTAGTTCCCAAATAAGTGGCTGTGGCTCAACCCTCCATCCTACCCCCCTAAGGTTACCTTATCCACTAGCTCACAGTTAGTGTATTCTCTGTTTTCTTCGATCTTTTTTGTTGTTTCTTTAATAGCATCCGGTTGTTGCAGGCGTGTGCTGCAGCCACTTAGGGCATGTTATGGTGATCACCTCCTCATCTTATGATATTATCCAAAGTAAAACTTTTTTATCCAGTATGAAACCCTAAATTAGATCATTATCTCTGAAACTAGCAATTTTGATTCTAGCTTCAATTTGTATGTTTCACTGTTTTTCATTTTGGCCTGTGATAGACCTTCTGAAGAAGCTTTTCATGCTAGTGTTTCTGTACGATTTGTCTCACATGTAAAATTTGATGTTTTGTATTGATCATTTCCTTTTCGACAATGGAAGATGGATTAGAGATATTCTTCTCAATATCCTGTCTTATTTTTTTCCTTTGCTTAAGAGAAAGATGCAAGAGTATAAAAGGAAGCAACAATTTGATCCTCCTATTACCGAACATCAAACCAAGTGCCCTTCCTAACAAGATCAATTCAATCTAGGCACTGACTTCATGCAAGCAATTTTCTGCTTTTGTTAGAAATGATTACCTTAAAATTTGATTAACTTACTTAAGTGGTTTAGCCTGCACCTGATGTTCTCCATTCATAATTATTTGGCTTGGATGTTATTTGTTGCTTGAATCTGGAGAACGATTTGATCTAGCTAGTAGTGCATCTTCTGTGAACGGGCCTACTTGGTTGGTTAAATGGCTGAAAAACTAACAATTTTCAGTAGGTTCAAAGTCATGGCCGCCTCTTTGTGGGAGCAAATTCCAGGCTAGTGTTAAAAAAAATTGCCGTCCATGTTGGCTGTCCCCATGTCGAAAGGCCTTCACAGGAAGGGGGTGGATGAAGGCAACCATGGCAGCGGAGGTAGTGATCGTTCTCACCATCTTTGGGTGATGGCGCTGATAACAGCTACAGTGCTGGCAGTTCGAGATTTCTCGATCTACATGAGAAGTTCTTAGCAAAATGTTCTTACCCTGCAGGTCAAGTTTTTTTTAATAGTATAAATCTTCTGGTTTTGTTCTTAAAATGATGTTGGACTGTGACACCTCAAAACTAAACACTTTACTGTTTGACATCGTAGCATGATTTTACCATTTGCTTTTTCTGTATTAGCCTCCTTGTGTTTGTACTGTAATGTCTTCAGTTGCTAATAGTAGGGTGCATGGTTATATTGTACACATATACGTCTCACATGATCCCACCCCCTCCCACACACACGAGGGTCCATGTAGCATGGAGCACAGCGTCTTTTTGCACAAAGCCATGATCCCATTGGATTTGCAGAGCCTTCAGAAAGCTACATTTTTGTTCGGCACAAGTCTATTATTGAGCTGGGCACCTTACATCTTGTGACAGTGAGTGAATTCCTTTCACACTCACTCTCTCTAGTAGTGTTTGAAAACCTATGTACGTATGCATCTTAACCATCATACAACCAGAATCTGGGTTTCTAATTTCTATGGGAGCGAGCATTATCCATCAGTATGTAGTTTATTTGAGCGCAGGCTGAAAATTTCATCTACTTCTGTGAACATGTATGGCCTATCTGAATTGACATTAGCAAAACACGGTTATTTGGCTTACATACTAATTTATAGTACTTATTCTTGGGATGATTTTCTGGCATTTCTGATGGACATATCTAGTGAGACAATAATATATGGTGTACAGTGAGATTTTATGGATATGTAAGTCATTCTCTGGCAGATTCCATGCATGGAGATCTATGAATGAAGAAGTGACTGTACCATTCACTCAATTGGAGCATCATTTTGCTCACCTTTTGAGCTGATGATTTCATGCTAATAGTCCATTAAGATTCTATTTCATAAGATGACATCATGCTGCTTTATCAAACTGACCAAATTTCTGAATCAATCCATGGCTCATAGCTGCATGCTTCTTGAACTAGATCAGCTCCTCTGTGTACGTAAATCTCTGGACGGCGCTGGATCCAATGTCCCAAAGACAACCTCTGCAATCTGGCTGAAATTTCTGATGATTCAGAACTCTGGAACCATGCCTGACAAATCTTGTGCGGAACAAGGTGAAAAGAAAGGTCAGTGGGAGAGATGTGCCCATCAGCAAGTTGAACCTTATGTTCCTCTCCAAATAAAGCTGTGTGCAGTCCGTTGATATTTAGCACACGCCATGGATCCCTCCACCTACTTCTTCCAGAGCTCACTGCAGGTATCTCTCTCTCGTTCTGGACACGGATAGATGCGCTTGAAATTAAATTGCCAGCTCCGATCCACTCTACCTCTTGCATAAAGTGGTGCACGTACATACAGAGGCCATGCATCAGTGGGCGCCCTGCCTGCTGCTCCTCTTGCATAAATCTGGGCCATTAGCTAGCCTGCTTGTCCCCGCGTTGTCCCCAATGGGGATCACGAGAGTGTGGAGGAACAAGTCGCCCAGGAATTTGGCCGCACGCCCATGGAAGGGCGCGCGTGGGCTTGTCATGTGGGAAGAGCCGTCGCTTTCATCGTTTAAGCAGTTTCTGTTTGTCTTGTCTCCTGCCCAGTCATGGCAACAAAAAGAGAGGGAGGGAGTGCTGGCTGGGCTGGGCTGGGATGGATGGATCATGTGTGATTAACAAGAGCCAGGTATGGCCATTTTCTTGCATGCTAGGGAGATGCTGCGATGTCGTTATAGCTAATTAGCTTTGCCCTCTTTGAGTGATGAAAGGGCAATGCAAGCTACTGGTTAACAGTCGTCAGAGCCTCACAAAGGATGTAGATCGGTTAGCAAAGCAAATGTACTCTGTCCTGTTCCATTTTTTTTTTTGATGGGAACAGGAAGGGTTACCCCTACTGGCTTTTATAAAAAAAAAAAATACTCTCTCCGTTATAAATTATAAGTCGCTTTGACGTTTTTAGTTAATCTATTTTACTATTTATCTAGATATAATAATGTGTCTAGATACATAGCAAAATGAATAAACCAAAAAAGTCAAAGTGACTTATAATTTGGAACGGAGGGAGTAAAAGACATGGCGAGGTTTTGGCACATATATAGTTGGCCATAACTAATGTGACCTGTAGAATTAGGCAAATCATTATTAATTTATCAGTTGCTTGTAATTAATCTAATTAGTACAACATCTGGTTGCTGTCTTGTGCTGGTGCAGGTTAGCCTTAGGAGCTCCATCGTTCTTTCAGCGTTGTTGTTCCACAATTAATATACTCTGACAACAGAGGGCGCACTTGATCCTGGTTTCTGTGAAGTTTAATAATACCCATCGTCACATCTCCTTGTTAGGTCTCCGATGCTAAGGGCTTGCTCTAACTTACTCTTACCTTCTAATAATAAGTCCAATACTAGCTTCTTAGCTGCGGACTATGGTAGAGGCAAAAGCTAGTACTCCATTCTGTTTGCTACTGTCATGAAATCCAAAAGCCGTGCTTGCATGGGTCCCAAGGTGCAGGAAGTGTCTTATTGCCTGCTGCATACCTTATGTTGGTGTAAATGAAATATTTGTAAAGGACCTTTGTGCAAATAGTGGGGATAGGGGGGGGGGGGGGGGGGGGGTAGTGTGTAGTCAAGCATATCAAGGAACATTTCCCAATCAACATGGTATGCAAAGGTAGGGTTAGGGTTAGCTAGCAGTGGTGGCAGCAACCGAGGATTCTTCTCTCTCAAAGGAAATATGTACTTGATCTATTGGCAAAAATAGGAATGCTTGGATGTCATCCATGTGTGGTTCCCTTATTGATAATAACCAAACTTGTGCCCAGGAGATCCAATTAATAAAGAGCATATCAGAGATTAGTTGAACGAAGATTGATATGCGTGTGCCATACATGGCTTGATATCTCCTATGTAGTGAGTGTGGTGAGTAGATATATGCATGTCCCTAGAACAGAACATGGATGTGGTCTATATATCGGACGAATCCTAATGTACTTGAAAGGAATCCTTAGAAAAGGGTTGTGGGTTTAGGAAGAACAGACATTTGAATTTGGGAAGGGTACTGTGATGCGGATTGGTCAACTAGCAAGGATGATAGAAGGTCTACATCTAGGTATTGTGTGTTTGTAGGGGTAATCTTGTCCATGGCGAAGCAAGAAGCAAGTGATAGAAGCTAGGTCTAACGCAGAGGTCGAATACGGTGATAACATTGAGCCTATGTGAGATGCTGTGGTTAAAAGGGATGTTGAGAGAACTAAGCTACCAAGAAATGAGACTATGATGCGTCATTGTGATAACATTGCTACGATCAATATTGCAAACAATTTGATCTAGTTCGATCGCTCAAAGCATGTGGAAATTGATAGGTTCTTCGTTAAGAAAAAGCTAGATAGTGGAGTCTTAAGGCTAGAGTATATCAAATCTCGTATCCTCTTATAAAAGGTCTAAGTCCTAAAGGGAACAAGTCAGGTTGTAACAAGACGTTCACTGCTCATAAAGGATTTGTTGCGACGCCTCCGTTTTTTAGAGGCAGCTCAATCTAAGAGGCCCTACAAATGGTTCCCAAAGTGAGTTGCCCCTATAAATGTCCCCATTTGTATAGACGGCTAGATTTAGAGGTATCCCTATAAATGGATGTCGAATAGACAACATTAGAGATTAAAATTCAATTTTTTTCAAACATCCTTGGATGGAGGAATGGCCAAAACAACAATTATAGATCTCAAAAAGTTATATAACTTTGTAGTTGACATTTTTTATGTGAAATCATCTTATCAAGGAAAATTATATTTAAATTTATTAATTTTGAATTTTTCAAATAGTCTCGAATAGAAAAACGACCAAACAAAAGTTGTATATCTAAAGAGTCAACTTTATAGTTGACAAAATTTTCATTTGAAATTACTTCTTAAGGATAACTACTTTTGAGCTTTTTAAATTTTAAATTTAAATTTTTCAAAGTACCTTAGACAGAGAAACAAACAAAATAAAAAACATAGATCTTACAAAATTAAACAGCTTTGTGTTGTCAACCTTTTCATTTGAAATGATCTAGCTAAAGATAATTATATCTAAAGTTGGTACATTTGAAATTCAAATTTTGAAACAACATCTGATGGAGAAAATTACCAAAAAATCAAAGTTATAGATCTTGAAAAGTTAAATAAACTTTGTAGTTGACATCTTTTTATTTGAATTCGTTGGTAAATACTTATATTAAATTTGGCTCGCTATAATACGAGGAGAAAATCAATATCTAGTATTGACACAAGTAAGTGTCGGGTGGAGTGTGGTTAGAGAGGGGGTAACGCGTAAGGACGAGGTTGCAGGTTTGAACCCCTGCGGTCCTGAAGCGCACGTTTTTCGTGCGAAAAATCACGTGAACCTGCCTGATGGGGTTGTATAGGGCTAAGGCTAACTGGGTATATATTCCTATGGGTTCACAAATATGGGTAGTGTACACCCGCACCGCTCTGCTTGATGGGTCTAGGTTTTTGCCCATTCATAAACGCATGGGGAAGAAAGAGTCCCATACCCACTCTTTATCGGGTAAAAACCTGTCCGATATTCGGATTTTAGGTAGCTGTTGTCATCTAGATGGGGTCCTCCAGAATTTTTTTAAAAATTTGCTATTTTTTGTCCTAATTGTGATTTTTAAGAAATTGATTTGTAGGGGTGACTTTGTCAACTGTCCCTACAAATCCTCGTCCGTCCCTACAAATTGATTTGTATAGGCGACTTGGGGACAACCTTAACAAATTAGGCGTTGTATGGGGAGGCTAGCCAAACCATCCCTACACAGGGTCTTGAGCCGCCCCTATGGAGTTTTTTTAGTAGTGGTGCATGGCGAATATTTTTAGCCTATTATGAGGGGGAGTGTTGGCATAACTAGAATATTTGTAAAGAACCTTTGTGCAAATAGTGAGAATAGAAAGGAGAAAAACAATCTAACACCTTCAATGTTGATTGAGCTTATTAGCCTCCATGTGACCTATCCATGATCCTGCTGCAGAAATCATCCTACACAGGCCCCCCTCAGATTTGTCATTTATACTACAGTATGGGAACGTGCATGGACCTTATTGCAAGAGAGCCAAGAGAGAACATCGATAGCATGTGAGAGTTAGTCCTATCTATCCCTAGATTGACCATGTCATTGTACTGGTGACCACCTACTATATAAGTACAATGATTATTGCTGATACACTAGCTATCTTATCCACAAACGACGCGTAATTCATAAAAGACTCTTTCTTTTCATTAAAATAAGATTAAGACATCTTTGTGTGCGGATGTCATCATCAATAGGAAGTAGAAACCTGACGCCATACGTAGGTCGTTAACTCGTTATGCAGTTAGCATATCTAAAAGATAGTATATATATAAGACCTAGATATTTGTATGCACATTAAACAATAAAGAATTGTACACACTTACAGACTACTAGAGGCCATATATATAAGTACATGCATGGCGACACACACTTGCATGTACCCCAGTGCCCGCAAGCTAGAAGTGTATGCCCGCAAGCTAGAAGTGTATTTTGTAGGTATTTAGTTGTTGTAGCTTTGTAGGTATTTAGTTGTTGTAGCTTGCTAGTCAAGCATTGCAAAAGTCCATTTTAATTTTGTTTGGCTTTCCAATGAAAGTTTGCAAGCTAGCCATTTGACATGGCATAGAAGACCACTTTCCAGGGTAAATAACATAGCTTACATACAAGCAAGCAGCGAAATCTGTGAAATTTAGAAATTTCATTTCACTAGCTAATAAAATATTTAGATTTACCTAGCGTAATCAGTTGCTAAGCGTAATCAGTTGTTAATATAGCAAGTTACACTCAGAAAAAGCACTGAGGTAGTAATGTTTAAATTAAGTGTATATGCTATGGCTAGTAAAAAGAAATTAAAAGAAAAGAGAGGGGATTCATTCATCTTGTTACTGGATAAAACTGAAGGAATTCAGTTCTTGGTAGTCAAAGTTTTCAATACGTACTTGTTATATGTGGCTCCAAGATCGATCCCACGATGTCGGATCGATTTTATTCTCAGGCAACTTCATGCATATTTAAGTACTATACATTTTTGGATTTGTAGAATCAACCAATATATCTACAACGTTAGCATAGCATAACCCCATAAGATCAAATCACCCTGGTTTTGTTACCAAAACAGATAATAGGTTTTGTGGAGAGCCAATTGTACGATAATAACCAGCTTTGGGTGCCATTTTTTCTTTTTGAGCAAAACAGGCAGTGCTTTTCAATATTACATTGACTGATAGAGAAAGAGAAGTGAAACCAACCAGGTGACCTAGCTAGCCAAAGAAAGGAAAACGAATTACAGATCATGGAGGTATGTTATTTAAGGCCTTTTTGTTTGTTTAAGGCCTTTTTGTTCCCTCCAAGCACCAGGCATGTGCTTTGATCGTCCTGAGGTGATAACTGAAGGCTGCTTTCGCTGAAAGATCCATATGTGCATTTCAAGCAGCAATGGAACATATATATTGCCTTCACTCTCACGACTTTGCGGTTGGTTGATGATCTGGCCCAGATTTCAGAACATTCGAATCAAATTAATTATGCATGCCCAATTTCATTTACTATAAATTTGCAAGCAAATGACGCCATACTCATCAGTCATCAGTATATTGCATGACAGAGCGGGTGGCACCTTGGTCACTCGAACCCTTACCTACTTCTCTTTGGAGAGTCATTTGACATTATTTTGAATGCAAGCCATTTAGCATTATATATAGGAATTCTACTCCAAAGTCCAATGATATTCCCTCCATCCCAAATTATACTATAAATCTAGCTAGAAATACCAAAACATCTTATAATTTAGGACTAAGAAAATATTAGTTAACTATTTTATCCCAAGAGAAACATTGATGCAATTTGCTACTCCTCGTGTAAGCTATTGGGTGCAATTCGAGCATATGGTTGTATAACAACGACAATATTCATGAAGCAAGTGCAAGATGATCATGATAATAAAATAGGTAACATAATACATGAGTGCAATAGCGTTGTCAATTCCACGGAAACGATTTTGTCAAATAATCATTGCACGACATCTGTACTAGCTTGGTGTGGGGCCACATACTGTAGTATGGCATCAGATCGATCTTAGGTTGTGTGCTCGATCTGGGAATGAATGTTTTGCACCCACAGTGTGCGATGTGTTTGTTCAACTGTTTCCCTTTGGTTCCTCTCATCTCCCTTTCCTGTGCTGGTGTGTGCTGCCTGTGGCCCCCTATCTCTCGCGCCCTAGCTAGGAAAGGGATCACACATATGAATGACACCTCTCTAAAATCCCCTATCTAGCTAGGCCCTAGCAAGAGAGAGACTGATAGCAGCTTTTGCTCCTCCAGGACACAGGCCCATGATCACCCTGGGCCCTTGTAAATTGCCCCTCCAACTGCACATGATCTCCTCTCCATCTCCTTGCAGCTTATTATATGCATACATCTCTATCTATCTATCCCTGATCTCTTTCATCTTCCCGGCCGCAGTGCTTGCTTGCTTGTTCTTTCTAGCTATAGATCTGTCTCTCTAGCTCTCTTCTCTCTCCGATCCCCTCGCTCGCTCGTGCATGTCGACCATCTACATGAACCAACTGTCTACTCTCCCTCTAATTGAGATGGAGGGAGGGCAGGATCAGGGACTCTTCCCAGCGCCCTTCCATGTCGCAAAGGACCCTCCCATCTTGTTCCCGTTCATGATCACCAACCCTGATGTGGATCAGCTCCAAGGGCAAATCAGCTATGGAGATCAGCACTCGCGGCAGCATGTTTTGTCTGAATCTACTCAACAGGTTAGGGACCGGATCATAACTTTGCTATAGATGCATATTTGTGTAGTATCCAAGGAAAGTTTAGCATAATAATATATTTAATTTTTTCTTTCCATTTTTAATCTGTCAGTTCACCGATCGGCTGATGATGAGCGGATCAGAAGTCTTCCCTATTACGCCATCGCCGTTCCGGCAGACTATCCAAAGCATCGATGGTGACATGATCCAGCGATCTGCATATGATCCATATGATATAGAGAATAATAAGTACACCGAAGGATTGTGCAGCAGCGGCTGGACAGTGTCGTCGTCACCGCCAGTGAAGATGAAGATCATGCGGAGGAAGGCAACGAGCGAGTATCCCGAGGGTGGGGCAGCAAGAAAGCCAAGGAGAAGACCACAAGCGCACCAAGATGCTGAGAGCCAGCTACTGCAGCAGCAGCAGCAGGCTATGGGTGTCGTCGTTAGAGTGTGCTCCGACTGCAACACCACAAAGACCCCCTTGTGGAGGAGTGGTCCTTGTGGCCCCAAGGTAAATTACCAATGCAACTGGGAAATAAAAGCCCTGATCTGTGCTCGTTTGAGGTTCTCAGCACAAGCTGTTACACTTCTTCTTGCAACCTGCTTGTACCATACATTCTCATGAACGTGTTTCTTCTTTATTTGTTATTGATGTGTGTGTTAATTTTGCCCATGGTGCAGTCTCTTTGCAACGCATGTGGCATAAGGCAAAGGAAGGCGAGGCGGGCGATGGCGGCGGCCGCGGCAGCTGCAGCCAGCAGTAATGGAGGCGCTCCACAAGCGGCCACCCAGCAGCCGAAGTCGGCGTCCAAGAAGGAGAAGAGGTCCGACGTCGACCGGTCGTCGCTGCCGTTCAAGAAGCGGTGCAAGATGGTAGTTGTCGATCACGCTGCTGGTGCAGCAGCCACGACTGAAGCGACGATGTCAGAAACAACTGCTCCGACCAAGGATCAGGTGGATCATGTCTCCAGTGACAAGGTTGCTGCTGCCGCGACTAGTCTGGAGACGAGCAAGATCGTGGCCACTCCTCCCCAGGTGATGTCGTTTCATGCCTTCCCGGCTGACGAGATCACTGACGCCGCCATGCTGCTCATGACCCTGTCCTGTCCGCAGCTAGCCATGGCTTCTAGTTAGCTGCTGAGAAATCGATCGATCACTAGTAGCCACGCCGAGATGCATGAGCTAGTGCAACCTGATTATTATGCCCTAGCTAAGTACACCATATAGCTACCTCTATCATATCTTCATTCATATCACTTGTATTTTCTTGTTTTGATTTTGTGTTGAGGAAGAGGAAGGAGATGATCATCGGGAGAGATAGAGTGATCACATGTCCAAGGAAGAATAATCTCTCGCTAGCCAGTAATTATTATAGTACCGGCCAGGATTTAATTTGCTATAAGAGTGAGCCTTTTAATTTCACCCTTTTTCCAGTTGTTGCGGTTAATTATATATTCAAGCCACTATATGCTATCTACCTTTATTTGTTCCTTAATTTGTATTATAGTTATTATATATATGTACTGGATCATCGGAGCTAATAAAAATATTGAGGATATTATTGATCGATCGAGGAGAAGCAACACTGAAACCTTATATAATAATACTAGTTGTTGATTGGTTGTCGTGTCTGTGGTTAAAGGCATACATTTTTCTCTCTGTTACTGTTACATATGTGTATGTCAGCTGCTACTTGGCTGAGGTAGGAATAGGGTCTCTCTAGCTACTTCCTGCCAGGTATCCCACACATACCTACCCTCACTTTTTGTGACAAACATTCCCTTTATCATGCATGTCAGCTACTATATGGGAATGTGGGACAACCAGTGCATGTCTTGATGTTTGGAAACGATTGTCCAGTGCAACAGCTTACTATTACTGCTAGAGTACATATATAGTGCTATACTAATGACTACATACATATATGTGGTTCAAGCAATGCCAAAGAAAATGGAAAAAGCCCCTCATGCGATCAAGTATATACAGTACTTAATTTGCAACAAATATCTACTTACCTAAGTTCCAGTTGTTGCACTACACTAGGATCAGGTAACTACACCAATCATTTATCATTTAATAGCTAAATGATGGTGCACTACACTAGGATCAGGTAACTACACCAATCATTTATCATTTAATAGCTAAATGATGTTTATCTTAAGTAATTATGCAATCATATATATACTTACTAAATACTAAAGAGCTCTCTCCTTAATTTATCATTTGTGGTCAACTAAAGAGCACTAGCTACCTCCAAAAAAAAAAAAGCACTAGCTACCCAGTGAAGCTGAGTACTCCTCCTAAGTGGGGAAGAAAAAAATCTAGCTATCTAGTCTAGTGTTTTCACGTACGGACGACAGCGCTTGTCCAGCACTTGAGCGACCGGCGGCCACGTTTACCTCCCCTTTGAATATGAACACCAGAGTGCACGAACACTTCTCTATTCATTTCCTTCCACAGGTTCCCATCACACAGTTCACACATGTTGCAGATTCTACGACAATCATTTTACCTGGTGTTAAAAACGAGTGCCATAAAAAGGTGGGTGCATGCATGATATCCCATCCATCCTAAATTAAATCTCAACCTCTATAAATTGCCCTCGGTCAAACTATTTTAAATTTGACCAAATTTTTAGAAAATAGCACTAATATTAACGAAGACACAAAATTCTATAACTAGACACATCATAGAACATATTTTTTATAATGTACTTATGTGGTATCATTGATTTTATTATACTTTTCTATAAAGCTAATCAAATTTAAGATAGTTTTTGACTAAGAGTGATCATAGAAATTGATTTAATTTAGGATGGAGCTAGAGAGTATATAGGTTATGGTTGCATCATACACAACTCTGTTATCCATACCGACCAACCAATAATATATCCCTCCATCCCATAATAACACCGTTTCTAAAAGAGTAAAATGCATGAATAGTCCATTAACTTGTAATACTGTGTCGATTTGGTCCATCGGGTTTGAAAATGCATTTTTTGGGTCCATAACCTTGATTTGTGGTGCATCAATAGTCCGGATGACGTCATCAAAGTTTGAAAATGCATTTTAGGTCCATAACCTTGATTTGTAGTGCATCAATAGTCCGGATGACGTCATCAAAGTTTTTTGTCGCTCGGAAGTCGCGTCGTGCCGGGCGAGGCGGCGAGGAGCTCATGGGCGGCGCGGTCCGGCGTGTCCGGGCGAGGCGGTCTTGCACCGCCTCCTCGGCCCGTCGGCGCCGTGGCGCAGCTGCACCGCCTCCTGGCGGCCGACGACACCGCCGGGCGGCGGCGGGGCCACGCCCCGGCGGCGGCTTCGACCCCGTGCAGATCATCGCGGTCCAGGCCCAAAGCGGCTTTCGGCGAAGCTGGGCGGAGCGGGAGTCAACACGCTGCAGCTGAGCCCGGACTCATCGTCGGCGGTGCTCTCCATCTCGCCATCGCAGCTGCGTCGTCTGCCGCCGGCGCACGGCACCATTCATCAGCCAGCAGGGCGGGAAAGACCGGCGGCGCCGGCCGGGAGTTTCCTGCGCGCGGTGCGTGCGCTGTCGCCAAAGATCATGGTGGTAGTGAAGCCGGAGGCGAACCACAACGCGGGGCGACGTTCCAGGAGCGGTTCGAGGAGGCGCTCAACTACTACGCTGTCGCTGTTCGACTGCTGGAGCGCCGGGCGGCGCAGCGAACCGGGATGGAGGCGCGAAGGCCCGGCGCAGTGGGCGAGGAGGATGGAGGCCGCCGGATGGAGCGCTGCCGGGCTCAGCCTACGCTGGGATGATGGAGGCGCGGAAGCTACCGGCAGAGCTGCGGGTGGGGGGCGGGCGGCGCCGGCGGGGACTACGCGCACTGTGTGGCCCACGACGCCCATGGCGAGGCCTTCTTCTTCTGCTGGCACCGCAAGCCGCCTAACTGCCGTCTCGCGTGGAAGCCGGGGCGGGCGTGTCGGGCTCACCTAGCTAAGCTAAGCTAGCCGATGATCGCAGGTGCTGCACTGCATGCATGAACGCACGTGCCTACTACTCTACCGCATGATTCAGGGGTTTTTTTGCGAAAAGACCGCCTCCAAGCGCAGGCACATGTGCCGCGCGACTTGTCTGGGCCACCTCGGCTGCCACGGCGCGACTTCTGAGCGACAAAAAACTTTGATGACGTTATCTGGACTATTGATGCACCACAAATCAAGGTTATGGACCCAAAAATGCATTTTCAAACTTTGATGACGTCATCTGGACTGTTGATGCACCACAAATCAAGATTATGGACCCAAAAATGCATTTTCAAACCTGATGGACCAAATCGACACAAATAAGTTACAAGTTAATGGACTATTCATGCATTTTACTCTTTCTAAAAATTTCCAGACATATTAAGGATGATAGCAAAAGACGCATGGACACTCATCTTTGTTCCTTTTCCAAAGGATATCTCTTGAATTATTGGCAGTTACCATTTGCATGCAAATCTATGTAGACTGTTATTTATTTTGGGATATCTTGGGACTAAGGGAGTACATATCTCAATTAATTATTAGAAAAGGGCTAGCAGCCTCCCAGTATTTTTTTTTTTTTTTTCTGTTTTTCAATTTTTATGGCCATTTTAACATTCTTCTACATGATTTCTAGGAATAATTATATCTATAAAAGAATAATTTCTGGTGACGGTTGTCCAAGAATAAATTTCTAAAGACTCTTGGCTAAAGGCGGTTGGGAATAAAACTCTCTAAAAATCATTTAGTTCGTGAATCTCTGAAAATAATATATGTGTGGTAGTCCTAACAGCACCTCGTGACTCGAATTCTCCTTGACTAGCTAGACAAACATTACGTGGTGGGAGTACGAATGATTGGGGTACTATATATACTAGTTTGTCATCTTTCATGCATGTTATTAGTTGTTTCATGTGCGTGGCAAAATCCCATGCATTTGCTATCTTCGATGAAGAGAGGGAGCATGCATTTGCAGCTGCTCTTTTACTGTTTACCAAATACTGACAAGCCCCGGCCGGTAGGACTCGACGTACGGTAGGACTCGACGTACTGGAGAGATGAAACTAACAACTCATGTGTATACTGTACAAGGAGTAAAAGTTAAGACCGGTCGGATCTCAGGCGTATAAAGCTGACCATGGTGACTGCATGCATTGCTAGACAAACTCTGGCGTTTTCTTCAGCCATGCATGCAGCACTGCTTGTGCCCTGTGTGTATCCTGGTAACCATGCATATGGTTAATAATCGTCCGACCCGGATAAAAATATTCCTAGAGAGAGAATTTTACCCCCACATATAGGGATACGCGAAAAATGACACTGATGATGACTCCATTTCAAACAGTGCCCAGTTAGGATGGCAGTATTCAAAGTGATTTAAAGATTATATGTGTTGTTTTAACAATTGATAATAATATTGTATAAGAGGTTAGATATAAAAATTTTACTTTTAAAGATTTTTTCTCGGAGTAGAAACATGGACATTTAACACTATACATTTTAAAACGATCTATATATAGCACTCAATAAGGAAAATGTACTATAGCATCAACTAAATGTTAAATAATTAGGCGATTTCA
This sequence comes from Chrysopogon serrulatus, assembly GCA_015844335.1. Lineage (NCBI taxonomy): Eukaryota > Viridiplantae > Streptophyta > Magnoliopsida > Poales > Poaceae > Chrysopogon > Chrysopogon serrulatus. The sequence continues at coordinate 7,914 of JADLZL010001613.1, read as the reverse complement.
TAATTGATCGAGAACATTAATCATGACAATCTTAAATACTAGCATGTACTCCCTCCGTATCGTTAAAAGAGGACGTTCTGGCCTAGACCCTCGATTGCGAGAAGGAAGACGTTTTTACTCTCTCAGGCGGTAGTCTGGACGGAACTGCCCATCGCGCATTAATGCAGCACCGCGCCCTCGTCACCTCGAGTTCCGTCCGTATGCGCATGCGCCGAGCTGCTGGCCAATCGCGTCAACCGTAAAATACGCAAAATCAACAAAAACTGGCGAAAGCAGGAGTCGAACCTGCATGGCCTCGAGTCCAACCCGCTATGCTAGCCACTAGGTATCTGTTCCTTTCTTGAATAGAATGAAGCCGCCATGGTATTAATAGGGGTAGACAGGGAATACTACACCCTAATTAATCACTCCTTGGTATGCTAAATCATGTCCAAAACGTCTTCTAATTACGATATGGAGGGAGTATAACGCTAACATACTACGTGAACTGAAAAGCACGAATAACATCAAAGTAGCAGCAAAGTGATTGAACCAAACGACATGCATGCTAGAATAACATATCGAATTCATTTGCAGATGGAGACGCTGTGGATGCTGGTGGAAGGTTGTCGATTAGCAATGAAGGAATGTTGCCATTGAAGACGCGATGAACATGCCATTAGTGGAGATGACGATGCCCCGACGCACCTATTGAAAGATGAGCCATTGTGGAAGTTGGGTGCAGTCTCGCGAAAGCGCTTCAAAAAAAACTTAATTCATCCTTTTGTGGTGTAGGATCGCAAGGATGAGTGGTTTAAGAGACCTGCTCTTCCGATCTCCGCTAATGAAGGCACTCAAGATGGAGAAGCTGTGAAGACGACGCAATAGTGGAAAGAGGCAAAACCCTAAATTGAATAGATGTGTTTATGGTGTTGGTCACTAGGTTGTTTATATAGGGGTGTCCAACAAGATCTCGTGGCGCGGTTAAGATCTAAAATGTTTAGTAATGCAAGGGGTCCAAGAAACTAAAAACTAAAACTACAAAAGGAGACTAACTAATGTAATGCCACTGACCATTCACAAAAGTGTCGCGTGCTCGAGATAAGACAAGGCAAGTGCACATGTGGGTTCCTTCCTCTCTACCATATTAGACTTAGTGTATATTGAGGAATTCTATATTTAAGTATGGCAACCTTCGTGCTTCAACTAACAAGGTGTGGGAGTAAAGTTCCCTCACTTCCCCTCTTTGCACATGCAAATGTATCTTTTGAGATTTTCTTAGAAATATGGACCAAGCCAACAAATTCTCACAATAAATGTCTATGAGTGTATTTTGTAGTGATTTAATGAAACTATTTTGATAGAGTAGATCGACGTTACAACTCCAATAGGAGCCTTCAAACTAGGGCGTCTACTTTTCATTTGAGGGCCACCTCATTTTGAGGGTCTAATTATTTTGCATCTGCTCTAGTTCTCAAATCAAGACCTTTAATTCCTTTTGAGTTAAATGCACCAGCGATCTTAAACCTGTAAGGTTGTGTCACATAGCTCCATGAACTTTGAAAATATATTTCTTCTTAAACTTGTTAAGTGATTTGGTAGGTCCATGCCGGACATGTGGGCATTTCTCATTGACGTGGCATGCCAATGTGGCATTTATATACTTTTACTCTTTAACCCCTCATGTTTACTTTTCCCTTTGAAAATAGACCCTACCTTCTCCTTCCTCTCTTTCTATCTCCTCCTTTATCTGCTGTTGTAGAAGGTCGCATGGCTCCTGGAGTTGCATTGTCGCCGCCCATGTGCGCGGCATGCACGATGAACTGGAAGTCTCCAATGGCAGTGGCAGCTCAGTAGTTGGCATCGTTGGGGACAACAAAGTGGAGCGACACTGCAGCAAGCATAACTAGGTCATCCATGGAAAGGTCAGTGTCCCGTTCTTTACCATTCCACGAGCCATGTCTTGTGTGCTACCATATGATCCATCTTACACGAATAGCTACTAGGTATTGCTAGAGCTAATTCTTTTGACAGTCTCTTGCTCTTACACAGTGGAAGTTTGGTGGTGGATGCTTTCAACCATAGGGGTTAGTAGTAGGCCACAACCATGAGTCAGCCCCTCCATGTAGGATATGTGGTTGTTCCAACTAAGGCACCAATGGCAAGATCGGTGATCGATGCAAGGGATTTGAAATATCATTCGCATTGGTTGCCTGCAAAATTTTGAAAGAGAGGAATAGCAGGATCTTTAGAGAATCACATGTATAGTGGTGATCCAGTAAGAGGGCGAAGCACGGGTTAAGGCAAGAGTGTGCTAGCTAGGTATTTTAGGTTGCGAGAAGATCAGCTACTAGTGCTCCGCGGTTGTACATCTAAATATTGTCATGTAGCATCTGTCATCCACAAACGTGTGTTTGACAAGAAGAAAACATTCCTCCCTACATTATTATTGTTAGTCCCCAACGGCTAGTTTTAGAGGGGTCTTAAATTGGTCGGCTCTTTGAGAGCCTTCTTGGTATTTTATACGCAATCCGACGCACTTGTGAGTCTCCAAGAACACCTCCCACTGATCATCTGTTGATCATGCACCGGATTGTGAGCTGTTGATGAAACAGTTGTTTTCTTCTGGTGAAACACGTGATCTGCTGTAATTAATTGTAACTAAGGGTATTTTACTACTTTGATTCCAGTCATTAACAATAACTAATCAAACAGTTGTTTTCTTCTCGACAAAAAAAAACACGTGATCTGCTGCTCGTGCTTTTTCTCCCCGCCGCCTGCCTACCCAATGCAAAGTTGCCGTCGCCCCCACCTGGCCAAAGTTGTCCTTGCCTTCCTGGATCAGCCCGCTGCTAGAAGCGTGCCACCAGTGCCACCCAGAGTTGTCGTCGCCCACCTGACTAGGGTTGTCGTCGCTTGCCTGTCCTCGTTGCCATGTCTTCCCGATGCTCGGCCCGGCCGCATGTCTGTCTCGAGGCTACCATGAGGAGCAGTAGTGCGGTGTCATTTGGGTTTGTCACCTGCATGCACCACCTGGAGCTGAAGCTGGTTCACGTATGTACTCAGTGGCATTGACATCATCAAGCATGGAGGCCTTGTCCGTCTCCACTTGCGAAACCTTTTGCCAAATTAAAAGAAGAGGTTTCTTCAAAAAAAAAAAAAAAAAGGCTTCCAAATTCAAATGGAAACGTTGAACCCACGCAGGAACCAGGCAAGATGCATGGCACGAAAAGACAGTACCCCTGTAGTCGACCTTGCTTTCGGTCGATATAATTGGGTACGAGAGTCTGCACTGTAGAGCCTTCATCTCCTCCTTTGCAGCAGGTCAAGCAAGTCTCATCAGTGTTAGGATTAGGACCATATATACGAGCCACCTTCTCTCAGTCAGAAGAGGTTGTGCACCTCGCCATGCAGCTTGGGTTTCCTCTTGCCGCAACCTGCTGCAATATCCGACTCCGACGATACCAGCGCGCGCATCCTGCTACAACCAAACAACGAGCCGAGCAAAGCCTAGGCAATAATGACAGAGCATCGCCGCCAGCCGCGCCGGCGGCGTCGATTCATCGGCAGCATCCCCCTCAATCGCCAGGTGATGGGATTCCGAGTCGTGGTGATGTATGCAGGCGATGGCCGGGGCTGCTCGGCAACGACGGAGATCAAGGAAGCTGCTGGAGGATGGCGAAAGCCAGGAAACAAGTATTTGCTATGCTTCGTTCTCTCGCTGCAACACTGCACTTGACTTGAGGTGGCACATTATTTGAACTGCTGAGAGCTGCCTACTTTTGGTGATCAGAAACCAGAAATGGAGAAATTGTTTGTGTTTTCTTGAGGTCAAGAACACTGTTCCCAGGTATTTATAGGACACCATTCGGCCTTGCAGACATTGAGAAAGGACTAAAGGAGGCACAGCAGGCTGAAGCGCATGACTGGGGAAAACTATGCTAGCAGCTCATGACTGGGGAAAACTATGCTAGCAAGGTTCCATGTACTGGTTTTGATGAGCTTTTGACTTGTATAGAGTATCCTAATGATTATTGGTCGTCAGTGCCATTTCTTTCATCCTCGCCTTCTCGGTTTCTGAAGACCTGCTTCTTCAGAGAACAATAATAATATCAATATTTCTTCTGCCTTGCTGGCTCAAAAATACATAAGCTATATGATATAGTGGGCAAACAGTAAGCCTCCAGTTGGTCTAATAACTCAAATAAATGTGTTTCGTCAATTTAATCAATTCATGTTCCCTTTAGAAATTGTTATCATAAAAAAATTGAGCTTGATAACATCACGCTTTTAATTATGATTGCAATCTCAGTTCGACTAGAAAATTTTGTATAATCGCAGTCACAGCAATCTGGCAAACCAAAAAAAAGGTGAGTTGTGACCGTAGGGAACAACTGACGGTAGGATAGTTCCACAGAGACTCTGTCAAGACGACAATAGCACTCACTAACAACCAATGATGCCAGTAAGCAAACTAGAAATTGACTCTCGGTTTCAACCACAGGCACATCATATAGACTTGAACTAGTCAAGATACTATCTCCATTGACATTGAGGTTTATTCATTCCCGGAAAGAAGAAATAATTGAGTGACAGGAACGTAAGCACTTCTTTTTTGAACTCAAAACTCAATGGTGATATTATAACTGTGAGTTGATGAGCGCTCATATGAGAAATTAAAACTCGATGTCAAGAAAAATATATCCTTCCGACGGCAGGGACGGCAGGCTTATATTTATTAGACCAGATCAAATCTGCAGATATATGTCAACTGGTTGAATATTATCATGTGGCTGGTGAGGCCGCCAGGGTAAAGAATGTGCGTTCTTAAAGTCAAGAACTCAAATTTTTTTTTTTTTTTGGGGGGGTTGTTTGTCCTTGCAAACGTTGATAGTAATTGAAAGCATTATAAAACTTGTCAACTTTGAATTATTTTTTATTTGTAACGCCTTGAAAATCATGGATTTGTGGCAGAGAAGAAAAGGAATATACATGACAACTAGAGAAAAATTATAGCTATTTGGTTTCATTCCCTTGTTTTTTTTCTCTGATTTAAAGAGACTACTAATCAAAGATTATATATAGGTTTCATATACTTTTAAAAAGTTTATTTTGTTATTGCTAGCTGATTTTACATATTTAGTTGGAAAGATAAAAGTCATGTAACATTTGTAATGAAAAATATTTTTAAAACCTCATAACTCCAATAATATTCTTATGAGCTCTCCTAATTGCTCCTTACAAGTTCTGGATAAGACCTTTTGTATTGATATGGTTGATATGTATGGCCTCTACCCCTTGTTTATATAGCCCCTTCAAGACCCTCATACCTACAAAGAGTCATACTCCTAGTAGGATTCTATATATACTCAACTCCTAATAGAACTAAATGTCCTAATAGCACATCTCTACTGAGTTCTATGACAAGTTAGATTTGAGCTACCATACCTCTGCCTTGACAGCAATCCTTTGAAGTCGTTGTGCTCACCAAGGAATTTGCACCAAATCGGCTCCTTTTTATTTATACTCCCACCTTGAGAGTGCCCACCACAAGGGTCAAGTGCTTATGCACATCACCACAATATGTGTCTCAGTCTAGTCTCAAATGCCAAAACCTTCCACTTGAGAGCTCCTTCATTATGTAGTTTCATGACCACACCGCCTTCTCATATGGCCCTTCATGTCATAGGTATCGCCTCCAAGCTCCATCTGCTCACTGGTACTGTCTGATTGGTCCCACCACATCTTTCTTTTTCTAATAACTCACAGCTTCACCTCTACTACTATTTGATTTTGTAAGCGTCTTTGCAGCCTTGCAAAATTGACTACAATTGAGATTTGAGTATCTGTCATTGTTGAGATGGCTTTCTTCTCTTGATTAGGATTTTTATTAAATCCCCCATGGTTGCACCACTGGTAATATTTCCTAGCATGTGGTATCCTCTATTAATCCAAATACTTTTCATGATTACCCGCCCTTCACAACTAACTCGCATGACTCTACCTTGAATTGGTAAGCCACAACCTTGGAGTTCTAGGACCTCATAGATACTAGATTTTTTTTCAAGATCTATGTATACTGAACTCTTGTCGAGTGTGCAATAATGTGTTCCATCATGCATCTCCAATGTAGTCGTACCTACACCTTAGTGATTTCATTTTCCTTGCAATCCACTAAATAAATAGTTCCATTCGATGGCTGAGACATCCTTCGTCAAACATCTCCCTCACCTGTACATATATGGAAGCAACTCTCTGAATCTAGTATCCAATCATGAATAATACCTGATTGACTAAAGACATGTACATCACTTTTATCCTCACTTGACACTAAGCAAGCTCCTCTTATTGTCTTCAAACTTGGACAATCCTTTATCACGTGACCCTCTGTCACATAGGTAGCATGTGTGTTGTCCCTTGGTCTTGCCTTTCTTCTTCGCATGATTAATTCTTGAATTTTCCTACTGCACTTGAAATGGTCAAAGCTCGATAACCCAAGAATAAAGATTACTAATTGCTCCCACGATGGTGGTAAGGATGAAGCAATTATGATGACCTTATCATTCTTCTTAATTTGTAAAAATACATTCTAGATCAGAAAAATCTTTTTTGTTTGCTAAGACTATGAGAATAGGCAACCATGCAGAAGCAATACTAGATGCCTCTACTAGCATCAGGAAAATCCTCTGGCCTGGTGGCTACAATGCCTGGGGATCATATTTGGCCTTGAGATCTGCGATTTTGCTCCATTTTGTCCCAAGGTGTTGTTGCCACCCATTTTGAGATGTGTAGCGTGGCATGTACTGTTTGCATTCTATGCTGTTGACGGTGGATAGCGTCAACTTTTATATATCAAAAGGCATGAGAAACACATCAATATCTAGAAGGCTAGAGTTTTATCTAACTATTTCCACGAGTTTTGGTGATTTACCAATTTTCAGGGACTAATCCAGAAAATAACGAAAAGGGGGCTTAACTACAAAACTACATCACGAAATTATCCGCAACTCAGGAATATACCAAACAATTCTAGAAGAATCCAGAAGACACCAGAGCGAAGCGAGGCCACCGCCAGGTAGGGCCAGCCGGCCCCACATGCCAGGCCGGGCAGCATCCCCTTGTGAGGCCCACCTGCCATCTTCTAGAATCTTCTTCCACCGCCTTTGAGGATCAATCTCAGCCCTACGTGAAGTCGGTTTGATCAAACAGCCGTCGTGCATCCCACCGGGCTATAAATACAGGGCCAGACCCCCCCTAGGAAACCCTAATTCATTCAATACCTCATTCAAGTCATCAGATGATCAAGTCATTGAGAGTTTAGAAGCCCTAATTTATTCAGAGCCTCTCTAGTTTATAGTTTAGCCTAGTTAGATCTAGATTGGAGGAAGTCAAGTTCTTCAGCGAACTTGGATTCCTAAAGTTGTCAAGAAGAGAAGAGTTTGGTACAGGTCTTAAGTTCTTTTCTTTCTTATTGTAATATCTGCATTTGTAAGATTATTACTAGCAATATTGTTCTTCATTATTATGTTCTTGATTACATTGTTCATTGTCTACTTCAATATGTCTAGCATAGTTAGTTTGTTATTATGTCTAGCATAGGTAGATCGTGGATGTGACAGATCCATTGAATCCTTTGTAGGCCTTCCCTCCGTACGGTGGATTGGTAGAGTGGGACTGTCAGGTTAAGAGTATATTTATATACATGAGGTTCCTGTACTCATCTTTTCCTGTACATTGCTCCGACGTGTTTGGGAATTATAGTAGTATTACTTATGATGATAGTTGACGTAGCTTTGACTGTATCTAGAATATTTAGGAGTTATTTCTCTATATTTGGGTTAGACAATGTTAACATGCTAGATTGCTCTGAGTGAATTAGTTGTATTATATCATGACTGATCATATTTATCATTTATCTATTTATCTTTATCTTGT
>JADLZL010001612.1:0-148996 GCA_015844335.1 Chrysopogon serrulatus | reverse complement strand
AACAGGCGCTTCGATTTCAGGCGACTCATAGATAGGAAAAGTGGATTTGATGGAATATTTTGTTTTCTAGCAAATTGTACAATTATGATAGGTAGATGACTAAAGAGAGAAGATAAATGATTCATATGCAAATTTTAAATGGTAAAAAGTACTCGCCTAAAATATAGTTTTGATGTGTTGTGTCTATATTAATTGGCAGAAACATGAGAAACTATTATATGCAGCTGTGAAAGTATATGGTTTCATGATGGTGACGACTCTGCATTGTGACAAGAATTCTGTGGAACCGAATTCAGGTCCACGACGATGCAACGAAGCGTTAGTACTATTGCTATAAAGGGCGCCCTAGTTCTCAAATAAATATCCTATATAATCCGGTGAGTGTTGAGAGCGCTGAAAGGATGTTTATATACAGAGGATAAAAAGAGTTGTCCCTCGTACTCAATCCAGCAGTGCGGATCATTTTCATGTTTGGTCTACAGTCCACACGCAGCACGTCCAACACATTATTGAACAAAATAGAAAGTATTATTGAACAAAAATTTTCACATCTTGTTTGAAACCCTTGCAAGCAAACATTTTTTGTTCCGGTCTGTGCCACGCGCATTGTCTGCCAAACCAAATCGGTGCATCGGGGCTATAGCCTACTGTTCTCCCAAATCGTTGCGGCCAAGTTAGCAATCGCCAGTCACGCCACGAAGCTAGCAATCTTCTCCTCTGGTGCTCGACGCCGCCGCCCAGCCGGTGCTTCGGCCGCGTCGCGGCCCTCAATGGCGCGCCTCAAGTCCGTCGGCGTTCTCTCGATGTTGCTCGTCGCCCTCGTCCTCATCGCTCAGCCGGCTACCGCGTCCAAGCAGGCGGCGGAGCCAGCACCACGCTCACCCGCTCCCCGCCGCTGCTGGACTGCGGCCCGGCGCCGGTGGCGCCCCGTCGAGGGCGACGACGGCGCCTTCCCCGCCAACCTGCTCGCACTCCTCCGCGTCATCACCGCCGCCGCCGCGCCGGCGTTGTCACTGCGTCGTTGGGCAGGACGGACCGCGACCGTGCGTTCGCGCGCGCTCTGCTTCGGCGACGCAAACAGCTCCTCCTCCGGCTGCCGCGAGTGCCTGTCTGCCGCCGCGAGGGACGCCACCGGCGGCTGCGGCGCCAAGCCGCCACCGGCGTGTGGCAGCGCAGTGGCGCGCGAGACCTACGCGGACACCGACGCCGCGTCACCCCGCGAGGACGCGTTCCGGGGCTGGTTCTACGCCGGCCCCCGGCACGGCGGCGGCTGCAACGACGCTCAAGAACGGCGTGTGGACGACCGCGGGGACCGACTGCGCTCGGTGCTTGGAGGGACGCCAGCGTGCGGCGGCGGCTGCGGTGGCTGGTGAGGATGTGGGGGAGGAGGTGCCCATCATTGGCTATGGTGCTGCCTGCGCGTACAGATTTCCGCGTTGCCGATGGGAGGGAGTGATTGTGAGTTATCTTACTCGATCTCGTCCTGGAAATGGCGCAAGCGGCAATTTGTGATAGAAACCAGATTATGCCTGGCGGATACGGACGATGCTCGACAATATATCTTTTGTTCGCATGGTGTGTATGGTGTTGGCTGAATTAGCAACTGTGACAGTACTGCTCTACGAGATCATTGTTGAACTACGAGGTATGCTTTATCTTTCAATTTCTGTGACCCTGAATTAATTTTTCTTTAACTAACGCAATTTTTCTTTGATAGCAATGACTGGCATAATATGATCGTTAATTTAGTTTCCATTCAAAAAAAAAAGGCCTGTACTTCGATCATGTTTGATCGATTAGACTAACAACTAATTGACTAGTCCATCCGTTATAAATTATAGTTAGTTTGATTTTTTATCTTTAATTTTGACCGCTTCGTCTTATTAAAAAGTTTATGCAAATATAGTCAAATTTAAATTATTTTTAAAGAACTTATATTAATAATAAAGCTATACATAAAAAATATAATATTTTATACAATTTTTTTAAATTAAACGGCGATCAAACTTAAGATAAAAAATTAAGCGAACTATAATTTAGAAAAAAGATAGTAATTTTTTAGTCCATAAGGGATCCAATGAGAGTCAAGGTTTCAACTATTTTTCAACTAGTTAGCCAAACTTTAGCTAACAATGAGGCTATTGAAAAGACAATACTACTCCTGCCTTTCTTATTCACTCACAAAGTACAGGAGGTATGATGTATCAGATGTCTTTCTCACACATATTGCTATCAATTAGTCTGAGAATCAAACAGTATAGGATTATAGCCAACTAACAACTTGTTCTAATTCATCTAAACAGGACTATATATATACCAAACTATATCATCAGCATCTATATATGTTTGGCCGATTTAGTTTACATTTTGCAGATATGCTAGAGCCGATACAATGAATGGGGCCGATACATATGGAGGAGGATTTCTGGGCGATGCAATTCGTGCATTGATGCCGTGCGTGTACAGAAGATTTCGGGCTGGTTTCACCATCATGCTGCCATTGCGCTATCAGCTAGGGTTATCCCTAGCCATTGGCATCTGCTACTGCTACTATACTAGTATTAGGTATGTCTTTGCAGGAGACCGTGATGATACAAGTCCATGTACTGAATCAACCGCGTCCCTCTATCTAAGGCCTGGTTCGGTTAGGTTGAGAAGTTTAACTGCAACTGTAGCACTTTTTCGTTTATATTTTGTAAAATATTGTCCAATCGTGGCCCAACTAGACTCAAAAGATTAGTCATGTGATTTACAACTAAACCATAATTAGTTATTTTTTTTTGCACTAACATTTACTGCTTCCGTATATGCGGATAGAAATTGATGATGGGAAAAGTTGCATGAAAGTTGCAACTTTCATAATCATCTAAACATGGCGTAACCTGTATATCTTTCCGCAGCTTTCACTTTGATGAATGGGAAGCCAACAACCTTTTCCATGTCGAAACGATCTCTTGGGCCTTGTTTAGTTCCACGGTTTCTGAGGAGAGAGATTGTAAAGTCCTCAGTAGCACTTTGTTTTTATTTGATAAATATTGTCCAATCGTGTGACTAGACTCAAAGAAGATCATCTCGTGATTTACAAACAAAACTATGTAATTAGTTATTTTTTTTTTTATTTATATTTAATACTCTTTACATGCGGCAACAAATTTGTGAAAGGAGAGATTGTAAAGTCCTGTAGCATTTCGTTTGTTTGTGAGAAATATTATCCAATCATTAGCCCAACTAGGCTCAAAAGATTCGTCTCGTGATTTACAACTAAACTGTGCAATTAGTTATTTTTTATTTATATTTAATGCTATTTACATTACGGGGAAACAATTGATGTGATGGAGAGAGTGGAAAAACTTGCAATTTCAATTGAAAGTTGCATGGAACTAAACAAGGCCTTGGTTCATACTTTGCAGACACTGAGAAGCAAGATTCATCAATGAGCCATGTCAAGTCGGCCGTGGGGTGATATTCCTCCTGTTCCTTGCTACGTAATATATATGCAGTTGAAATGAACCTCAGAGTTGGGGAAGGTATGCATTACTTTCATCAGTTTTAGATGAGCACTGGAAGCGTGCAGAAGTGATATGTTACAAGTTGAACCCTTCCAGCAATTGGCCCCTCCCTCGGAGAACACAAAATGGATCGAATTGAATCAATGAACACGTCAAAGAATAATCAGGATGGATAGTGTTAGGTATTTTGCTACTAAAGCTATGTGTTTGCTACTAGCTAGGATGTTGTATGTCTTATTTTTAGGAATCCGTGAAAATACAAGTCAAGTAGTAGGTGGCTAGCTTTGATTAACTTACTATATATGACCATACAACATCTTTTATGTCTACATACAACTCGTTGTGAGTTGTCCACTATTTCACATAGCCATTAGTCCCAGAATACGACCGGATACCAGATAAATCCTTGTAGCAAAATGGAATTGTAAACTACTTTTATGAAAACAAAGTCTATTACATCAATATATTATGGGATGGAGGGGAGTACTTTTTAGCCTCATGGTAGATAGAATTTCAAAATGGTTGACATGAAAAATAGCATAGAGTGTATTAAAGAAACTAAACAGGAAACCTTGCAAAATCTGCAACGTGAGGCATCTATATATAAATAGCTAATATTGACACATCTTGCTAAACTTTGTTTTGTTTTTGCTTCAAACAAAGGGGCATACAAGATGGGCAATATCTAGAAAAAAAAAACAAAAAGGTCTACAAAGGCTCGAAAACGGAAGCCAACTTTTATCTGTGTCGAAGCAAGGTTCACCAATGTATTATATCCTCCATTTAGAATTATAAGATATTTTATATTTTCTAGAAACATAATTATTGCTACACATTTAGATATATGCTATATCTAGATACATAATAGAAATAATATATCTAGAAAAATCAAAATGTCTTATAATAATTAGAATAGAAGGAGTAGTACCCACCTCATTTATTAGCCCTCCACTACAAATAATACATATCTGGCAAAGTGTTTCTGCCTCTCATGGTATAGAGTGCATGTGTGTGCACCGAATGCATACTTACATTAGTACATGCAGTGTGCTGGATGTAGTCAAAAGGTATTTTATTTCATACTTACATGTGTTGGTTTTTCATGCTTTGCATACTTACATGTGTTGGTTTGATGCTTACATACTTTATTTTTTTTGGCATCTAATTTGCTATATAACATAACTCATGTAAGTCAAAGTGACTTCTAATTTGTAATGGAGGGATTATTTGCATACTTACCTATAAAATTATGAATGCATGCTTATATTTGTTGGTTTCATGCTTGGATAAAGAGAGTTCAAGGAGTCATTTTCACAGTGCTGGATGTGCTCAAGGTGTCCCGTCATGCTTTGGAAAAAAATCTTCCCTCCGTCTCCGAAATAGATGTGTCATTACCCATTTAAGAAGTCAACATTTTCAAAATACCGGCAATTATATATTAAAATATATAAATATTTATCTTCAAGTAATTAGTATCATTGGAAAGATCTTTAAAGTCTAGTTTTTTAACAAATTTATTTGGAGATGAAAATGTTACGCGTTTTTTACTAAATCTAGTCAGATGAGAAAGTTTGGCCGTGGCAGCGTCATGGCGTCATCTAATATGGGACACAGGAGGGAGTACAGTTCAAGCAGCGACGGCGCCACGACCTATCAAATCAACCCAAGCACACACGCCGTTCATTCATTTTTTATGCCTAGTAAACCTCTAATAAAGTCCCGGCCTCCCGGAAGCCCAATTATGCATAAAGTTTGTCTTGGCGGAGCAGGCATGAGCCACATTCTCAAATGGACCATATTCTTGTGCAGCATTAAACAGGAAAAAAAAAGGCTGGGCCTGGGCCCTGGGCGCGCCCCAACAACAACAGTCCACGGCCTCACCGCGCACGGCGGCCAGCACAGCAGCAGCCTGAAGCGGTCACACACGGATCGCGATCCGTGGCAGCGCTGCAGGACGCATCCCCACCGTCAAATCCACCATGATCCAAGGGCTCCCCCTATCGCCGAGACCCGGCTCCTCTCTTCCTCCCCCCATCCCCCGCGAGCGCTGGCGCTGGCGCCGCGGCGGCGCTCCCAAAATTCGTTCGAAATCACCCCGCCACGCCTGCTCTCCAAATCTTCGCCCAAAACCACAAAAGTTTCAAACCCGCGCGCCAACCCCCGAAATCCCATCCCACCGCTATTTAAACGCCCCAACCCTCCGCCGAATCCCCACTCCCTCCATTCCAGGCAGCAGCACGGCGCACCAAAATCTCCCAAAACCCCTCGTCTCCGATCCCAAACCACCCGCCCCTCCGCCCCGATGGCCCGCACGAAGCAGACGGCGCGCAAGTCGACGGGCGGGAAGGCGCCGCGGAAGCAGCTGGCGACGAAGGCGGCGCGCAAGTCGGCCCCGGCGACCGGCGGCGTGAAGAAGCCGCACCGCTTCCGCCCGGGCACCGTCGCGCTGCGGGAGATCCGCAAGTACCAGAAGAGCACGGGCTGCTCATCCGCAAGCTGCCCTTCCAGCGCCTGGTCCGCGAGATCGCGCAGGACTTCAAGACGGACCTCCGCTTCCAGTCCTCCGCCGTCGCCGCGCTGCAGGAGGCCGCCGAGGCGTACCTCGTGGGTCTATTCGAGGACACCAACCTCTGCGCCATCCACGCCAAGCGCGTCACCATCATGCCCAAGGACATCCAGCTCGCTCGCCGCATCCGCGGGGAGCGCGCCTAAACGTTTCGCTCGCAACGCTTGATTATCACTACAATAGGTGTTTATTTAGTACTAGTATATCTATCTATTCTCGTCATGGTCTATCTAGGTCTGCGTTTGTTTAGGATCTGTTCTCGTCATGTTCTAGGTCTTCGCTGTTCAGAAGTTTGCCGTTTCGTCCTGTTTGTCAATGCTATCAATGAAATATGCCCACCTGATTTAGAGAAATGCACTGATCTATGTGTCTCTTCACGTTGTGGCTACTGGTGGTGGTGCCTGCTTTCTGAATGGAATGGGCCTTCTCAAATCGTGGCCGGTTCATACTTGCTGCTTGCAATGGTTTAGTAAATGCTGAACAAAGCAGTCCCTTTGGATACGAAATTGAAATTGAACCTTATTTGCAGGTATTGCAATATTTGCAGTAAGATGTGATGCTCTGACTTGTACTGTCAACAGATTATGTTTCACTGTCCTGAGTTTTCTACCACAATTTAGATGTCTCAGTTTTCTTTTGCCATGTGTCGGTGCGTGCTGAAGGGTTGTCGCTAGTTCTTAGTAGTGATCTGCTTATACTCTAATTTCAGAGTGTATCTTGATCTCTTAATACTTACTCCCTCCGTCCCATTGAGAACGTCGTCCGGGAAACGTGTTTGTGAGGGGGACACGGTTTTCCAACGACAAACTCCATGGGACGGAGGGAGTAGTCTGGAATCTATGCTAGCATTAAGAGCACAATTATTGGACTGTTGTGTCAAGTGGTTTTTGTGAACCAGTATCTGAAATTTGTTTGCAGAAACTGCACTTGCATTTGGGAGTGAACTGTGATCTAAAGTCTGCACTCTTAACAAGTTAACATTATAACATACTCCTTTTTTTTTGAAGCTTAACATACTCTATTCAATCTAACAAGTACAACATAGCAATCCTGTACGACTGAAACAACTACATACCATCCCTTTGACGCTTCAAGTTTAAACCCTGTTATTTTGTAGTTTGTAACACATCAGTGCTGCTGTCTTCACCATCTTCCAGAGATATGTTCTATGATAGCATAGTAACATGGTTTAAACAACACTATATGCCTGACTAGATGCCTAAGGGCTACATCGCTTTGAAAGATCGAAAGGTGGATACGAATAGGAGCCGCTGATCACTACATAAGCTATCTTATTATTTGCAGCTTCAGTGGCATGTATCCCATCCCAGCTGACATAGTTTTGCGGGTCTCCACAAGCCCCTGCCGTTGCAGTCTTGCCGTTCACTACCTTGCTATTTCTGCAGTAAACGTCTTGATTGAAATTGTAAGTTCCACCGCCATATCCACAGCAAGCTCTAGTCCCGTACTTCAGCCCTGAGATGAACACCAGATCAGTCAAATTTTCCATTGGATGTAAATATGAACACTCAAATTTGCAGTGACAATATTTGGAAGAGCCTACCATGAGCTGCTGGGTGTCGGAACAGTTCAAGCGTTACGGTATGCTTGCCGACATACACAACCGATGCATCCCACAGCTTCTTTCTGACCTCGGCTAAGCTGTTGTTCAGTAACTCGTTGTAGTATGTCACCCCACTGTTGTAGCTTTTCATGCATCCAAATTCATCCAAGTCTTCGCTGTTATGAGGAAGCTCCGTGAGGAATGCTGGGTAGCATCCTACCGGCGCCATGTTGAACACCATGAAGTTGCGAGCTCCGATGTTATACAAGTCCTACCAGAGAGAAATATGCAATGAACAATGGAAGGAACTGAATCTCTGCTTTTTTGATCATTTCAATAATTCAACTTGAAGTAGCAGATATTCTACTACAGTAGTTACCTGTATTGTCCAGGAGATCTGGTTGACAATTGAAGGTAGACTTTGCTTGACACTTTCGACACCGAGGGATCCAAGGTTTGAGGTAAAATCATTCTGTCCAATGTCAATTGTATACAGAGCCTTTCCGAAGACATCCGGGCGAGGGAGTTGGCCTGCAAAGCAACCAAGCAATCTCTGACCTTCCCTGTCTGAACTCTGAAGTTCAGAGCATTTTTCTAGTATATGGTCTTCACTCTTGACTGAAAGAGATCGGTTTCTTGACTGAAAGAGATAGGGTTCAGTACTGTGGGCTGTGGCATACCAATGTTGCCTTTGGAGGCGAGCACTCTGCTCCTGAACTCTTTCATCTGGTTGAGCTGGATGCCGAGGGAGAAGGGGCTGGTCCCGGTGACGAACACCGACGTGTTGGGCAGCAGCACCGTCGACGCCAGCGTCGCGAAGTTGGCGCCGTGCCGGTAGTCCGACCCGATGGACTGCAGGTACGGGCTCAGCAGCGGCAGCCCCATCGCTTGAGCTGTTGTTGGTCAGATAACACCATCTTTTTTCAGGGGAAAAAAATCCATAAATAGAAGCGATGGAAATGATGCGTGTACTGCAAGAGGTACGTGCCCATGAAGTCGATGACGAGGCGGCCGTCGGAGGCGCGGCCGGCGGGCCTGCCGAAGTACGTCATACCGAACGGGCCCTGCTGCGCCGGGAAGGCCGCCCAGAAGCCGCCGGTGTCGGAGTTGGAGTCGCCGAAGTTGAAGACGGCAGGGAACTTGCAGATCCCGGCCCTCGCCGCCGGGCAGGCGCAGCACAGCGCCGTCGCCACGGCCACGAGGAGCAGCGGCCAGACGGTCCTCATCGTGGACAGACAATGCGTGCGACTACGCGGCGGTGCGTGTCAGAACGGTGGCGACATGGCGCGTTTATAGGCGGCACAGTTCCTGCTGTTGAGCTGCCAATTTGTCTCCTCCTTCGTAGTAATAAAAACTATCTTTGGGATTGCTCGCGTTGGGCTGGACTGCTGGAGCTTGGCTGCACGGGGAAGGAGGACGGCCGCGGCCGCCGCGACGCCATGACAAAGCGGCAGTGCCGTCAGTAGAGATACTGGTTGATAGCACCTCTACCATTATCCGCTAATGCTTTGCTGTTCAAGCTGTCTAGCCTGTAGGAGAATTGCCAATTAATTACACTGGTGTGAAAACTGTGAAGTGGACTCCAGCGACCGACAGATGTTTTGGACTTTGCTGGACACTTGGATCATTCAGATTTCGGACGCTGCTATGTACCCTCTGACACAAAAAAGGGCAATGTCCATGCAGTGGAGACTTGATCTTCACAGCGTCCAAAATGCTGTAAAACGATGGATACTGACGAAGACAAGTGCCGTTTCTCTATGGGAATCATCATTCAAGCAATCATGATTTAAAATATATCCTGAGAAAAGACCCAAACGTGAATGAAACGGTGCAGAGATATTTTCAAAAACGCCAAACGGGTGACGACGATATACAAGTACAGCATACAAAGCGTGTTACTCGGTTCGCACACAGAGCTACCGCATCATCTGTGATGGTTACCAGCGTAGGGGGGGCTGTACATGGATGCGGTATAAAAAATGCAAGGCGTTAGTTCTTCTGGGATCAGGATGGCGAGGAGAGCAGGCGCTGGATGACTTTGTCGGGGTCGTTGTCGTGGATGGCTAGCAGCTCGGGGACGTTTGGCGATGTGAAGCCCATCTCGTGGAGGATGTTGTAGGATTTCACGAACTCTTTCACCTGGGCACAAGATAAGAAGGTTCGTACTTGTCAGTTTGATATTATTTATTTATACACTTTACCCCACTCATGTGCAATTACCAAACAGCAAAATGTTCTTTTCTGCATAAAAAATGGCTTGTTGTAGAAGGCATGCATTTCTTTTCTCATTAACAGAAAAACTCTTTAAAAGACATTGCTTCTATGTTCCGTTCATTATTTTCATAGTGTAAATTTGCTAAATTGCAAAACAGGAGTTGTCTCACCTTAACTGATGTAAAAGTCAAAAACATGCTAAGCATATTAAGTGAACTAGTGAAGTGAGCAGTACTGGTGAATGGCAGTTGATAATCATGAATGAGTGAGCAACATAAACTCCCAACAGGCTAATATTTCAATGATTCTTCTCTTTGAAGATCATGACAAAAACATATAATGTTGACAAGACTAGAAGACAACTGAAGTCTTGGGGAGAAAAAGAATTAGGATGCTTTTGGTTGCTGCCGTTCTGTGCCCTGCGCACCAGCCTAATAGTTGGCTGGCCAAATTTAGCCGGCTGAATCAGCAGCCCAGGAATTGGCCGTGTATCGGTCGGAAAGTGAACTGCGTGTTGGCGGTGTGGTGCTGGGCAAGCCAAAACGCAGAAGGGATCCAAACTCTTACCCTGCCTACGGTCAAAGGCCAGTTTTGGGCGGGCATGTGGGGGCATCTATCCAAACGCGCCGTTAGTGCAGGAAACATGAAAAGGTGTATTTAATTGCCCAGAAATTCGGATGTACATAGTTATGTTAACAGCATTGAAAAAAACTTTAGCTATTAGAGAACCATTTTTTTTTCATGATCAGGTCGTGCTGAAAGCAGTATTAAAGAAAATACAAGGGGGAAAGAGCATACCTTCGTTGGATTATCTCCATAATTCAACACCGCAAATGAGACAGCTTCACGCCCAAGCCCCATTGAGACATACCTGTCAACAACTGGATCCCCTGAAGATGCTGGTCTAGCCTGCAAAATGAAACTGGGAATGTCAGTAATTCTATCAAATAGAATTTGTTCCAAACATATGGCTGGCCTGGCATGCACCATGCATCATGTTAAACGGATGAAGGTTAGTGAGGAACCTAAAATGAATCGCTAAGTGGACTATACAAATTAGACTAAGTCATCAAAAGCCCTTCTGAGCAGAGAAATACAAGTCTTCCAACAGGTTCAGATATGTCATTTGCAGTATCAATTTATTGTTACTTCAATAATCACGTTCAAAAATGCTTCTAGACTTTTAACTAACACACAACAAAAATTGACAATGAGGAGAAACAGTACCAGCGCCAGGAAACTAAGGAAAAATGAAATGCCCCTGACAATTCAAAGTCTTCCTACGGCTGGCTTTTCAGGACAGGTTGCAGAATGGTACTCAGCTAAAACAAAAAAGGTGGAAGGGGTGCAGCAATTCTGTTCTTTGTGGAAACCTATAAATGTCAGCCATGTTTGGCGAACTTCATATGGTACTGCATCAAAGATGCATTTGGGTGGGATAGGATGCCATCTAACATGGAGTTTCACGAGTCCTGGCTGCCTTTGTCAGGCAGTTGCTAAAGTTTTAAGCCTTTTCTTTACGCAATCATTGCTTGGGGTCTCTGGACTGTTAGAAATAAAATGGCAGTTGGGCACAAATTTCCCAAATCCCCTAAGACTATACAAACTTTTGTTATTTTTGCAGAAATGACAAGTTCTTTCAAGAACGAAGGACAGCTATAGGATGGATGGGCAGGCTGAGTAAGTGAAGACTTGGGTGGCAACATCCCATTTGTCGAACCATATTGTATCTTCTGAAGATACCTTTAATAAGTAGTTGATGTTTAGCTTTGTGTTCTGGTGTCTAAAGAGGTGGTTTTGCTGCTCATGTTTAGAGCACTGCTGCTCTCTTTTGTAAGCTGGTAGCTACATCATGACTGCATTGTACAGCCTCTTGTATGCTTTCTATCAAAGCTGGGAAAACCTTTAAAAAAAAAAAAAAGTGCGATGGCAAAACTACTATAGCAGCAGCCAGCAGGTATAAGTCACAATAGGAAAGCTTGCAATTATGCCAATAGCAATAACAAAATAAGTCTAAACAACTTAAGACCCCTTTTCCACGCTAGGAACTTGTACAAACATTAGCTAATGGTAGCCGTGTAATGGTTAATGACAGATTAAATTATGAAAGAAAGAAAGAAATAGCAGGATCTATGTAACTTGCCTGCTGTGGCACAGGAGGTGGTGCCTGTCTTTCTACCACGAATTTAGCCCAGTTGGGGTTCTCCTTCTCTGCTTCAGCAAGAATCCTTCTCTCATACTCAAAATCAAAGTTGAAGGTGCTTCGAGGAATTTCTACCATCTGTGGTGGCAATTGAGGCTGAAAAGATAACAATAATTAGAAGATAATGAATTCCCTACATATAACAGGTGAATGAGTTAAGCTTGAATCGCTTAATGCCACTTAACCAACAGAGTTATTTCATAACAAGAAAATGTAAATGAAATTGAAGGTTGGTAGAGTGCATTTCTAGGAACATAATAAACACTAGACAGGCCCTACTGTATGAGTGGGGCACTTTGACGGAAGGACATATAGTATGAATTGCATTCTCATACATTTCAACTCATTTGACTGCAAAACTACAACACCAAAGGTTATAGTATGAATTGCATTCTCATACATTTCAACTCATTCGACTGCAAAACTACAACACCAAGGTTATATACAACCAACAAATAGCACAGCTGCTGAACAATTAACAGAAGCCATCTGCAGATTTTCTAGAGAACAGAATTACTAGCACAGATCTTAGTTCACTGTATTGTTTAGACAAAATTTCATCCCAAGCTGTCCACTCATCATGGCATAAGCTGCACTAGGTAGATCTACAACAGGCTGCGAGAAAAGGGTTATTGTCCATTGAGAATTAGATAAACCTGTAAGATTTGTTAATGGTTCTTAATAAGATGATGATGAAAGGTCACTGGGCAGCTAAACTTGACTAACAACAGATAAATCAAATTTGCCTTCCATTATTCCATAGACTGCCCCATATGAAACCAAAAACTATTTTGAAAACATCTCCTGTTGGATTTGGTTATCAGCAGCTCAAAATTTCCATATTTACAATTTTTTTTTTCAAAATGACATATGAATTAACTGCACACCAACATTTTGTCTAACAGCTAGGCAAGAGTGTAATCTCACTGAAGTAACACTTTTGTATCTAACAGCAGATTAGTAGCTCCTGGCAAGAAAAGACAAAATGTAATTCAATATTAAATTAAATCACTCACAGGTGGGGCAATGCGGAATTCAGGCTTTATCTTAACTTGTATGCCCACCTCTGCACAATAAGAAAACAATACTATTAGAGCACAAACTGTTCTTGACAGAAGCAAAACAGAAAACACTAGAAATCAGCTTGATGTCTCTTTTGTTTTTGGCATAATGGAATGAGAAAAACAAACATAGAAACAAAATTTATGCATTACCAACTGGTTTTCAGTGTTCAGTAATTACAAAATTAAAATACATCCATAAGCATAGGAAAGCCTAGTGTCTTATCAACGTCCACTATGTTGAGAAGAGGATGGGTAATACACATTTACTCAACCATTTCATACTAAATACAGACAAAAAAAAAACCTATCCTTAAAGCACCATGATTTGTGCATAACCATTTCATGTCTTAGTCCGCAGCTTAGTTGCACCAAAAACACCCGATCAAGCCCTGTCGCAAGACATTAAAGGTGCAACAAAATTTTGGGATAGCTTGTATCGTTCGAATCTGCCGCCATTTCTACTGCACAGCATGCCCTAAAGTAGTAACACAGCTTTGCGCCGACTTGCAGGCAGTTAACAGATGAACAGAGGCAAGTGCTACAACAAGCCAGTGTAAAGTTAGATTTAATAGGTTTCCTCATCGTGATCCCAACAATTAGAACCCGAACCAAAAAGAGATCTGCTGACCTAACAGTCACAGAAAAAACATCCAATTAAGCCGACAGTCGATTCACCATGCTATATTCGATCGAGTACATAGCGAGCAGTTCTTCGATCCGGAACCAAGCCCAACCAACCGTGAATTGATCGGATATTATGATACTATATGAGCACCAAGCGGGGAAAGGGAAGAATTACTCGAGGAGGAGGACGAGGTTGGAGCCAGCGGCGTTACGACGGGAGCCGAGGACCCGGACCCGGGCCCGGAGCCGTGGTGGTATGGCGCGGCCCGCGGCGACGCCGTGGAAGCCCCGCCCCCGCCGTGGGAGGGCTGCCCGACGCGCGGGTAGAGCGAGGAGCCTCCCCGGGGGCGGCCCCGGAGGCGCGCCGTAGGGGCCCAGGCCCGAGCCCGAGCGGCTCCCCGGTAGTCGTAGTCCATCGGCGCCGCAGGCGCTGTCCGCGCGGGTGGACTGGGTCGCTGGAGGTGGAGAGCTCCGGGCCTCCGGCGAGAGCGAAGGAGCGAGCGAGCGAGGTCGGACGGATCACGCGGTTCGGTTGGAAAACTGCTGGAGACGGAAGAGCCGAAGAAGAGGTTGAGGAGAGTTGAGACGCGGAGGCGGAGGCGGAGGCGGAGGCGTGTTTGGGAGGCGAGGAGGAGAGAGGGGTTGGCGACGAAGCAACTCAGTAATTGGGCCGCGCGTGACGGTCCGGCCGCGAGCCAGGCCCTCTCCTCGTCGTGGTGGGCCTGAGGGCTGACGGGCTTTCCTGTCCCGTGGACGGTCCGCTTCTGCTGAACGGATCCGAGCCTCGTGGGAAAAAATCTATTTGGACTAAAACTAGAACTAGAAATAGTTCCTCTCATCATCTCTCAAAACTGGTTACATGGAGACTCAAAAAAAAAAACTGGTTACATGGACCCATCCATTTCCCCGGTGGTTTTTTTATTTTATATGTTTATTTCAATTGAGTCTTTAAAAAATATAGTAAATCACAAAAAAGAAAATTATAAATAGAAAAATCTAATTGTGTTACTCCACACACTACATAGTTGTTCAATTACAATGAATTTTTTTATGGTAGACTAATCATTGCATGCTTGAGATCTAGCAAATGTATGATTGAGTTATACTTTATCTAGATATAAACCTAGATAAATATATCCAATGTCCATTCAGTTATACATATGGAGTGGAGCACGTGTGCCATGATCCGATTTAATTACTACTGGATCATGTCTGTTAGCGATGTTGTTTAATTTAATTCCGGTAATATATACGTCGCAACATCACTTGCGCTACCCCTCCTTCCAAATGATAATAAGTCAGTCAGGCTTTTTCGCGTCTTATACTGTGACGTGATGAAAACTACGGTCACTCACGGATACTTGTGTGAACTGCGGTAGCTGTAATTTGATTCGAGTGATGAAACAAATTACAAAACCAACCGGAACCAGGGACGGTTCGCCGCGCTCGGCCGGGGTGTCCAGTGCAGGCGGTTGTCATCTGGTCGAGTTGGACCGAATCTGCAGGATCCAAAACGGATCAAACCGAAACTGAAGCCCACTGAGAGTTCAGAAAAAGGGCGGCTGTTTTGGCTCATGGCGATTTTATATAAGCGGTCGCAAATCAAAAGAAATTCCCGTGTTCATTCATTGCATTGCATTGCATTATTCTTCCTTCCTTCCCAGATAGCAGAAGAGTAGCAATCACGGCTATACGGAAATGGACTACAATAAGCTGAGGCGCCGCCGTCTTTTCCATAAAAGAATGTCAACTGGGCGAGGGGCCAGGTCAGTAGTGTCCGTTTGCCCGGCGAATGAACTAGCAACCGCCGGTTCAGTCGCGCGTCACCACGAGGCCCAGAGGCCAGAGCTCAGCACGGCCGTCGTCGACTCGGGACAGACAGCGTAACAACACCGATCGCCTTTGCCGACTTCCTTCCAGTGTCTACTACTAGCAGTAGAATTTTGCCGCGCCCCGCGCGCTCGTCCGTTGTGCTGTCTGCTTCTTCTGCCGCTGCTGGGACGCCGGCCGGCTCGCTTCGTCCGCTACCGCCCCGTCCCATGGCTCGGCATCTTCCACGCGCGCGCGTCGTCGTTGCGTTGCGTTGCGTTGCGCTGCTTCGCACGTCCGCGTCGTCGCCTGGTGCCGACGAGCAATCGAGGCGGGGCTGGCTCTGGCTGGGCACTGGCTTTGGCTTGGCCGGAGCGAGTAGTGCCTTGCCTGCCTGCCGCGGCTTTGGTTTTTGCGCTGTCCGCTGCTCGTCGACTGGATACGGCAGGATCGAAGGGACAGTGGAGATTGGTTCGGTTTTACTCAGTCAGATGCATTTCAGATCACAGTAGCGTAGATATTGACTCGATGTGATATTGATCTCGAACTGAACTGCAGGTGGTTTTTCTTCCACTGAGGAAAAAACCAAAGCCTGGATTTGGACGTACTCATCGAACCTCTGCTGTAACTTTTGGTTATGCTTTTTTTTTTCGCGATCGGGTGGTGTGCCCGTTTTTCATTAAGAGGAGAACTTTTGGTTATGCTTATCCTCCTATTACCAGTCTGATGAATACAGACCCAACAAATTTATTAAAAAGATTCAGGTGACAAAAGGGAGTTCCTTTTAAACGCATGCAACAAAGGATTCTGCATCGCACGTATAGTGTGAACTTTTCTTTCATTTGCCATGGAGGACTACTCTGCTTTGGACTACAGCTGAAAAATAGTCTGAATTTCGCATCAAACATCAGCAGATTGTTGTTCGTCCTTCTACTTTCTAATTAGTCTGATTTAGGGAAATAGTTCCTGTCACCTGATACAACATCAGGACATTTCTCGTCTGTAATGCACACTACATAACATCGGGCTCGTCTGTAATGCACACTACATAACATCGGGACATTTCTCGGTTGTAACTTACACTAGATAGTTTGTATATCTACGCCGAATCAGCCCGAATCAGCCTATATATAAAGGTTATCTTTCCTGGTCGAGTTCGAACGTCAACGTAACGTAGCCGACAAGGATGTGCGAATATGAACGACAGAAAAACCCCAACGTGGCTGGCCACGTCACTTCTAAATTATATACATGCAGCCGCGATTGCAGTCCATTACTATATGACAGCAACAATGCGATTGCAGTACATGCATGATGACAGCAAAATTCTGTAAGCAGTCTTCCCATTTTTCTAAGCCATGGCAAAAAGCAGATATCTGTCGTTTCTGTGAGCGCCAAAAGAAAAACGAGTAGCTGATGCATCTCACCAAACATCTATGGCCCATTTCGTCACAGCAGTAGACAGGAGAGGACGACATCCATGGCCTGTGCATCATCCTGCGTTCTTAATTAGGCGGCCAATCATTCTTAAATTTTGTGGCTATCTGATCTGAATATATATAAAACATAGTATGTGAGCAATTGGTTCGTACCCCCGTTCTGTCTTCATCTCCACTGAATGTTGATCCCGCATTGTAAGACTTTTGGACGTTTTGGTTGATATGATTGTCTTTGACTTTTCTTTGAAAACCCCTTCTGATTGTATTTGATTACCCTTGTGACAATTGCATGTGATCCAAATCGTGACTGTAATCTTTCTTCCGAGTAAGATATAAAGCTCTTTTTTTCCTCGATAAGAAAAGGAAAATAACTCTTGATTTACTTCTGATGCTCATGTTCTCGGAAAAAGTTGCCCTTCACTGTCCAACCCTGGTATATTTGGACACAAGAGTTTTCACATAAGAACTATGGATTCATGTTATTTTGAACACAGGAGTTCCACATAGCAACTACCGAATTCGTGTTATTCCTCATCACATGCACATCATTAGGCATGCTAAAATAATGATGAAATAATATATCAAATTCAGAAAATATTTCGCACAAATGGATATTTAATTTTACAAACTTAATTTGTCATGAAAGTTCGGTATACTTCTACCATGAAGAATATTATACTTCTTATTGATGGATCCAAAATAAAACACTTCTTTTATGACTTATTACACCTTTTTTAGAAATTAAATATCAAATTCAGATACCACTTTCATATGGGTGATTCACTACCAAACTATGCAAAAAAAACTAAAGGCACTAACAATGATAGGAATTATGCGGTGTGAATCAGCTTAACATGAAGAATTTACAGCTAGCACGTTTCTAGACAACTTGTTATGCCACAAGCGAGCATAGCATAACCCAAACATACATTAGGTACAAATCCTATACTCCTATAATCCTAAGACCCACTAAGAGGTCTCCTCCAATCAAAAATTAGAATTTTCAAAAAGTGATGTATGATGATGTCATCAAAGGAGTTACCCCACTTAGTCTTAGTTATCTCCCACTAGCTACTTTTTGAAATAGAAAAAAAAAAAATAGCACCTAAACCAAGTATCGTAATTAAAATCCAATTGCACCATGGTGTTCCTCGCAATAAACTCTTCAAAACAAGACCCCACATGGATATAATTCGATAACTTTTTTACTATTCACTAATGCCGAGTAATAGTTGAGTCATGGATGAGACTTCTTTACGCACTATCATTATCTGTCTTTATCAATTGAGACTCATGGTCATGGATGATGTATTGCGTTGTTTCATTTAGTTTGATTCCACTTTTCTACCTTTTTTTCCATGCGTTGTCAAGTAGTCATGTACAATTTTATAAAATTTAGATCTTACATTTTAATACTTATATGATCTTTTTGCGAAATAGCAATTAGTGAAGAAAATACATATTGTAATTTATGAGTTGTCCAATAGTTGAGTTGTCCAATAGCAAGCTAGCTGCTTATCTTTTCAAATTATACCTAAAGTCAGTTCTAAATATTTCGTACGCCATAATATAGTATAAGAGTTATTACTTCGCTAATTCCCGCAGCAACGCGTGGGGAATTCCTCTAGTATCATCAATATATGCAGCCACCACTGGTGGGATGTTGTATCCTCATGAGCAACTCAAAGTCACTTCAATTAGGTTTTCTTTTTAAGAATGCTAAATGTTTAAACTCCTGCAATGCAAACATGCCCCAATTTACAAGAAATGTTTTTATTAAGAAAGTTGTTGCTTAGTTTTCCATGTCACCTATAGATGTATTTACAATGGTGATATCTAGAACTTTGTTCTTATAGTGTTTTTTTTTTCTTTTATTTTTTAAAGAATACACATAAGAAGAATATGAAAAACTATTTTGGCTAGTACATGTCCTACATGATATTATAGTTGTTTTAATAGAATTTTTGGGAAAGATGTAATTCATTCTAGAAAATTTTTGATCACTTATTTAAGAAAATGATAGCACCATTAAGACCGTTGGTCACTAAAAGGACCATACACCACACAAATCAACTAAAGAGGGGGTGAATAGGTGATACACAAAATTTAAACAACACCTATGATAAACAATTAGTAATTGTTATTGAATTAGTTTTGCAACCAATTGAGTAACACAAGGGAATTAAATCACCTATGACTACATAAGAGAAATTGCAACTACAAGAACTAGAGCAAGAAGAAAATAAAGGAGTAAACATAAGTTACTCAGGCTACCTACTCTACACAACTAAAAAGCAATAGCTACAAAGCAAGGTGCCACTAACTAGGCTATCTCCTACTTTCACTAAGGATTAAACTTGACAAGTTACCAAAGGTAGAAGATGATGATCTCCTGAACTTTTTTCTGGATGCACCTAAATACACAAGCTCACAATTCCAAGCAAACAACGAAAGCACAAGGGGGTGATGCCCAAATCAAACACAAACACAAAGAGACACATGTATTTTGATACCTTTGAGGTGACTAAAAAACATTCGGAGCTCCACACCTAAGACAATAAGGAGCTCAAAATGATCACATGCACTCAGTTTCACTCCTACACCAGGACTTCTCTCGGCCTTTTCTTTAACTCTTCAGCCTAGGCAAAAAATGTGCCAAGATATACTAACTAAACTGTTCAAAAAATTATAAATAGAGACCGAGCAGTTTATAGCTGGTGATTCCTTGATATTTTGTTTGTAACGTCGCTAGGTTGCCTACGTGCACTTGCATAGATGTAGGGGAGTAGATCCAATTCATATGAACACATATGCGATGGATTGGACTAATGGTTCTTTGATTATTGTTATCATACCCTAGTTGAGATATTCAATTTCTCACATGAAGAGAAATGGAAATTCATGCGAACACAACATGCTTCAGAACTTAATCTAAATTCAAATGTTCAAGATATGTACATTCGTCTTTATGATTGAAAATTTTAATGTTACGCGATAACTCATTTACACGATAACTCATTTAATGTTACATGTAAGTGAATTGAACAAGTACTAGAAGTGGTTCAAAGGATGAGTTGTGAATTAGCTTAACGTAAGAAGTTTACATATATTTTGGTTATTAACTGTGAAGAAAATAACGTTAGGTTTTTCTTTGAAAAACAAGCCACTACTAAAAAACTTTCAATAATATATAGAAATACTAATTTTTATCAAGTTAGTTTAACACACAAGTTTTGGTACACTTCTTGCATGAAGAATATCATGTCTTTATAGACATCACAATGTTTAACATCTCTCATTGATAGATCCAAAATAAAACATTTTTTATTAAAAGTTAGCATATTTTTTAAAATAAATCAAATTCAGACTTCATATGGGACAGTTCACTACAAACGTATATGCAAAATTGGAAGGAAATAAATGAGCAAACAAAAAATATTCTGTTATGGAACAGTTATCAATCCCAATTAATTCTACTAGCAATTGTTCGATGTCACCTTGCAGTCATCAGATCCACCTGGTCCGATGTACTAGAAGTGAAAACTGAAAGTGGTCGTATGATGAACTGTGAATTAACTTGACACGACGTAAGGAGTAGTTTACAACTAGTGATTCTTTAATCTTTTGTTTGTAACGCTGCTAGGTTGCCTACGTGCACCTGCATAGATGTAGATGAGTAGATTCAATTTAAGCTACCTACCAGCAATGTGATACATTATCTTCAAAATATCAAACAAACTCCTAAAAATATGCTAAAAATTATTCAAGGTATTGTAAAGAAAAGGTGGGCTTTGTACTTAAATATGTGTTAGTTTGGAAAGCATACAACAACAAAATTGACATAAATTTGACTATTTTTGATATATAGAATGATATTTTAATTATTAAATATGAAGAAAATATTGTTAAGTTTTTGTTTGAAAAACAAGCCACTACTAATAAAACCTTTGATAATATAAGAAATACTGATTTTTTTATCATATTAGTTCAATATGAAGTTTTGGTACACTTCTTGCACAAAGAATAGCATGCTCTTCACAAGCATCATAAATCTAAATAGTTTTTACTAATAGATAAAAAACATTTCTCATTAAAAGTTAGTATATTTTTTTAAATAAATCAAATTTAGACTTCATATGAGACAGTTCACTATAAACGTGTATACAAAATTAGAAGAAAATAAATGAGCAAACAAAAATATTCTGTCATGGAACAGTTACCGAGCCTAATTAGTTCTACTAGCAATTGTTTGATGTCACCTTACAGTTCATGAGATCCACCTAGTCCAGATGTGCTAGAAGTGAAAACTGCAAGTGGTCGCAGGATGAGCTGTGATTTAGCTTGACATAACATAAGGAGTAGTTTACAGCTGGTGATTCTTTAATCTTTTGTTTGTAACAACGCTAGGTTGCCTACGTGCACCTGCATAGATGTAGGTGAGTAGATCCAATTTAAGCTAACTGCCAGCAATGTGATACATTTTGTCTTTAAAATATAAAAAAACTCTTATAAATATGTAAAATTTATTCAAAGTGTTCTAAAGAAAAAGATAGATTTATATGTATGTACTTAAATATGTGTTAGTTTAGAAAGCATACAAATACAAAATTGACATAAATTTGACTATTTTTTTATATATAGAATGATATTTGAATCATTAAATGCGAAGAAAATATTGTCAAGTTTTTTCTTTGAAAAACAAGACACTACTAATAAAACCTTCAATAATATAAGGAATATTGATTTTTATCACGTTAGTTCAACATGAAGTTTTGGTACACTTCTTGCATGAAGAATATCATGCTCTTCACAAGCATCACAATTCTAAACAGTTTTTAGTGATAGATAAAAATATTTTTCTTATTAAAAGTCAGTACATTTAAAAAACAAATTCAAACTTCATACGAGGCAGTTCACTACAAAACTATCCGTAAAATTGGAAGAAATTAAATGAGCAGACAAAAAATGCTATGATACAAAAAAAGTTATCGAGCTCAATTATTTACTAGCAAATGTTCCAAGTCACCTTGCATTACACGAGATCCACCTGGACTTAGATGTTATTTAGTTAATTCATTTTTTCAATTATTTAAAATAAACACAGTTTTATGCATGACAATAAGAAAACAGCAAAACAATACTTTCTGGCCGTATATTTCTTACATGTGACGGTAGATTTACTAAATATAGATTGTTTTTTTGGGGAAAAAAACTGGTTTGAACTGTAAAGAGCGGCGTCTCATGTTTTTCTTCCCAAATTTGTATTTGAACGGTGAAGAGCGGCACCTCACGGTTTTTTTCCCAAATTTGTATTTGAATTGTAAAGAGCGGCGTCTCACGTTTTTCTTCCCAAATTTGTATTTGAAAGGCGGTCAAACCAACAAGAGACAGATTTTACAAGAAAAAAAAAAAATCTCGTACAAATGGTAATGCATTAATAAAGAGATCGCCTAGCTAAACAAATCGTTAATGATTGGGCTGTTTGCCAAATAAACCGCAGATCCTAAAGTTTGCCGAAAAGATCTCTTTGCATTCCCTCCCTCCCTTCCTTCTCTCAACGACCCGGCCTCCCCTATATCTCTCTCCTCTCTCTCTTTCTCTCTCTACTCTACGCAACGATCTAGTGTCGCCTCCTCCTAGTCCTCTCTCATCCCCCCGCTTCGTTCTCCACAAGTCACTGAGGAGCGGAGCAATGGTGGAAGCAGCTATGGTCCACAAGCAGGCGGCAGCGGCCGCGGCCGCGGCGGTGATGAGATCACAGCGGAAGATCGTCAAGCAGGAGGCGCCTGCGGAGACGACGACGACGGTCCGCAAACTAGTTCGCGTCTTCTGCGACGACCGCGACGCCACGGACTCCTCCGGCGACGAGGCTGCTGCCGGCGACGGTGCTGGAGGAGCGCGGGGGGTACGTAAGTTTCTCAGAGAGATCCTTGTGGAGGAGCATCGGCCGTGTTGCAATAATGTCACGGCGACGACCCAGGCGCCCGCCGGGAGGATTGCCGGCGGTGGCAAGAGGAAAGCGCCGGTCCTGGCGGCCGGCGGCACGGCGGAGCCGAGGTACAGGGGCGTGCGAAGAAGGCCGTGGGGAAGTACGCGGCGGAGATCCGGGACCCGCACAAGGGCAACCGGGTGTGGCTGGGCACCTTCGACACCGCCGAGGAGGCGGCCAGGAAGTACGACAGCGAGGCCCGCCGCCTCCGCGGGCCATCGGCGACCACCAACTTCCCCGCAGCGCCGAAGACGCCCGATCGTGTTCCGCCGTCGTCGCCGCACGCCGTCGTTCCTGCCGTGGTGGGCGACGTCGTGGGCGAGCTCTCCTCCACCGAGGAGTCCAGCGACGAGTCCCAGCTGGTGGTGGGCTCGCCGGTCTCCGTCCTCCGGGCAATGCCTGGCGAGACGGCGGCGCCTCTGAAACCCACGGACGCCGCCGACTCCACAACCAAGAAAGACGCGCCCGGCGCCGGCGCCGGCGCCGGCCTGTCGTCGTCGTCGCCGTTCTCCGCCGACGCGCTCCTGCCTCAGTTCGGCGAGGACATGTTCTCCTTCGCTACCCCGTTCGACGACGACTTGCCCACGCCGCCTCTCATCGACTACCTCGCCGACGACCCCGCGCTCGACCTCGACCTCGGCAGCCTCCCGATGTGGCCAGGACCAAGCGTCGACGGCTGCCGCTTCAGCGACATCGGCGACGACCTCTTCGCCCTCCCCCGCGCCGCTCTGAATGATCGATCGTCCGTCGTCGATCAGCCGCCGAAAGTGTTGTCCTTTCCCTTGTATGTACGGAGCCAAATGCTATTCTTTTTTTCATTACTATTATTAGAAAAATTCTCGGCGTCGACATCTATCTCTTCTCTTCTCTTCTCTTCTCTTCTCATTCATTCAGTGTGCATTCCGTCCGTGTGTTAAGTAGTTGATGATGAGTACATGTATTCAGTGTGTTAATGCATAAGCCGACTTGGATCTGATTCTGAATTTCAACCAGTTTGTATTTGTATTTGTGTGCTTATTTGTTCTATTCTAGATATTGACCAGCGTGAAGCCTCTCTTTTTTTTTTTTTCCGCTGCTGACGAGGCGCCGCAAAAATGGCGACCGCTTCGATCGCCGGGACTCCAGGAGTTCCGTGGTGCTGAGTGGCGCTCGAGATGGGTGTACGCCGCAAGCTTCGAAGCTTGGACTGGGAAGTGATTTGCTGCTCGAGTGTGCAGCTGCATGGCCGACGACTTGGCCCAATATCCAAGTAAGACCTCCAAGCTGCCAGAGACCCATAGTTAGGTAGGCAGGGGGCGTTTTGGTTCAGCAGTCTGCTGCTCAAATCTCCAATCTCAAGCCTGTGGGTAGTTTTGCTGTTCACAAGTCACCAAGACACCAAGTAGTAATTCACTTTTTCATATAGTAGTAGTATTTCATCTTTTCATATAGAGACCGGAATTGAAGTTCAGTTGTCTGAGAAGTTACCCCTCTTCTTCTTTGAAAATACAAGGGAGTACTAGTTTAAGGCCATGCTTTGATTGAAAAAATTGCTCTTCCATTTCACTTCTCTGATACAAATTAAAGTCGAGTCCTGCCCCTGCCAGACTTCTTGGGCCTTTGTGTCATTAGGCGTGGTGGAGGGCCTTTTTTCTTCTCCTGTTTGTCGTGTTCGTTCTGGCCACTTTGTCTCGTGGTCCGTGTCGTGTTGTGTTTGTTGTGCTTGCTGTGCTCTCGGCCACCTTCTTCTTAATGAAAATGACACGTGAGTCGTGTTCGAGAAAAAAAATGTGAATCTGATAACATCAATTCTATTCAAATAAAATTAGGCATATAGAACCGTTCTTACGATGCATCAGTTATGAATTTCAAATTTAGGCACGCGAGGAACATGATACATGTCTTGACAAAATTTGGCAAGACAACACAGTTACGATACATATCGATCGCGACAAAATTCACTGTGTAGAAGATCCAACTCATACCTAGCTTGCCTCCAACAAGCGTCGGTCATTGAAGCACAAGGGCCCACAACTAGTGGCGAAGCTTCGAAGAGAATCCGAGGAGGGGCCAACAGTATTCAAGTTGTTTATATTGGTTAAAATTTTATTACTTTTTAATGACTAAACATAAATATTATAAAAAATGCAATCACCAAGGGGCCCATGGTTCCCTTTGTTCTCTTCATAGCTCCGCCACTGCCCACAACACTAGCCCTTATCTCAGCTAGATAGTGCTACTCGTTCCTTTAGACCTCTCTACCTATTGAAACAAGAGCCTTTAACATGCATGAGTCATATTTTATTATCGTTCCAGTTATGAACACTAGAAAATATGAGCGGATAAATACTTCTCTTTTCCCTTCTCTCTTTCTCCTTTCCTTTCTTCTTCTCCCTAGTTGAGCGAAACGGGAGGATTGGCAAAGGCCGTAGGTGGCTCAAGCTTGACAACAACGGCGAATGTCACCATGACAATGGGTTTCACCTGTCGCACGAGGCAAAGGCCACCAAGGTGAAATCCTAGCCTCTTCCTTTTTTTGGGAAAAAAATGGGGATTGCTAATCCATGGGCTCTTGATTTTTCCATTCTTCTCGGGGATGCATGCCAGCCAATGAATTTGGATCAAACATATCACTTATCTTCATCTTACTTAATTATCTTCATCTTACTTAATTTGGTTGTCTTCAACACTTGATCACTTGGAACACGTACAAGCTGCACAACAGCCACAAGTTCAATGGTTTGACAAGTTACCCTCTTCAAAAATATAAAAAATATGTTGTTTAGGACAATGCTTTGATTGACAATTGCTCTACCAATTTGCTTTTTTGATAGTCATGATAAGTAAGTATTTTCAATATGAATATGATAACATCAATTTTATGTCAAATAAAATTAGGCATATGGAACCGTCCCTACTCAATTCACAATTTCAAATTTTGGCATTAATATGATACACATCACGACAAAATTTAGCAAGAGAATTATGATACACATTGTGACAAAATTCGCAGGTGCAATCCAACTCATGCCCAACTTACCTCAAATATGCATTGGTTATTAAAGCACAAGAGCCCACAACACGCTTACCAAGTGATGCTCGTTCCTTAAACGTCTGTACCCATAGAAGCAATAGTCTTTTTTTGACAGGAGAAGCAATAGTCTAGTTCAAAGTCTCTACCCATAGAAGCTTGTCTGATTCAAAGGACCAGGTAAGGCCTGGGGGGGTGTTCAATAGGCTTGTTAAACTTAGAACCCGACGCAGTGGATTAGCAGAATGCAGAAGTTTCGTGCATTCCTGCAAGTTTTGAGCATGTTAGCTGAAAGTTCTACAACTGAATTGAACAAAGTCTAAACTTAGGTTGAGCTAGTATCAAGCCTTTTGGTAGTCCGAACTTCCTTTTGCACCTAGTTTGTGCAGCTACAAAGCACTACTAAAATAGATCAAGTAGAAATCCTAATATAGGAATTCAATCTAGAGAAGAGCTCAAATCATAAGAACAAGGAGCAAGACATGATTTACTCTGAGGTTCAGTGGAGCCACCAAGGCTCGCCTACGCTCTTGTTATCGAGGGAACCACAACGGTTTAGAGTTTCTTCAACTCCCATTGCTTCTTAAGTGAACCACAAAGAACGAGCTTTGAGGGTTTCTACTAGCTTCGTAAGGATATTAAAAACTTTCTAGTGCTCAAGCACAACCAATTAGAAGCTCCCAGACAACCTCTAGCCGTCTAGGAGCCCAAGCTCCAAGATTAATGAATTCAAACCACAAAGCTAAAGGTAGAAAGGTAGAATCTAGTTCTTTAGATCTTAATCTCTTGCTTACTAGATATCTAATTCACTCCTCAAGCCAATCTATCAAAGGATGTCACCAAGAATCAAAAGGGGAGGTTAGGAGCCTTCAATGGAGCTAGATAATCTGCCCATGAGCAAGTGAGGGAGTAAATGAACAGGCGACTGTTGGAGAAGAAGGGGAGAGAGTATGTGTACTTCTCCCCACTTTTCCAATGATACAGTTTAAGTGTGGAATCACACTTAAGTGTGGAATCATACTTAAATGCGGAATGAAGGCTGAAAATTAAGAACAGGAATTGGGCTTTTCTAGCTCATATCTTGCTTGGTGTTTGGTTGTTCAAATGGATAGGTATTCCCTTAAACTTACTAGTTTGTGTTCTCCTTAATAGTGCGGCTTTTCCTATACTCCTAATTTAAAATAGAAATGTAAAGTAAGCATTCAACATCAACATGCCGCAATGATTTGAATTTGGGGGTGTACTTCTGTTGTCATGCACCATATACGATTATAATCCGTCCACATCTCACAAATATCATTAATCAGAACCTTAACTATACCATCGTTAATGTGCTAAAACCCACTTAGAAGTCTAGATGTACTTTCATTGGTTAGCATGACCAGCCTAATACACTGAATAGTGAATTCATCTTGAATTCGTTACGTGCAGTGTTCGACTTTATTGCTTTATTATATAATATGTATCAATCATCAGTTCGCTTGCATTGTCATGTTATTACGCTAGTCGGCGTACGGACCATGATACGCCTTGCAACACATCAATTTACAATACAATGTACACTGTAGATATGTATATACGTGACGGCATCGTTTTAGCTGCCGACGAAGTGGTTGTTCGCTTTAGCCCCGTATCCTCCTCTTGGCGACGATCGCCGCCAGCGAGATGGCGGCCACCGACGAGGCCCAGATGACGGCGGGGCGGTTGCGGACGAAGAAGTTGGCCATCCTCTGGTCATGGTACTCTCTCACCTTGTCGATCTCCCGGTCCATGGCCATGTACACGGACGGGTACGTGGCGTGGCCGTCGATGTTCTTGATGAGCTCGCACACCTCCTGCCCGCCGCCGGACCCGCCGAGGACGACGCCGGCGCGGCGGAGGATCCGCACGTCGGCCGCGTCCTCCACGATCTCGTTCATCATCTGGAAGTAGCGCGTGACGGGCTTGCTCTGCTCCTCCTCGTACTCCCGCGCCAGGAGGTTCCGCGCCACCGTGGCCAGCTTGAAGTCGTACACCAGCGCCGGCATCCACAGCGTCCACCGCGCGAACTCGATCTCGGCGCGGCCGTTCTCGGAGGCCTGGAGACGGACGCCCGACCGCCGGAGGTCCCTCGCCGTCGGCATGCGAGACGGCCTGCCGCCGCTGACGCCGCTCTTGTCCTTCCCCTCCGCCACCACGGTCATATGCAGGCAGTCCAGGAGCGTGCGCGCCGCCATCTCCTTCTTGCTAGCCACGTCCTTGAACGGGCTGTCCGCGGCCGGCTTCTTCGTGGCGAAGGGCGAGTAGTACCAGCAGAAGCGGTGGATGACGTCGCCGAGGTTCTCCTCCGTGACCTCCGGCTTGTACCCGCGCGCCACGGATTTCTTGACCTCCTCGAAGTTGTCGCCGGTCTCCCCGATGACGTCCTTGATGTGGCGGGCCACGTCGAGCAGGTCCTGCAGCCGGAGTACCTGGTTCTCGAGCTTGATCACGTCCTTGACGATCTCGAGCATGTGGCGCGACCTGAAGCTCTGGTCCACGGAGTCGCGGTCCGCGTTCTTGCTGGTGATCGCTTCGTTGAGCTTCGGCAGGAAGCCGACGACGAGGAAGATGCCGTCGAGCACGCGCATCATATCTTTGTCAAAGCCAGCTTCGTCGGCGGCAGCATCTCCTGTTTCTCCAGCTGCGGCGGCGCATCAGAGACAGAGAGAGATAGGAAAGATGAGAAATCTATAACATATAGTCGGATCGGAGGGCGGAGGCTGGGCGACGACATAGACATACCACCATGGACGACGGTTTGTGCGTGCATTTTGGCATGGCATTTCTTGGCGAGGGCCAGGAGCAGGCCGTTGGCGCGGAGCATGTGGTCGCTGTCGCCGCCGTGGCTGCCCGTGACGGCCTCGTAGACGAGCGCGGCCTTCACCCGCAAGCTGTTGCGCCGGTCGAGGTCGGTCCCGGGCTGCTGCGTGAAGAAGACGCTCGCGGGTTCGAACTCCGCCGGGTGCTGCGCGCGCAGCCGCTCGTACGTCGTGGACTTGTACAACTTGTACGGCGGTGCCAACACGTCAACGGGCCGTGGCTCGGCCGTTCCGGCGGCCGGCGGCGCCGGCTTTGCATCTTTGGCGGCCGGCGGCTGCTCAGTAGTCTTTGTGGAGGGCTGTTGGACGGCACCGGCACCGGCACCGGCACCGGTATTAGCGTTTGTGGGGGCGAACCGCCTGCGCCGGTGGAGCTGCTCATTTTCTCTTTGGTTTCGGTGGTCAGTGGTCACGCTTCAGAACTGGTGGGGTGGACGATGGGGTTTTATAGGTCTCGCTCGCAAGGGCCGTGAGGACAATGCCACTCTTTCTGAATTCGCCAGTAATCCCTTGCTTGGCGTGATCAGAGGCAGGCAGGCTGCAAGCAGCTTACGTGACATGGAGGAATAAGAATTCAAGGTTACTATTTGAAAACGTCGGAATCATATCTTCCCATGGTTCAGTTCAATTTCACGCAAAAGAACCCAGAAACACGTTCCAAACAGACAAAAGTGCGGAGCACTCAGACCCTCCGTCCGTTCAGCATCCAACGACGCCCCTCTGAACTGAGAATGAGCTTTATCTCATGAACCAAACATGCCCGAGTTATTTCTTCCTTGGTCCTGAGTAGTATATTTCCTCATTGCCAGCATAGTCAATTTAAACATTTAATTCATCCAAAATAAATCTAACGATTTGATAACTGGTTGTTAAGGAATCCAGGTTGGAAAAACACGACGATCAAGGATCGATCCCAAGCTGATATGCCGGTCATGAATGGAAGCACTGCAAGTCTCCCCTCTAGATTACTCCCTCCGTCCCAAAAAGAATGTCGTTCTCGCTTTCCGAGAAACGATTACCGGTAATTTTTAAAAATAGTAAATAACATCAATTAGTATCATAATTAGTATTGTTGAAAAGATCTTTAGATCTAGTTTTTTAACAAATTTATTTGGAGATATAAATATTATACGTATTTTCTACAAATCGAGTCAAACTTGTGGCACGAACACCCAAAACGTCATCTATTTTAGGACGGAGGGAGTACACCCCTCTAGGCATCGCGCACCGAAGGCTCATCATGCTCGCGTAGCGTAGACCATGCCCTTGCGCCGAAGGTTACTGACCAAGCGGACGGGACGTGGTCACGACAAGTATAAAGCACCTGAAACATGGAAACCCGTGCCCGGGAACGCAAGGCACACTGACACACCAACACCATGCGCTTTACTGGATTCCTCCATACCATCATAGCTACGCTTTCGATACATGGACACCATCAGCAGTGGCCATCTATAGTAAACGGCCGATAATGCGCAGAAGTGGCCACTTTGGTCAAGAGAAAACGAGGGATGGTTTTCTAATGAGTCATTACGTTATCAGCCCTAGCGAGCAAAGAACAACAACACGGGTAATATACTCTTAAGGTAAACAGTGAGTGGCATAGCAGAAACTGACTCCATTTTGTTCCATATGTACCACTGTGAGGCTGCCTGTGCAACTGCTTCCAGCATCCCCTTATTCTTCGACTGTCATTCAACTGGAATCCTCGCTGCATCACGGTCCTTCGAGACAAACCAGCCAAAGCAGCAGGCGCCGTAAGGCCAACCTGGACATTGGAGCGATGGAGCCAACAGCCGATCTGCCTTCCATGTAATGTACAGGGGGGTTTCTCATCCTTCAGCTTGCTATAGGATGAAGACCTGAAGATCTTCAAGGACACAACACTTGTGGTCCCCTTTTTACATGACATAGGGTCGATCGATGAAGGCCCACTCGAAGATTTGTTCATATTGTTCAGCGGCATGGTCCCACGTAAAGTCTTTTGACATGCCCCGCTTCATGAGTCCTTCCCATGAAGACTTGTGTTCCCTGTACGTCGAAATTGCAGTTCGCAATGTCTGCAAAACAAGGATCAAAATCCAACTGTGAAATGTTCTGCCCCATAATACAGTATAGTAGTGGTTTAGTTTTACTGTTTCTGGGTAAAAAGAAATATATCACAGCAATCTGTTAAACAGTAGACGAACTGATCCTGAAACCACGTGCATAAGAAACTTCAGCTTCTGTAACTGATAATCCCTCTGGTCAGGAGAACCTGGCGTTTTAGACAGCATATACTCCGGTCCATCAATGTTAGGAGTACTTTGACCAGAGAAAAGTCAATATTATCTTAGATGCACTTCTGAATACAGATCTACTCATGCAAGTTTTATGCCCTAAACTTGCATATACATATAATTTGACTAATTGTTGGTAAATTTGTAAAATCTGACTTTTCCCTTTATCAAAATACTATCAATCCTGGATGGAAATAATACTAATTGCAGTTCAGTTTTGTTGTCTGAAATGACAAAATCCAGACCGGAGAGAGTAATTTCCAGCCTTGGTTCAATAACATATTGACCAAGGTAAAAGCAGAACTAATTAATTCATTTTAAAAATATGTGACGTTTAGGACAGGCTAAATAGTTTGAACTCAATAGGTTGTCCCAAACGTATTATATTTATAAACAAAGGGAGTAATCACTTGTGCTAGAAATGAAACAAAAAGAAAACAAGAATAGAGCTCTATTTTCACATCATAAGCACATACCAGACATGTAAATTCACATCCTGCACCTGACACAAGTCAGTCTAGAATCAGGGGTGAATTTTCCATATATGCTTCAGGCTTCCATTTCCCACTAATTCCAACTTGCCATAGATCAGTTGATGGAGGTGCATTAGCCAGGAATACACCCATCACCCAGGTTTTGATTTCCTTGACTCAAATTTGGTTCTGTATTTCTTATCTGGGTTTGAGTCCTTGACTAAAATTTGGTTGCCTATTTATTATTATTTAAAATGGGCCTTGTCCAGTGGAGCGTATAGCAGCTTCTACTGCTCCCACAAGCTCCAAAGGCCAAAACTCCTCCAAGAACCCAACTCCTACAATCTGCTAGGCCAAAAGTTTAGTTTGTGATGAAGGCCCGAAGCTAGAGTAGTTCTTTTTTTTTATTATTTTTCTTTTAATAAAATTCCCATATACCAACACAAGATCACAATAAAACTCATTTTCCCATAGAACCAGTTGCACACTTTGTTATTAGAATTAGCTAGACACTTTGTTAGCACAAAGTTAGTTCGGCAATGTTTCATCTAAGTTCCTAACAGAATTCAGGTTTGATGGAAACTTACCCACAACATGTTTTCTGTGGTTAAGGGTGCGAATGCCCACCTGCAAAATATGTATACAGTAAAACTTGATCAGGAGTTCACTGATGAATGGAGCAAACTACTGCAATCATTGTAAGCACTCAATTGATTCCAGAATCCAGCTGGAAAAAAAAAAGAAGAGAGAGAAGGAACTGCAAATGCTTAAAATGAAGCTGTACTTACCCAGTACCCTGTTCTCCATTCTCACCGAAAGGGTTGAAGTTCTCCACAGTATCCTGCCAAACAAAATAGGTGAAAAAACATTCTACCATGGTACCGATATAACAAGTCACTATTATAGAATGGTCGTCTCACTCTAAGGCCCCCAGTTGCATGGACAACAGGAACTGTGCCATACTGCATAGCATACAGCTGATTGAGGCCACAAGGTTCAAATCTGGATGGCATTAACAATATATCGCAGCTGCACAAAAAGGGCGAGATCAATATCCCAAGTATAAAATGTACTTTTAAGATGTCAAGTGAGTTCTTAACAACGGGTTATTTGCATACCCAGCAGTTATTCGGTGGGAAACTGGAACACTAAATCCAACCCATCCACGAAATTTATCCTTGAAGTTCGACTCTGTAGACCTCATCCAGTCTTCGAGCTCCGGATCACCAGATCCAAGCATTACCTACGTTAAATAAGAGGAAAGATTTGATAGGTCAAACACTCTAGTTGTAGGCTTAAAGACGACAACTCAATTTCTAAATCCACTCCGAAGTCCTTTTTTTTAAAAGTAAAAGGCAGGAGCTCTGCCGCTCAATTAAGATAGTGAAAAGAGGTTTAAGTACACTCGGCACCCACTGTGCCACACAAATTGGCCCTAGGACCGTCAATTACTCAGGTGTCAAAGCTAACTCACTTCCCCAGCCCCAGCCAATGCTCTCTGTCTCTGCACTATGTCATCTTTGGCCTTCATCAGCCTTCAGTTGGAAGTGAAAAGCAAATACTTGTGAGAAGGATAAGGGCATGGCTCAAGCTCTCCAACCCACATCCACTAATGAGCTGTACTATACTATCCCCAATATGTCTGCACATTTTGTCAAGCCCTCGTAGAGGCAGGATGCATCACAAGCAGAGTTATATGTGGGAGGTGAATGGCAACAAAGCTGGGATGAGAAAAGTGCATAGATGAGAAAACTATGTTCATATATTGATCTACCCAGTACCCAGTACTAGCTTTCTGACCCTACTTTGAGTTAGAGGTGTTGCCAAAGAAGGCTGCTAAGTGGTGACTAAGTTAACCTGGACTGAAAGTACACACCCTCTTCTGAACCTTAACATGTTGCTCAATAGCTCACACAGCTCGGAAGTCAGAAACCTGTCTTAACAGGTGCTGGTGCACCTCACCAGTTCAACAGTTCTCCTGAACCTTTCCCCCCACATGATGGTTCGAACTCACTTTCCA
This sequence comes from Chrysopogon serrulatus, assembly GCA_015844335.1. NCBI lineage: Eukaryota > Viridiplantae > Streptophyta > Magnoliopsida > Poales > Poaceae > Chrysopogon > Chrysopogon serrulatus. The sequence goes on along the minus strand of JADLZL010001612.1, from coordinate 115,390 downwards.
GCTTTACAATAATGGAAAAGATCAGGACTTACAAATTGAACATCATCCCGCATGAGATGTGGTATGATAAGTTGAATGAGATCAATGCCTTTCTGATAATCCAATCTTCCAATAAAGCCAATCTGTAAATCAAGTTAATAAATTGATCCATACTATTTATTTCAAATAAAAAATTCATGTCTAAAGCATCAATATCTAACCAGAGGAACTTCAGGCCTTATAGGTAAACCCAGCTCCTTCTGCAATGCACCTTTACATTTGGCCTAAACCAACAAACAATGTAGGAAAAAAAAAAGGATAAATGAAAGAAATGAGAAACAAAGATTAAACATAGGAGGCACTCATCCTAATGGATATACAGATGCTTTAGAGAACTGTCAGTGAACCTTTCCAGAGAGGTCATCAACAGAATAATTATAGGGGATACATTTGTCTGTGGCAGGGTTCCAATCATTAATGTCAATTCCATTTACAATTCCTGCAGTATAGAGGCATATTGAATAAACTTTTATCATCCGACTCGGTTGTTTCCGTGAAGTAGTTGAAGAACAGAACAAATTAAAATGAGTATGGCTACCATTTAATACACTCTTTCTGGAGCTTAAGAGCTCATTGAGGCCCTGTCCACCTTCAGCAGTTGTGACCTCCCATGAATAACCCTAGAAATTAAACATAAAATGAAGAGTGAGGACAAGCAACACCTAAATTGAAGAGAGAATAGATTTTAAAAGATCAAAGAAAAATGGCATATGTAATATCACCTTACTGACAGTCACAATTCGATCTGCTGTCACAACTGCACCTTTCAAAAAGTTAACTGCCTCACCCTTGTCAAGGGCATGCCTCCTTGCCCATTCAGGAAATACCCACTCCAGAGCTCCATACCATTCAGGTGGCAACCCAAGGTCAGGATATGTGCTTGCAGGCTCTACACCCTACCACAATGAGACAACATATGGTTTGAGTAAACTGTGCTGCCAAGCTATGTATAGACAACACAAAATGACAAGCTCAAACCTGATGTGCTAAATTATGTATCACAAGAATGCTGCGGGAGTCTTTATAAACACCATATGGTCTATATTTTGCAGCAAGAAGGCTGAAACAAACAAAATCAAGGTTAGGATGAAACTGATCACATAATGGAAACTAATTTAACATTGTGAAACCAAAGGAAGGAACAATAAAAGGGAAAACGTCAGGTAATAAAGAGTGCATGTCTAAAATTGCACTTCAATTTGAAAGTGAAACAGCTAACTGACAGCATGCAGCAAACTATGTGAAACACATCAAAAGAAAGAAGTATTATCTGAACAGCTAAATCGTATTCATGATAAACAATACAATGAAGCTCATTAGTCCACTATCATGCCCGCTTGACCACCTGTAGGAATACCAAGAAACATTCTTGGAGTGGTCAAATCTAGTTAAAAGAGACCTCAAATAACATATCTGAATTAGAAACTGCTGTTTGAGATACAGAAATACAGATATGTATTTGGCAAAAGCTAGTCCAGCAGGGTACAAATAAGGATAGTTTTCAGAATTCAAAACATGCATCAGATGAAGCATTGTAAGGAAGCTCAAAGGTATTCCAGCTTGTTGCATGGCAACAATGTGATGCAAGACTACCACTGAAATCTTCTGTTCATTGTGTATGCTTGGTGCTCTGCCAATCTTATCAGGCCAACATAAGGACGAGGTTTTATTGTTTACTGCATAAATCTCAGTCTCTAGAAACTAAATGATTGTCATTGCACAGTACTCATGTATGATTCAATGCAACAGCATGTGTTCCTGTTTTGAAATAAAAGGATGGTTCAGAGTATGCAGCTGATAGACTAAGAACTAGAAGCACCAGAATAAGTTGCCTAAGTATTAAAGAACTAAGCTCCTCGGAAGTGCCAACTCTGATGTGTTCTTAGACTCCATAAATACACGCATATGAAGTTGAACATACATGAAAACAGAATCAAGGAATGTTAAAGTAATGTGGCATGCACTGCAAAATAAATGTGTAGGCATGTAGGATTCAGATGAGTAGATCCACAACATACACTGGCACTAGACTGGCATGCCAATCATTCACAACAAACATGCAATTCTGTCCATAAATATATCCTCCCAATGCAAGGACCAGAGGAGCCTCACATGCAGCATAGCATAGGAGCGTGTATCTGAACTGCAAGATATATAGCACTCAATCAATTTTTTGACAGAACTTAAACTGATCAAATAGGAGCTTTAGTGTAACAAGCTTCTTACCTGATTATCACCAAAAGCACCAAACTTATCTCCATATAAATTTCCAGGTCTGTGATATGAGGGATGATCAACAAACACCTAAACAATTGACATATAAAACCAAAACATAAATAGAACACAAATGAGAGTTCTGCAATCACTAGTTATATAATCAAAAAATACATTACAATTGACACTCCTACAAACAGCAGAAATCAACGAACATGATCTGTAAATGCAAAGCAAACTTTCGGAAGGTTTTCTGATACCTTGTACATATGATTGTTTTATAATCTAGTGTCATCTTCACTCACTACCATTGTTGCAAATACAAATGTGCAACCATAGATGCTAAGACTTTAGCATCACAGACACAAGTGTGCTACTTTCATTGATACATCATATCAAATATTTCTCTTCATTTTAATCTGCAAAATACTATATGTTGTTTGGGATGCTAAAGACTACTGGATGAACAACATGGAAGTAAGTAACATCAGAACATGTACATGTCAAGAAGCACATAGGACCAAACGATAGGCAGTTATTAATTTTGATCAGAAACAATAAGGTGATTGGATACCTACCCAGTCAACTGAATCTCTATACTCATGGAAAAAGGTAACTTCATGTTCCCCGCCAAAGCATGGAATCGAATGTGCTTTTGTGTGTAAAATGCATTTGCGTAATTCTTATCACAGGTACCATTTAAATATCTGGGCATTACAACCATCACACGGTGACCACGAGCAGCAAGAGCAACTGGCAATGAACCACAAACATCTCCTAGACCCCCAGACTTTGCATAAGGAGAAGCTTCGCCAGTTACAAAGACAATGCTTTGTGTTACTTTAGCTCGAGCTTGCTCCTTTCCAACCACGATCTCAGCATCTTGCTCACTTGCCACAACTACTGTGTTGTTGATGGAACCCTCAGCAATCCCTGTATGTGAAATGAAAGATTCAAATATGTGTCAAGGTCAGAGTAAGAGAAGATAGAATTCTAACTTCATCATGGAAAATAATTCTAGCAGTGATAAGAATGGTGCAAACCAACATTCTGTTCTTAGCTAAATGACAAATTCATGTTGCCAGATGCTCACTAGTTTCCTAAACAATTTGAACGTATGGTCAGAGACAAATAAAACAAAGTAGAGCTGTGGTCCAAAGATGAGAGGTACGTAGACCGACAGACATCAATAAATATCCCACAAGTAGCCAAAAGAATAGATTTGTACTGAACTGAAACTGGTAGTCCAATGAACGGCAAAGCACAAGATGGTACCATGGGACTGACAGTGACAAGGTGCATATGGCCAATCACAAAATGGGACAGGGAAGATTCTGATAATTAAGGGTCCTAAGATAAATTCTCAGCTCATTTGCAACTAATCCAGCATCTATTGGCATTGGACAACATTTATACGCACTGAAAGCTCCATCTTGTACACTTATATGCTTTCTATAAAAGAAGGGTTCTCCTCTGTAAAAAAATAATATAAAAAAGCCTCCATCTCGTTTCTACACTGAAAAAAAAAAAACTGGAGCATTCCACCTTGGTGTCACAAAATGGAGCTACTAGCAGCTAGGTGATCACTTTAAGTGTTACTTCAGTAAAGTCAGCTTACAACACAGACTGATACGATACCCCAACTTTCTAATAGCATATTCCGTGACCTTGAGGAAATCATGGTAAGCTAATTGCAATGGTATAAGTCATGGAAAAGCTATGACTTCAGCCAAAAAAAAAAAAAAAAGCATATTCCGTGTACAACTACTTGCAAGCAGAGTCACAACCATCACACCACCAAGGCAAGGAAGAGACAAACACGTCAATTTCCCCCTACTTCCGAGGACACATGTGTCCCCTGATTAGTGAGTGAGCGTTGAGTTAGCCCCATTCCTCTTCCTACAAAATATCTATACAGCATATGCTACAGCTACTAGTATGTCTGCTCAGATCCAACCACGTGCACGCCTCCCGAAACCTCAGCCGTGCACTGCCATCATGCCGACGGGCACCGTACACGCCACCCTGAATGAATCCCATCGGCTCATAATCCAATACAGACAACTCAAAATCGCCACGGGTGTGCCCAAATGCGGGTCTCGATTATTCTACACGGAACTAGTGATCAAGTGTGCCCGAATAATACTAACAGGGATCAATTCAACACACATTAACCCTTCAAAAAAATTTACCCAACTTGCCAAACGCATTTCGTGCTGAACGAACCGATCAGCGCGGTACGCAGGATTTACTTACCTTCCGGTTCGAGAGCGAGGTCCCCAGGCCGGCGTCGGGCACGGGCGGCGGCGTGGCTGCCGGCTCACCCGTGGGCTCGGTCGTCGGCGGCGGCGCGAGGAAGCCGGGGACGAGCGGGGGCGCGAGCAGCGCGGGCGGCAGCGGGCGCGGCGCGGGGCCCTCCCTACTCAGCTCCGCGACGCACCGCCGTCGCAGCACGCGCTGGAAGCGCCGCGGGCGCGCCCTGTTGCCGCCGCGCCCGGGGCCCGGGCCTGCCGCGGCGGCCCGCGCGAGGGGGCAGGCGCGGCGCCCACGGCCGAGGGCGTCGCCATTGCGGAGGAGAGCGAGGGCCGTGGATCGCGCGGAGAAAGCGAGGGGAACCACGAGCGAGGGGACCGTGTCCCGCGTCTTCTACCACCACGGTGGGGTGGGGTGCGGTGCGGTGCCGCGCTTCCCGGGTTGGCGTAGGAAGTGATGGGAGGCGAGGAGGGGTTTTTGGTTTGTTCGATTCGAAGCACACAGCAAAAACGGATCGGGGGGACTCCTCTCGTCTCCTCGCCGAGTCGAGTCGAGGAGGTACGAAGTGGACGGCCACAGAAAACGCAGTGCACGGCACGAGGAGCCCACCGGGATTGCAGCGAGCAGACGAAGCGATTTCAGTGGTAGATGGCGACCTGCGTGGTGAAGATTCTGCGGCGGCTGGCTGGGGCTGGGCTGCCTGATTCACCGGTTGCTCGTGAGCGACCGGGTGTCGTCCTCCTCCGGAGCGGAGACGTTCTACTTTTTGTTACGTGTCTTTCGGGAAAACGCTGCATGTGCTTCCTCTGTCCCTCGTCCTGGGCCTACGTGGCAGGAGGAGCGTGAATACGGGCGTTTCGCTGTTTTGTGTGCATGCTTCAAATCAAGCTGTGAGCTGGGTGGCACTGTATGTATTGCTCACTCGGCACCACAGCTGTTGTAGCGTGACTTGCAATTTGCTAGAAGCTTTTTCGATAATATGCGTGCTTTCTCTATTCTAAATCATAAGATATTTTAATTCTTTATAAAATAATCTAAAAAAACATAAGGTTTTATAATTTAGAAGAATAGAAGGAGTATCTAGTATCTAGATATTTTATCAATCTCTTTTCCTAGTTTCTCACTAGCAATAGATGGAACGCAGAGGCAACTCTTTAAAATGACATAAGATATACTGTAGAGAAAATGTAGAAAGAATATAGAGAACCTTTTTTATTTAAACAATTCTTCAAATAACAATATAAAAAGTGAATTTAAAGCGTAGTAGGGGGGGTTCACCCCTCCCATTGCCCTCGAAAAAAGTGAATTTAAGAGAGACTTTTGAAAATGCTCAAAGATATACTATCAGCCTTGCATGAAGAACACTCGAATTTTTTTTTTACGACGTACATTTCGTTTATCTACTGGTTCTCGGTCTTCTAACCGTGTGGCTGCCGTGCAGTGGCTCTTGCTCTCTCTATCGTGCCTGTACACTTCAACATGTCATCTAGTAGAAAACAGTGAGGTTGACAATACTTCAACAGAGAGGAAATGCCGAGTCGTTTGGAGGCGAGCTCATCGCCCTACAACAATGAGGTCATTTGTGTCTAAATTGAGGTGTGTTAGCTCAATTTTTCACTCGTCTTTTACATGGGAAAGGATGCAACTAGATCAGTATCAAATAAAATTAAAATTTGAAAAATAAAAGCTAGATTCTATGTTTGTCTGTAACTCTGCATTGGATGTTGTGGACTCCTTTTTTCCCCCACTGCATTTCAAAATCTATCTTTACAATATGAATTGAATTTTGTCAGTATCTACTGCTATCCGCCTAGCTTTAAGGTAACGTTTTTCATATTTTTACTCGATCGGATTAATTAAAGAACGTGGCACCTATATATATGGACGGTGCACCATGGCATCAACCATCATTCCACTAGGTTGATGCGGTGAGCGTGAGACCGAGCTGCTGGAGATGATGGTCAGTGTCATCCGGGTGCTCGTCGATGTCCCTATGGCGCGGCGGCAGCACCCACCGTCCGTCCTCCGTCCTGACCATGCCCTTGTTCTCCGCCTGGTACCACACGGGCGGCACCATGTGCTCGTCGCGGAGGAAATCGGCCGACTTGTTCACCAGCGCGGGGTCTCTCCCGCGGAGCCGGAACCCCTCGCCGCCGGAGCCACGGGAGCCGTCGAGCAGGTGCAGGTGCGCCTCCAGGTTGTGGTAGCACGAGATGTCCATGGTGTCCTTGAGGAACGGCGACACCCTGTGGTCCAGCGCCAGAGGCACGCCGAGGTGCGCGTACACGCCGCCGGCGCCCAGCCCGTCCACCGCCCGGAGCATCGCCTCCGGGAACGCCGCCTCGTTGAAGAACACGCCGGGCACCCTGGGCACGCCGTCGTGCACGTTGACGACGCGCAGCGCCCGCACGCCGAGCTCCCGCTCGAACCGCTCCCGGAACCTGAGGTTCCCCGACGCGCGGCCCCGCGAAGGAGAACACGGTCACCGGCGCCTTCTTCTTCCTCCTGCTGCCGCCGTCGTCGTCCGGCGACGCGTTCGCGCCCGTCTCCGCGATGTCGAAGGCGTTGAGCATCGCCAGCGCGCTGCCGAGGCTGTGGCCGGTGACCGTGACGCTCACCTGCTCGCCCCGGCCGTGGTAGAGCTCCACCTGCTTGCGCACCTCGGCGAGCGCCTGCTCCCGCGCCGAGTACCGGCAGAAGCGGCACGCCGCGTCCTTGCCCGTGTACAGCTCCGCGAACCCCTTCTCCACCTTCACGTCGGGGTCCGGGCACGGGACGCCCATGTCGCTCAGCCGCGTCTGGTTGGCCGTCAGGTCGGCCACCCACTCGAGCCGGGTGATGGTGCCGCGCCACGACACGGCGATGTCCCGGCGGCCGAGCCGCGCCGTCTCCCTCGTCGGTCGACACGGCCACGTAGCCGATGAACGTGCCCATCTCGCTCCACAGCTTGTCGTCGCCGGCGGCGGCGGCGGACCTGTGGCTATGCTTCTGCCGGCCGCCGAAGTTGGGGAGCTTGAGGTCGTTGCAGGTGGCGTAGAGGAAGCGGGTGACCTCGTAGCCGGCGCCGCCGAGGCCGGCGTCCTGGAAGAAGGTCTTGGCCGGGAACCTGCAGCTGCCGCAGTACGGGGAGAAGCGGTCGTAGTCGAAGCTGTCGTAGCACGCCTGCGCGAATTCGCCGTAGCGGATGAGCTCCCCGCGGAGCACGCCGTCGATGGGGTCCAGCAGCCCCTCCCAGTTGTCGCTGCCGTGGATCTCCCGCCACCGCGCGGCCAGTTGCCCCTCGTCATCGGAGCGCCCGGAGGTCTCCGCTGGATGAGACTGAGAGCCGCGGTCCACGTCCCCGACCAGGGAGGTTGTGGCCACCGAGGTGACGACATGGCAGGAACGACGAGGACGGCGCTGCGACGTGTTCAGCGCCGCGTTACCGGAGAAGAACCACCGGTGCCCTGTCGGAGGCCGCAGTCGTTGGAAGAGGGTCAGCGACGGCCGATGGTCGCCGACGACGGGGAAGCTCATCGAGCTGGAAGGGATGCTGCTGGCTGCCATCGCCATTCGCCAGAGGCTGGAAGACGATGAGATCGATCGATCAGCTGATGAAACGAATACACGTGCAGTGAGCTAGCTGAGGCTTGGGGCAGTGCTACAGTTTCTTTTGGCTGCATGGGTTTATCGGGGGAGGAATAGCAGGTCCGTATATATATGCATCGCTGCGTGCATGGAGTTGAGTTATCGTGCACCAGCGTGACAAGGGGGCTTGGTACGTCTTGCTTGCCTCTTGCGTGTCAAAACTTGCATGCAAGACGACGATGCATGTCCCTCCGCGTGGACTACGTCTGGTCTGGGTTTTGTCTTCTGAAAGAGTGAAAAGTAGTGTGGCCGGAATACTACACACCACGCGTCACGACTTCACGACTGACAAGTCAGCACACAGGACAAGTCCACGAGTACGTAGCTTCGTTCCATGGACCCAAGTATAGTACACGAGCCTGACTTAACTCTGGACGTGACAAAACGTGTGTACAGAAGCTTGTCCATACTATGTTATATTCTAGGTCCACTTTTTTTTTGGATTGACGAATTCCCCCGGTCAGGTTTTGGTGGTGGTCACACGGCCGGGGTAACCTGCTCGTTACTTTCGTGAGTACGGCCAAAGTGCAACGATGATAATGCTAGCTACATATGCAAAGGTGCAGTTGCAGAAGTTGCTTCTCAAGTCACATGTGCACGCGCGTCGCCTTTGCCAACTTATTCCGAACTGGCTAGAACAAGTGTTTAGTCATTTTGACACTTTTCTAATATTTATATTTTTTACTAAATATCTATACAAAGTGACAAAAACTATATACCTAGAAAAAAAATCTAAAATAACTTACTCTTCTTGAAATGACGAGAGTATACAACAACTTATGTAACACCCAAAATTAGTGAGATATATATATATATATATATATATATATATATATATATATATATATATATATATATAGAAATTCCATCCTACTCCCAAGGAGTAGTTACTCCTATATTAATATCTCTAGATTTAAGGTGTATATGACCGAACAAAGTGTATGTACATGAAGTATATGATCATACTAGACCATCTATGGTAGTATATATATATATAGGAAAATTATTTCCTACTCCTAGGGAGTAGCTACTCCCATGTTAATATCTTTAGATTTAAGGTGTATATGACCAAACGAAGTGTATGTACATGAAGTATATGATCATACTAGACTGTTTATGGTAATATATATGTCAAGTATGTATACATACATAGAGTATGTAGTTATACTTATTTTATGTACTACAGTCAATGGCATTTTTGTAATATATTAAAAAATATAGGTTCCTTTGAAACTTTTTCGCATAGAAAGATTTGAAGTATCTTAGTATGAGTATATAAACATTCTCAAAGTGATAAACAAGTATGAACATATACGCAATATGGTTTTTTTAAAGATATGAGTAATTACTCCCGGGAGTAGAAAAACTTTGTCCTATATATATACTCATTCTAAGATACTTCAAATCTTCCTACATGAAAAAAATTTCAAAGGAACCCATACTTTTTAATATATTACAAAAATGCCACTGACTGTAGTATATAAAACAAGTATAACCATATACTCTATGTATGCATGCATACTTGACATATATACTACCATAGATGGTCTAGTATGATTATATACTTCGTGTACATACACTTTATTTGGTCATATACATCTTAAATCTAGAGATATTAATATGGGAGTAACTACTCCCTAGGAGTAGGATGGAATTTCCATATATATATATATATATATATATATATATATATATATATATATATATATATATATATATATATATATATAGGCGCTAATTAGTCCCCTAGGGACTGAATATTAATCAGTACCCGAGTCCCTCCGCATTCCACGGTAGGTCCGCTCCCACCCGCAGCACCGATCCCTTCTCCCACCGGTTTTTACGGTCAAGTACTCCTACGTGGACCTTGTCTTTGTTTTTTTTTTTTTTTTTTTTTGGCGCTAACAGGTTTTGCAATTTTGACCGTTTCAGTTTTATTTTTTTGCACACCACCTCCGGTATTTTGGTTTTTTCACGCAAACAGGTTTTGCATCTGATATTTTTTTTCCACGCGAACAGGTTTTGCAAATATCCAAACATAGGATTTGACCGTGCTGTTTACCTTAGTTCAAGATTTTTTTTAGGTCTCCTGGTTTTTTGCGATTGAGATTAATTTTTCTCTTCTTTTGCCCAGGATTAGTGAAACTATATACTTCTTTTTAGAATTAGTGAAACTATATACTTCCTGTAATCGCTGATCCATGATAAGGAAAACAGAATTCCTTTTGAATTTGCTATTTGAATTTGTGAAACTTATAATTAAGGCAAAATTTTCAGCAAGACATCAATGGAAACACAAAATAATCAAAGCAATGCATATAAAATCATGCTTTAGTTGAACCGAGTAGTCAGGCTTCGTTTTAGTCTGATAACTAGCAGCATCTGGGCAGCTTCGTCACTCGTCGGGCACTGCGCCTAGCACTGCTGAACGGTCCCGTGATAGTACAGCCAAGGAAGGCGCCTGCCTTGCCCACTGCTTAAAACGCCATGTTGCTTGCTGAGTCTGTGGTGTCGCTGAGGCGCTGGCGCCATTGTCTCGCCCTTCACCTTTCGCCACTCCTCCCAGGCCTGTCTGTCCAGCTCCAGGACCTCCAGCGCCTGTGTTGGTGAACTGTTGCACACCACCTACAATAGCTTGCAGAAGAAACGTCAGAACTCATGAAATCGCACTTCTACCTGCGAATAGAAGACGAAAAGGATGAGATAGATCAATCCTGCCATGATGCTGAGCACGTCTCTGTCAGTTTTGTCCTTGACTTTGACCGTGTCCAGCGACTGACAGCAGATGCAAATTAACCTCCTGTACGGTGTCCATCTCCAGGTCGTTCAAGGGCTTGGCCATGCCAGCCTTGTCTTCATCTCGTCCATCAAACACTTGAAAGCTCAGACAAAAATGAGGCCTTGCATTATATCTGGAAAAGGAAGGAAACGAGTGAGGTTTGTCAGTTTGTCGCCTCAATAATGAGAGTATGTATATACAAATAAACATGGGAACCGTTATAATAATTAGTACTATATGTGAAAACAAAAGCTGAAGTTAAAAATAAGTTCCTGTTTTTACGACAGGTGCAAACAAAAAAATTTGTACTATAGGCAAACAATTGCAAACAGTAAATGAATACGTTTTTTTTTTTTCAAAAATCATCCAAATGCCAATAATCTAAGGCTGCTACTGGGGAAGTTGCGCTTTGGGTTCTCCTTAAGCAATTCAACTTCCCTGTTTAAAAGAACGGAGCGGAATATTAAGAGCGCAATACTAATTTATTTGCTATTGGCTTCTGTTTGAAGGTGTGTCAGCTCATGTTATTTCCTTTGCCTCCATTCTGTCAGGACCTGAATTTTGTAGTGAGTTTTCATCATTGAAAACTGAAAGTGGTCTGTCAATGTTGATTCTGCAAGTGTGCAAGGCATAATCAGTGACAATACTAGAGAAACATAGGCTTAAAAAGATATACTTTGCATTTGAACTCCGCACTGGACTTGGTCTTCCCAGGTTAGAGATCTCTGCTTGCAGATTTCCTGCCATGACGAATGAAGTACTCGAAGTTCATGCTAGATCATAGTACAATTTTACAAGCGCAAAAATCATGTTTAAAGTTAGTGCCAAAGCACAAAAATCAGTGTTTAAAAGTGGCATGCTGGTGTTAAGGTACCAGGCAAGGTTACTGTAATGGCCTTGCTTTGTTTTCTGCTCTCTGTTCTGTTTTTCTCAGATATACTTGCCTTAGATGAGCTACTAATGCAAAGCACACTGCCTATGTACTAGTGATGGAAAAAATCTCATCTGTTTATATTCATGGCTTTCTGAACCTTGCTAGTCTTCACTCTTCAGACATACTTCACCAATTCACTCATACATGGTAGTGATGAAAATCCAGATGCTCCATTGCAATCACAAGCAAACTGACACATATTGTAGAGCTTACTTTATTCTATTTAAAGGGCTAAGTGTTAGTTGAAATTTAGGGCAGCAGTAATGTACTACCTCTGTCCATAAACCAAAATTCACATAACAGAAAATATTGTTTATAGAGTGGAACCAAGCATAGGAGCCATTTCAGTTACTAATTTATCCATGCAGTTCAAGAGTTCTCTAGGCAAAGTTATATTGAATTAGGAGGATCCATGTAGCCAAATTTAGCTGTAGTTCAGCTTCAAATGTTCAAGTTATCTTGCAACTACAGTACCAGATCAATTTAATGTATTCAACTATTTTCTAGAAGGAAGCATCAGATTTTGAAGAGATCAGAGAAACCTACTATCATGTTATTTCCCAAACCCCAGTAATCATCACCATTGATTGCAATGCAAACGTTCCCACATTCCAATGGAAACAGTTAAAACTGAACTGATACACTACTTGATAGGTCCAAGCAGAAGATTTTTCAACTACTAATTCTAGCATCTGACAAAGGATGGGTAAAGTGATTAATTTTTAATATTCTCAATAGTATAGTATTTGCGTGGTGATGAATTTTTAATATGTTCCATTAAAGTACAGTGGACTTTAAAAACAGAGTGGTGACTTCTGGCATCTAAAAAAGGACGGGTCAATTGAGTTAATAACCACAAGCTGATCAATAATTAAAGTTTGTTGAATTAGGCTGACAGATCACAAAAAAATGAAAAATGCATATAAACAGATCACGCTGCAGGGGCACATCTTGATAATTACTGTCATTTCCCAATGTTATAACATCAAGGAACTGACATAGGACATTGAGAAACGAACACATTAAGCAAAAGATATTTGTTAAATTGTGAGATTAGTTGCCGCATAAAGCGCAGGAGTGCCAGTGGAGAAACATAATAACAAGTAGTAGAATTCATGTAAAAACAAAGAAACTAACATTGTGACAGTGTAGTAAAAAAAAAAATTCTAACTGTAAGGTCAAACTAACCTGCAGCAGCATCAATGCCTTTGCATAGAGTATACTGACTAAAGGCAATCCATTATTCAAAGTTGCAGGCAATTGATCACAGGGATGGGTTAACAGAGATAAAAACATCATCCACTCCATCACTTTCAATCACAGACCATCCAGCATCATCAAGCTCATTGAGGACTTCTTTAAACCTCTGAAAAGTAAAAATAACAAGAAGTACAAATGTAAGTAAAGAAGATTCATGATAAGAACAATAAAAAATCTGTATATACTGTTCAAGAACCCAACCTGGTGAGCTTTTAGCTCAGAGCCCATAAAGCAGCAAGCTACCGTCCCCATCCAGTTATTACAGAATGAGTATCTTCATGAGCAACCTGGCTAAGATAGAGCAAAGCCTGGATTTGCAAGAAAATAAAAAACTAAAAATTAAAAGCCACATGTTTAGACTAGCAAACAAATATTGTCATTATTTGAAGAGGCTACTTATGTGCCAACACAAATATTTTTATATCTCTGAACAGTTTTTTAAATGAGAGTCGCTCAAGACAGAATTGGAGAAACTGATTGGGCATCATGTCAGCCTCATTTTATTGATGGAAAGTAAGGTATTGCAGCAGGTCAACCATAATTAATCTCTATTTAGTGATCTTGAAAAGAAAAGGTATTAACTAATATAAATCATGAATATTATCACATAAAGAGTTGACACTAGTTTTACCACTAAACCAAACAAAGTACCATGATTTATTTGCGATGCTGAACACAAATTGTACCATGATTTCGTATTATATATATTCACAAATAATATATTATGTGGTTCAGGTGTTTGAAACACAAATATTATTTCTTGTGTGTTGTGTCCATTCCACACCATTTCTGATTTAGTATGTTGCATAGCAGGATAAACTATTGTGGAAGAATTGACCTACACCCACACACTCCCAAACTTAGAACAGAACCTCTCACTAGCAGATTAAGAACTTGACCCTTGATCAAAAGAAAAAAACCAAGAGATCACATATTGGTAGGCACTGGTGCCAGGAGATGTGAGGAGATGTGAAACTCCCTAAGCACTGGCCAAACTCCAACGGTGTAGCTCATCTCTAGGAGAAACCAAAACATCCTCAAGGTTAGGATTAACTCCAGTGGAAGAATTGACCTTATAGATGGGTAGTCCAGTGCTGCTTGGCGCTGAAAGTCGTTCGACAGAAAGGATCTCCCATCTGCATGCAAATTAATAGTGGCAATAGATTAGTGACTGACCAAATCAAATATGAAAATTAGAACAGGAAAAATCATAATTCAGAGCTGAAATAATCACCAATTTGTCACCTGTTCTATGAAGAATCAAGAAGTACTAATGCCATGTTCTCAATGTACATAGATGTTGACACATTGATGATTTATTAAATTGACTATTTGACCAACAGAGATCCTACAACAACTTGCAGTTGAAATCAAAGGGAGCAAAGGTCTTGTTCCATATCCAGTTCGTTATTGGTAGCCAAAGGAGAACTTCAAACATATTCACATGAATGCAGATGGCCAAACATTGATCCTTTATACATGTGCAATCAAAAGTGCCATTGACAGTTGTTAAATGCAAGACAATTATATGGTTCGGCTACCAAGCATGAGCCTGTCATTTTCAACCGAGAATGCTACATATAAAAAATACAGTAGTTCCCAAATTAGAATATACTCCACTTCTAGACTTGCTGAGTCGATATCCCTTTTAATTACACCTGTTATGTACGTACAAGATAAGAAATATTAGATTAAAAACTCAATGAATCCTTCCAAACTACCTATAAATCAAACTATCATAAATCTCTTCCAAATACAATCAGGTATGGCAAACCAACCAACTATGCTCCTTTGCCTGATGGAATATTCGCCGTTTACACTATCTTGAGCTGACTATTATGATCGAATTAACAATTTCAAACCTGAGAAGAAATTTATAGAAGCCTCTGACACATAAGGCAAACTACCAAGAACCAAAAACAAAAGAGTGCACCATAAAGACCTGTGGGACACATTTAGCATGAGAAACAAGCATAGATTTAACATCATTATTCATTAGTGATTTCATAGAATTGAAAGACACAAAAACCTGGGCATTCTATGGCAACATATAGCAAATATAACACAATGGAAACCGCCAATGCCAGCTGGTTAAACCATGTATTCCAAAGTGGCAAGGCGGATGCAGCAAGCATTAAAACATGCATATTGGGAGTGAACGCAATTGGAAACTGGATTCAGCAAGGCACCTCTTAGGCACCATGCAATTATGCGATCAGGTATATCACTCTCATGGAGCAACTGCACACAAGCAGACAATTAAGACATGACTCTCATGGTTGTCTCTAGTGCATTCCATCGAGCACATGACGAGCAGTTTAGTCGAACACATGCACGTACATCTGGGAGGAGCTCCGGCATGCCGTCTAAGACGCAGTTGGCGTCCCCCCGCGTACATGAGCAGGTGGGCTGACCTCAAGCAAAAACAAGAACACACGAAATCATGGCATCTCCACCTTGCATCTGCGAGGAGTGAATTAGATGGGGAGAGTTGAGTGCGGCAGAAAGGGCCCATGCTCAACTCGTTGGCTTATTGTGCCAACCTCGGTGCCACCACCTCATCAGCGATGCCGCCCCTGGCAGGGCCGCCTTCATGAGCACGTGTGCCACCCCCCGACGGTGGCGCAAATTTTATGGATGGCCATAGCGGCGCGCAGTACGCCGCAGTGGTGGGCGGAAGAGCCTCGACCACGAGCAGGCGGGCGGCGTGTGCAGGCGAGGAGAAAACCGCCGCTGCCCCCGTGCACTCTAGGCGAGACTGCCGAGGCGCACCCCGAAGAAGAGAACGGATTACTCTTATAAATCATGAATGGATAAAATTCAAGGACGCGCTAGGGGCAGTGTAGTTGAAGGGTCGAGATGGCGGACTAGAGGGGGGTGAATAGTCCTTTCTAAAATCTAATCGCAGCGGATGACCGAATAAAATGCGGAACTAAAACTAATGGTATAACTAGGACTACACCCCTCTATCTAAGCACCTTACAAAGATTCTAACTAAGTCACTAAGGTGCAAGGCTAGGTAGTGCTCGCCTATCCGATACTAGGTTGCAAGGTCACACAAACCTAAGCAACTAGTACTCAATCAAACCGAGGAGCACCTACACATACTAGTGAGCAAAGCGCACAAAGCCTAAGCACACTAGTAGTTCTCACTAGCACGGCTACATAAGCCTAACTAGAGAGCTCAATTGCTAAGCTACACAAACTAAGCAATGTGACTAGCAAGGCTACACAAATCGCTACTTCTAGGCTACACAAGCAAAGAAGGTAACTAGCAAGCTACACAAGCAAACTAGCTACTCAAGAGCAACCACTACTCACTAGCATAAGTAATGAACAAGTAAATACAAGCTAGTGAATGCAAACCGACGAGAGGAGTAGACAAGTTGACACGTCGATTTTTCACCGAGGTTCACTTGGTTGCCACCAAGCTAGTCCCCGTTGTGTTGACCAACTCTTCGTGGTTCGGCGGCTAAGAGGTGTTTCACTAACCTCGTCCACATTTGGACACCGCAAGAACCTACCCAAGAGAGGTAGCTCAAAGACACGCTCTTACTAGAGTTGCTCTTCGCGATCCCCGCGGGGTGAGCACAATCCCCCTCACAATGTCACTCAACGTGACTAGCAATCGGAGCACCACTCAATCTCCGAGTGTGCTACACGATGCCCACAAGCCTCCAAGCCGTCTAGGAGGTGGCAACCTCCAAGAGTAATAAGCACCACCGGCTTGCAACTCGAACACCTAGTGTCACACCTTGCAATCTCTCAATGCAACGCACTAGGATCACTCACTAACAATCGGATGTAATCACTACAAGCATATGTGAGTTAGAGGCTCCCCAAGCACTCCCACACAAAGCCACAAAGGCCCAAGGGTGCTCAGCAGCCAGCCAAGGCCGGCCAAGGCAACCTCTTATAGCCCCAAGGGCTAAAAGAGCCGTTGCCACGAAACCTGGTCGGGCACTGACCGGACGCGCACCAAGTGACGACCGGACGCGTCGGTTGCAGCGTCGGTCACTCCCGAACCGCCGTGTCCTAAGCCTTTTGAAAGTGGCCGTTGGCGGCGCAGCGGCTAACTCACTTCCGCGCCATGCCACCTGACCGGGGCCCGCGCCCCATCCATCGACCGGACGCGCATGCCCAGCGTCCGGTCACAACTCAAGAAAACTCCAAAACGGTTTCCCGACGGGCCGTCGTCCGGTCGGTACTGACCGGACACGCCCGGCGTCCGGTCCCTCAGCTCGACTGCGCCTACGCCTCTGCACACCGGCCCGACGCGGCACCGGGCGTCCGGTCGCGCAACGTCGGTGACCACCGAAATCACCCGGCGCGCACACTTGACCCCGGCGTCCGGTCCACTGAACCCGGCGTCGGTCGAGGTGTTTCTCGGCGAAAACACTCCGGTTCCAGCCTCCCCTTCCGGCCCTGCGGCGCAATGGGAAAATGAGCACTTCACTTTCCCGAAAGCGAATCCCGCCTCGCAAGCTTCGGCGGGAGGGAGAGAGGATCCCAAACCCCTCTCAACCCAAAGAAACACCATCCCTTTTGCAAATGTGCCAACACCAACAAGTGTACATCACCATGTGTAAGTGTGTTAACATTTTCACAAACATTTTCAAAGGGTTAGGCACTCAACTTGCCACGCCACTCGATCCTAGCAACACAATGCAAAGTTAGATCGCTCAAGTGGCACTAGATGACCGATATATGCAAACAAGTTTGCCCCTCTTGATGGTGCGGCCATCTATCCTAAACCCGGTCATCAACTTCTCTACACACTTATGACCGGTGAAATGGAAATGCCCTAGGTTATACCTTTGCCTTGCGCTTTCCACTCCATCTCCCAATGCCGATGCAACACATGCACCGACATCCACATGAATGATATGATCCACTCCATATCATCACACGGCCTTTGGTCCATCGATCTTGACCTCACTTGCTCTTCACCATCGCCTTGGTTCATCGGCGCCAAGTCTTTGCTCAAGCCTCCCGACACTCGGTACCAACGGCTTCAAAGCCTCCAACTTGCCCTTCACCTTGCGCGACCGGGTCCATCAAGCCAAGTTTTGTCTCGATCTTCACTCTTAGCCATATGACTCCATGTCATGTATCATGCTTTAAGCTCCTTCAACTTCACATGTGTGAGCCTTGCAACACATCACACCACCTCCATGGTATAGTTGTTTACACACATGTACCTGTGGACTAAATCTCTGCAAATCTCACATAAGCACAATTAGTCCACCTAAGTTGTCACTCAATTACCAAAACTAAACAAGGACCTTTTAGTAGTTTTATAAAAATTTGCAGGGGTGGTCGAAAGCAACACAGATGCATAAAGATTTGGCAACAAAGACATGAGAGTATATTTGAGGTATATTCAAGGGGGAAAAACTACTGATCCGTACATAGATGAGCTTTAAATAAATGATTACTCTTACGAAATGAAAATGCAGAAATAAATAAATGGTATACACCTGTATACTTTCTCCGGCCCGACAATGTTGCTCGTGTTTGCTGCGCTTCCTCGACCAGCGACGATGTGTGGGAATGAACAGTGTTGGTTACCGGCATGAAGTCATCGTCGTCCACTGTCATCACCAGGAGCAGAAGGCAACACACTGTCTCGTTGAATATGGTGCTCGAACCTAAAAAAGGCCAGAAAAAGATAAACTGTATCTACAGTATGAGAAATAACATTAATAAGCAATACAAGGACAATAATAGTATTAGTATAAATTGAAACACGTATGGACCTCTCCTGCGAGTTCTCTAAAACAACCTTCTTCAGGTTACTTGGCCCCCTATCAACAGCACGCTGAGCAGCATGAGTCCTACAAATGAATAGGAAAAAAATGATCCATGGAACACTTACATATAGGGGATAAAAGAACCAGGTTTTTTTAACAGCAAATTTGGACAGAAAATATAAATTGGAAGAGTACACTGATATGCCTCAGAGGATTGGGATTGGTAAGAAATTTGGTAAGAAAGATTGTGCGCAAATAGTACCTTCTCTGTGAGTGGACCTGGGAAGTAGCTGCTACCGCAGGGTGCATAGAAGGGGAACGCCTTGCATCTGCTGCAACCCAGAAGGAAGAAAGAGGAAAAATAATAAACAACAGATGTGGGAATATTGACTAGGGGAAAACTCATGTGAGCTTTCAGAACAAGATGAAAAGCTTTAATTGACAAAAGGATAAGCCGAAGTGCATTGAACTAAAACTGGTTATTTATGATAGCAAAAATTTATAAACCAAGTATATCGATTTTTTTATAAAAAGGAATCATAAAAGATCAGAAAGGCTTTAATTGAACATATCTATTTTTGTCTAGTTATTTAGAAAATAGTAACTTCAAATTATAATTGGATAAGATTATAATACAGCCAACAAGCATAGCTGCTTCTACTGCTACAATTTTATATTAAAAAAAACACAGTATAAAGCTCATGCTCCTGGCCGAATTTTGTAACATTTTCTCCTTGTCTAATTTGAAGTTCCTTGAATTGTTGTAAGCTTATGTTCATAGACTATTCAGAATGATAGAAATAAAATTTATCTGAACCATATTTTCTAAAGCAGTTGGTGGTGACAACAAATGGAGAAAATATTAATCTTGCTGCTCTATGTAAATAATAGGACACCGTATCCTTTCTTTATCGAGCATGCAGCATAAATGACTAATTTTAAAAAGTCATTTAATAGTAACTCTTTGCAACTCTATTTCGTGGAGCCGGTGCAGAAGCTGTACCAGCAGAGGAGGGTAACCCATCATCTTGTCGCAGATGGACCTCAAACCTAAATGAAAAATAGTCACATTAACATCATCCTAGATGAAAAAGGAGATCCAACACAAAAAAGAGCCACTGAAGAAAAATGCACTGACCGCTGTTGAGTACTCTCAAATACAAGCCTTTTTGGGTTGTCAGGCATCTTATATATCTACCAGCTCCAAATGGTAACTGAAAACACTGAATCAGAATCTATTTATAATAGAACATTCATATACTCTACATTTTAAATTTACAAATTCGGTCCACAAAACAATGTAGTTGCAGCTCCTGGCTCAATGAGAATTTATAAAATAGGAGAAATGTAACATAATGGGAATAAGAAAAAAAAGAACCTTTTAGCTGCTGAACCAGAACCTTTTCCAGCGTGGGCATTATCTACAAATGCAGAATAAATATAATTGCTTTATGGAACTATAATTGTGACATAAGTATGAACATACACGCATTATCTGTTAAAAAAAAATCAGTGCAGAGCTGAATCATTGTATATGGTTGTAAGAAACAAATTGGATGAATAGATAATGCCTGTGATTTTAAGAAACCAATTACATGATCGGATAATGAATTAATGAAATTCAAAAGGATTATAGAGCATTAAATGTGAATAATGCATGCCAAATAAAACTAAAAACTAGAAATTGTAGTGGAAACACAGCTATCATTTTTAAACAAACTGTAGCCACATCAGGAAATATAATAGTGAAACCAATTTGACATTACTTTAATCAAAAATCAAAGCGAGATACATGAATAATAGAACAAGATGGTGAAAGTAGACCTGAGGGACCGGACGACTCCATCCAAAACAACGCAGGCTATGTGAGTACTCGGCCTCAGAGAAGTCAATGGCCGTGGACGGCGCACAGACGAAGAGCAGCACGAGGCGGCGTCAGATTCCGATGCGGCGCAGGGCAGAGCAGGAGCCGGCACGAGCGGGCGTCGGAAGGCGCTGGTACCCCTTCCGCGCGGTGGCTAGTAGGCGTGGTCGGCCCACAGATGGAACGCCGGAGCGCCGCGAGCAAGGTGCGGAAAGAGACCGCCGGCGGAAGCAAGACAATGGGCCGGGCGGCGCGCCGGAGGCAATGGTCCGGCGGCGGCGCGAGGCAATGGGCGGCGGCGCGGATCAGCGATTCGCCGACGATTCGAGTCCTCGGGGCGGCGCGGGAGCGAAAAAACGGGCGTCGAGCCGGGGAGCTGCGAGTAACCGGCCTCCACCCACGATCGATCTCGAATTAAAGGAATGGAGAGAAAAAAGGAAAAAAAGATAAAAGGAAAAAAACCGATTTGGAAGTCGCGCGCCGTTGTTGCGTCGGGTTCCGGTGATTTGGGTTCGGGGACCGATTATTATTTAGCACCCTGGGTACTACATAGAATATATATATATATATATATATATATATATATATATATATATATATATATATATATATATATATATATATATATATATATACACACACAAACTTGTAACTAAAACTTTGCATCATAATGACATTAATGGATTGTCATAGCCAAAGATTTATGAAAATGAAACAAACAGAGGCTTTACTACATACTCTCACTATGACTAAAAAGAAATCACAACCCTTGATTTTCAAAATAAATGAAACAATTAAATAAATTAAATAATTAAAAAAGAATAGAATATTTTTTTTATAAAATCTGCATGCATTGTGAGCTTTTGCGTTGTAAATTATAATATGTAATCGCAAAAACTCTTGATATATCTGTATCCTCATGCGGGATCAATTTTCTTATTTCGTGCGTCATGCAAACAGGCAACACACACGGAAAGGTTGCCAGCGATGTGCCGTTGAGCCCTACTATACACACCCACGATGCAATTAGACCTTTTTATGGGAAAAATGGACAAGTCATGTTCATAAACATATGTTAAATCAATTACTTCAAAAAGTAAAGTAGACCTACGTACCACTAAAAAATGTTACAGCATATAATATAATACATTTTTTTGCAAAAAGTATTACTTACATCTTAACATTTAATGTTATAATATATTCCCTTTTCTAAAAAATTTTTAATGTTAAATATTTATAGTTACAATATGTAACTTTGCACGCATCAATTGCTACCACAACATTATGTTATGTAACATATCAACCTGTCATGTTACATAAGCCACGACAATGGTAGACAAATAATTTTTCGGCAATGTGTATACAACATTATAGGTACACATATTTTTTTCATACCGAAATTCATTGTACTACAACATTTACAGATTTACAGTTACTCCTCCTAGTCCTAGTCTCCTAGACGCCTAGCTAGACCTGCGCTGCCAGTGCCAAGGCACGCAGCAACCCAAACTTTCCGTTGGGGCCTGGGCTTGCGGGATACACACGCTCGAATTCAAATTCCGAACGGTTGCGCAGAGCAGTCCCGACTCCCGGGGCCCCAATCACGAAGCGATCGCCCTCACCCGCGATCATGGCCGGCGGCGGAGACGACGAGTACGACGACCTCGCCGCCCTCCTGGATGAGGCCACTCTGTCCTCCATCTCCAACCTCGACCTCGCCTTCAAGCTCCAGCTCGCCGAGACCATCCAGACCTCCCCGGAGTCCTCGGACGCCGCCTACGCGCTCGCGCTCCTGGCCGCCGACCTCGCGCGCACCGAGCTCGACCGCCGCCACGCCCGGGCGTACCAAGCCAGCTCCGCCGCCTCCGTCCGCGTCGCCGCGCACGACGCCGCCTTCGCGCGGCAGCTCGCTGCCGTCCCGGAGGACCGCTGGGCCCACGACGGCGACTACTTCGAGCGCCCCTGGACTCGTCGGCACCTCCGCTCTTCAGTGTTCTGTTCAAGGGAATGGCGAGCAAGGACGTGGTGGGGCCGCGTGACCAGGATCCCGGCGTCGCAGTGCTCGCGGCGGCCGTGTGCGATCCGCAGGGGGAGGTGGTGCTCAGAGTTCAGAAGCCGGTGGAGGGGCCCGCCGGTGGGCGCGAGGTGCTGGAGGCCATGGCGCTCATGGAGGGTCTACACGCGGCGCGTGGGTTGGGCATCCGAAGCGTCGAGGTCGTCACCGATTACAAGGCGTTGTATAACCATGTAAGGGATTCGATCCATCATCCATGCCCCCTTGCTGATCTGATCAATCTCTCTGACTCGTTTGCTTATGGATATACTTGTTTTTGGTGCATATGAGTCTATTAGTACCTGCACTGTCATGTATATACTAATTAAATTCTCTCTGTTCAGACAAAAAATTCTTATTTTATCATCATGTTCTTTTCCTAAATTATAGAAGTCCCTGTTATGTTCAGAAAAAAATTCAGCATGAAAAGGGCCAACCAATAATTATGTATAGTACTTTAATGAATATTCTAACCTACTTCTTGTAATTTTGTTAGTTGAGTTATACAATTCTTTTCTCATCAGCTCATAGTAGAATCAATTTTCGGTTCATTTTTATTTTGCAAGGTAACTGAAAATATTGTGAGGGTGGATTATGCTGAAAGGTTTGTAGGTGAAGTTCTATTCTTGAGGTTTTTGCTATTGTAAGGTGTTAGTCAGTTAGTGCCACTTTTATTTAGAGCCTATATTTATCTTCCTATGTTTTCTTAGGTACATAACCTTATCTTTCCATTTAAGCATTGTTGGGTTAGTTTGGAACAGGCCTAGGAACCAATTCGGTTGATTAAGGTTATACAAATTAGGGCATTCCAGCTGGGAATCGTTCCAGGATAGCCTAACGAAGCCAGATTTTGATGGGTATACTTATAGCAGTATTCACAGCTATGATATTTTCAGGCAACTAATAACACATCAAAGTTAAGAAACTCGCACTCCTAACTGGAATGAAGAAAACACCTTAGGATGAACTAAATCAATATTATGTGCTCGGTCATACCCTGTTCTATCGCTTATAATGAGAATGATACTGTGCATAGCATAAATATGTGCTTAGCTTGCTAGAAATCTCAGTTCTGAATGCAGTACCGGTCAATGTAGCCTTTTTAGTTTCAACACAAATACCTGGTATATGTGTGATGTGTCGTTGTGTCAACATTCTGTATGCATTGGTTTGTATGTCTTAAGGCTTGTCTAGTTGTTTTTATCAGAATATCTTCCCATATGTGCTTGTTGCAATAGGTACTTAACCTTTTTTTTGTAACGCTGTGCGGTTGCAGCTGCTTGGAATTTGGTATGTAACACAGAAGAAGGTTGCAGTTGTGATCGATGAGGTTGTCTCAATGCTGGAGGAGTTCGAGCAGTGTGAAATATCACTGGTTCGGCGAAGTGAAGTTGGCTATGTGTTAAAACTAGCAAGAGATTCCATAGATGCTCAGATCGCTAAAGCTCTTGCCGTCAAAACTAGAAAGGATAAAATAGAGACCTGTGCCATTTGCTTGGAAGACACTGATGTCTCTAAAATCCATGCGGTTGAAGGTTGTGCACATCGCTTTTGCTTCTGCTGCATGAAGGAGCATGTGAGAGTCAAGCTTCTCCATGGGATGCTCCCAGCTTGCCCACAGGATGGTTGCACAACCAAGCTAAGTGTGGAAGGTTCAAAGATATTCCTATCATCGCAACTGTTACAGATCATGACGGAACGGATCCGGGAGGGGCAGATCCCTCCAACTCAAAAGATTTATTGCCCTTATCCGAAGTGTTCAGCCTTGATGTCCTTGAGTGAGCTGATACATCCAGCCCAACAATCCAGCTCAAAGTACACAGTTGCTGATGCAGTCACATTGAGGAAGTGTGTGAAATGCAGCGGTTTCTTTTGCGTCAGATGCAAGGTACCATGGCATGATAGGATGAGTTGCTACAGCTATAAGAGGAGGTACCCTGGTCGTCCAGAAGATGTGAAGTTGCAGAATCTAGCTCAGGAGAAGCTGTGGCGCCAATGTGTGAAATGCAAACACATGATCGAACTTGCAGAGGGTTGCTATCACATGACCTGCGTGTAAGGCCCATTCTCTTCAATCTTTGCATATATTGTCACAATTGCTGTAAAAGAAAAGAAAAAAAATCTTTATTGATATGTGTTATGAAGTTCCTTACCGACCTTCACATTATGTCAGAAATACTCAAAAGTTGGTAATGTTAAAGCCTTGGCTGTATCTCTGATTCTCTGTTGTTGTTTGTTACAGGTGCGGCTGAGTTCTGCTACACATGTGGGAAAGAATGGAAGGAGAAGAAAGCAACCTGCTCCTGCCCACTGTGGGAAGAGGGCAATATAATTGATGATGATAGTGAGGATGACTACTACGGTGAAGAGGAGGATGGCTACTACGATGAGGAGTACGATTACTACTACGGTGAAGATTTCCGTGACTACTATGGTGAAGATGTCGATGACGACGTTGGGGATTTGGTATAATCGGGTTTACATGCACCGCAGCATCTACTGAGGTCAAGTTCCAGAAATTTCACCCGGTTGTTTTTGTAATTGCGGCCGGCTCCAGTAACAGCAGGGTTTCTAAACGCAACATTTGCTTTTAGCACCGTAGTCCTTGCCCACTTGTTCGTTGGAACTTGGAAGAGAAGATGGTAAGCATGCAGGGCAGAGAGGTCATCATCTGTCCTCTGTGTCAGCCATCGTCGAGAGATTTGGTTTGTACTACTAGATAAGTACCTTATGACATGGCCTGATGTGCAGTAATTCAGTTGTGGGATTGTCAGAAAAGATCCTGACAAAGTGCCTTGTAATATTGCTGCTGATCGCTGCGTCTCTTTAGTATGTTTTATTTTTACAGTACAACATCAAACATTTCTATACTGATAGGCGGGTTTGTCTTTGTTCACATATTTTGAAACGTTTATTTGGTCTCAAACCCGTCGACATGCCCACAACATAGTTCAGTATGGCGTAGAACAAGGAGCCAAGTTCTTGCTTATAGCCTGGCAAGGCCCGTGAGTTCTATACGGTGAGTTAACAGCAAACCAACTTGTCATGGTACCGATCCACGTCGCCGTTGGTGAGTTGACCGATCGTGTGCAAGAGAGATGAACAATGAAACACAGCAAAAAAGAAAAGAAAAAAAGGTTACGTGACAACTGGAAAAAGATTATGAATCATAGAATAGCACTGACAAAACTGAATAAAGCTGTAGTACATTTCACAGGCGGCTGCGCTGGAGCCGGTACGCGAACGCACTAGCGACCTCCGGATGTCCGGCCAAGCCGCCGTCGCAGCGTCCCTCGGCAACCGCGAGGTAGTACCGTCGTATGGCGTCGAGGTCTCGCTGGAGCACGTCCATCCAGGGACCGATCACGGTGCGTGTCCGACGCAGCTGGCTGAGCGCCTCCGTGAACTCGGCCAAGGTGATGGGCGATCGGTCGTCGTCGTCCCTGGCGGCGATTCCGTCCAGCTCGTCGTGAATTTCCCTGGCCCCGGCTGTCAGCTCCTCCACCCACACGACATCCTGGCATACCTGGGCATACAGAGCGTCCAGCCGTCCACGGCTGCCAAGTCTGCCGCCATGCTTGCGTTGTCTCAGTGCAAACGATCTCTCAGCTCTATCTTTGTATAGGGCCGATGGAATCAGGGAGCCCTTTTCTGCTTACATATAGGGCCGATGAATACACGTGAGTACTTAACCGCACGAAGGGGTCAATTTTTCTAAGTGCCAAAAGATTGGGAGGTGGAATTGAGAGCTAGAGATGTATATTTTTTTTCAATCTTACCAAAAATCTATAGATTGGGATATTGTTGTGAAAACTCTTGGAGGTTCTTGAAGCCATGTATCTGTGTAAGCCCCAATGTCTCTATTGTGGTATTTATTAAAGGGTGTCACATTAACTAAAGATAATCTAGCTCATCGACAATGGCATGGATATACGAAATATTGTTTTTGTTCATCTTAAGAAAATATTCAACATTTGTTCTTTGATTGTCAGTATGCAAAATTCATGTGGAGAATCGTACAAGTCTCTTAATCCTCCAAATAATGTACACAATATGTTTACAAGTTGGGTGGATGGGTTAAGTGGAGATCTCAAAGCTCAGCTTCTAGTGGGGGCAAGTGCTATTTGTTGGGCGCTTTGGCGTACCCGTAATGAGATTGTGTTTGACAAGGTCATGGCACCATCATATTTGCAGGTTATCTTCAGAGCGACATACTGGATCCGATATTGGTCACTACTTCAGAAGGTGGAGAATCGCCACTCCATGAAGATGGGGTGTAGGATCATTGAGACAGCTGCACTTCAGGTGTTTGCAAGACACGGCTGGAGATTTAGCAATAGAATTGTTATCTAGTTTTTTTTCCTGTCTTTAAACTTTGTGGGTGTCATGGCTAAAACCTTTATTTTTGAGGTTCCTTGAAGCGTTCTGTCGGATTTGTAATAATGAACAGCTATATGCATCAATCGATGCAGAGGCTGGGATATATTTAATATATTTCCTTTTCTAAAAAGGTTACTATGCCTGGGCTCTATCTGTTTTTTTTTATTTGAAGGCCGAGCCAGCAGAGCTGAAGGGGAGGCTCCGACCTTTTTTTTTGCAGAGTGTGCATACCGCACACAAATGAACCACAACAACTTGGGCTGGGTCCGGATGTGCTTACAAGAGGAGCACGGGGAGGCCCCGACCTATGCCCCGACCTATGCCTGGGCAAAAAAGACCTATGCCTGGGCTCTTTGCCTAGGTCAAACCAAACAATTCCCTTAATAACCCTTAACAATCACATGAAAATTGAGAAAATATTCGCTAAAATAAATTGAAGGTGACAATAAAGACTCAGACATCCGTACTAGTTTTTCTTCAATTTTTTTGCTAAAATAAGTACGCATCTTAAATATAATATAGTTTTGGAAAATGTATTATGAGTTGTTTGTAGACATACAAATTTATGCATCCATGAAGAAATCATATAGTAGATAAATTCTTAAATAATATGTTAATCTTTTTTTCATCAATCTTATAATGTCTTAGAAGTTTTAGAATCATAAATAACAAATGAACATCAAATCAAAAGGTATTTCAACTAGCAGGCCGACCGATTCTTCTAGCAACACATTCTATCTGTCGCACTCTTTCACGAAGGCCGAATCTGGCCCACTACTCCCAAAACTAGCCTGCGTACAGCCTAGAAATGAGTTGGTTACCATCCCCACAAATCCCTGCAGCAGTGGCCCACTGATAGCCTTGATAGGCAGGCCCCACGTGTCGGTGCCAGGTGGAATGCGCAGCCAACCGATCTACGCCCCACTGGCAACTGCAAGCCTTCCCCTTCCCTTGAAATTGCCCCTCGCCGCCTCGGCGTCGAAACGTAACTGCCACAACAAGCACCTGCTCTCCTCTCTCTCCTCTTCCAACGCCCCTGCCGCTGTCAGCCTCCACCTCTCGAGCCCGCAACGCCTCGCCGCTGTCAGCCTCCGCCCCCACACAAAGCCGCCGAGCTGGTGATGGAGTGCCTATCCGGCACGTACGTGCGGCTCCGGAGCCGCTTGAAGGGGACCTACTTCCACACCGACGAGAATGGGGTGAGTGTGTCCCTGAGCTCAGACCATAGATCTCCCAACACGACATGGAGGGTGCAGGCCATGCACCTGCGCCACCTCCGCGGGAACTACATCAGCCTTCAGGGCGCCGCCTACGGCCGCTACCTCAGCGCCTCGCCCAACTCACAGCGCGGCTGCAGCCACTTCCTCCGCCAAAATGCCTTCTTCAGCGAGCGGGAGAATGTCGACACCCTATGGCTTCCCTTGAAGGTGTGGGAGGTGGCCAGCAACGAATTTCTCCTGCGCCATTGTCGCTACCACGCGCGTCACCTCGGGGTCACGGTGGAGACCCACAACGACCTCAGCACGCGTTGGATGATCGAGACTATTCCCTTAAGATTGTGACCATCGATCCTTCCCAACCCAGTTCCAGAGATAGACGTTCGGTAAGCTCCCATGTCCTCCCCTTAGTCCCTCCTCTCCATCGAATGGAACTCGTTTGGTTGGAGCAGGAAGGGTTCTCCGAATTTTGAAGTCTCAAAGCTTTTACGGCCAATTTGACAGCGAAATCGTTTCATGTTCCGCTGCAATTGGTTTCTCCTAGGCACAATTTGAGAGCGCAATTGTTTCTCCTAGGCGCAATTGCTCACCCGTCGCTATCTGATTTTCCGTTCTTGGATCTTTAATTCTTTGAAGTATCTATTTCATCTTCCGCTGCTAGTTTCACATCTGCTATAGCGAAATTGTTTCATCTTCCGCTACAACTGTTTCCCCTGGGCGCAATTTGAGAGCGCAATTGCTCACCTATCCATATCTGATTTCCCGTTCTTGGATCTTTGATTCTTTGAAGCTAACTGTTTCATCTTATGCTGCTAGTTTCGTGGCTACATGGACGATCATGTATGCCCGAGTTGATGACGGCAGGACGATACCCCTGACGTGCTGGCGAAGAATGCACTTCACGGGCTGGTCCGTGCTCAAACTCAAGACCGAGTTGGCGCGCCAGGGGAAGAAACCCCCTCCGACATCACCCTTCGTACATGGAGTGGCTACGACACCACGTGGATGCCTCTGGTCGTTGACCTACCTTAAAATACTGATATCATGGTTATCTTAGTCGTCAACACCAAGTCATTAAGTAAGAATTTCAGTTTCTTTCAGCAGTTGTTATCTTATTCTCTTGAAACCATTGTTTATTGGCTAATGATGACAGTCTGTACTTTTGAAATAGTTGTGAGGTATCAGTAAACTTATTGCTGCAACTCAGTTGTTCGGTAGACACATGATGATACTGGAACTGTAGCTTTCCTACTATCTGCTGTAGTTGAGATGTTAAGAGACTTTATGTAGTTTTAATATATAGTTGCTGAATCATAGTAGTCTTCTTTCGTTTTAGGGTTCTCATTTTGGTTATGTGGGTGGTGTGCTGACATGTGTTTGAGAAAAAAGTGTAGTTTGTTTGGTTACTACTGATCTGAAGCACTATAAACATGGAGACCAGATTGATAGAAATAATTTTAGGCTCTGTTGAATCTACTCTTTTATGGCTTCTCTTGGGGTTTCAGTCCTTGCTCTGAGTATAGGAATTATTTTATTCACTTATGCTGATCCATCTTGTATTATTATTTATTACTGAATCTTAACTGTTCATGTTAGTAAATTCAGTTGTGCCATTTACATTCACTGTCTAGAAATTTAGTTTTTCCACTTCTCAACCAATATGTAGTATGTTGATCTTGTCACTGCATATAAACAATTTTAATTACAGTTCTATATTTTAGAAGTTGCTATGAGAGATCATTCTATGATTTATGCTGATGGGATTACAAAATATAGCTTGTCTACTGTGGACTATAAATTCTAAAGCAGTTTTGAACAATTGGGGTACCGTGGACTATAAACCCTAAAGTAGATTTGAACAATTGGGGTTTTTTTTTTTTTTGTGGATGTACAGATATCTGTTTGAAAATATGGTATTGTTCGGTTAGGAGGTAGGGCTAATCTGAAACAAGCAATAGATAAGTAGAGAAACATTGATAGATACATTTTGAGATATTGTCTATATTTATAGTTTATCTCGGGATCTACATCTTTATCCCAGATTGTAAAAGTATACCAAGACTATGACATTATTGAATTTAAGTCCTAACTTCAGGAAATTTAAAAGTGTCAATACTTTGATTCACTGCTCAGAATTTCCAGTTTCTTCACTTATCAACTAATCTGTTGATATTGTTGTCGGATGCCTTATTTAGAACTCTATCACTGTTTTCACATTTTCCCTAGTGAATGCAGCTTTATAGCTTATATTAGGATTTCAGTTTTTTTTTGGATTGTCTTATATTGATCCATCTTATATTATTACTGAATCTTAAATGTACATTTCATAAAAATCAGTTGTGACATTTCCATTCACTGTCTAGAAATTTTAGTTTGTTCACTTCTTAACCAATATGCAATATGCTGATCTTGTAATTGCATGTCAACCAATTTTAGTTGCACTTCTGCATTTTAGAGTTTGTTGTGAGAGGTCATAGTAGTATCTATTATTTATAGAAAAAAGTCTACTTAACCCTCTCAACTATCAAGCGTGGTCTACTTCACGCTTCGAACTATGAAATGGCCTATTTTACCCTCTAAATTTTTTAAAACCGTCTATTTTACCTCCATGCAGTTTTTACCGTGGTTTTGCTACAGTAAAACTAGTTTTCTTTTTTTATTTATTTTTTCTAAATCTTTGAAAAATCATAGTAAATCATAGAAAAATTATAAAATGAAAAATCTAATTTTATTGGACCCCACATGAGTATATCTACACAAAGGAATATATAATATGATATGCTTTGGTACAAAGTTTTTTGTTGTAGGTTTACAGTGAACAAATCCTAATTTTTATAGTAAAAATTTTGTATTAAACCATATCATATTATATATTCACTGTATACATATACTCATGTGGAGTCTTACAAAAAACTACTTTTCCATTTTATGATTTTTATGTGATTTACTATGAGTTTTCAAAGATTCAAGAAAAAATAAATAAAAAGGAGAAAACCGGTGTTGACGGTCGTTATTGTGTGAATTCAACCGTCAACTAGCCATGAAAAGGATGCAATTGTGATCACCAAAGTAGGTATAGGGTTTACACCGATGAATTCCACGAGTTTTTGGTGTTTCACTTTTTTCTCGCAGTGTACATTTGGAAAAGACGCAATCCCGTGAGCTTATCGGAACATAGAACGGAAATCGAGCGCCACGGCAACGCAGAAAGATTCTAGAAGAGACCAGAAGACACCAAGCCGAAGCGGAGGGCCAGCGGCCACCAGGGGGGACCAGCCGGTCCCACCCCAGACTGGCCGATCTAGGCCCTGGCCCAATCAGGGCCCGCTTCACCCAGGTTGCTCCACCGCCTTAGGGTTTCAATCTCAGCCGTCCGCCAATGTCGGTTTGATCCGATGGCTTATGATCATCGCCCAAGGCTATAAAAGGAGGGCAGGACCCCCCCAGGAGAGGCACCCCCTGAAACCCTAATTCATTATTCGTTGGGATCCATTCGAGAGGCGTCCCTTTGAGGATCATACTCTCATGGAGATCAACACACCAGGAAGATTAGGGCTAGACTCTTCAATGTAATAGTTTAGCAACTTGAGAGTTAGGGTTGAGAGGCTTCGTTCCGGATCTTGTCGTGGAGCCTTGGAGGTCTGGTATATCTCTGTATCTTATCAAGACTTATGCTTTAGTATAATTATCTTCTCTATTTACTTCTATGCCTTAGTTGTATGGTTAGTGTAGTTATTGCATCTTAGCATAGGATCTCCGCCTGTATTAGGTGCTCTAGTTATTATATGTGGCTAGAGTAGTAATCAATAGTGTAGACATGGTGTCTAGGCTATAGGTTAGAGCATCTCCAAGAGTTTGCTATATTTCACTTGGCAAATCTTGAGTTTTGCCAACTCTCAAAACAATATGCCAAGTTAGAAAATGGCCCCTCTCCAATTGTTTGGTATTTTGCACTTGGCAAAATGTAAGAAGGCCCACAAGACTTTTCTTTTTCCCGGGATTTTTCTGTTTCTCGCGTGAGGGCTTCGTCCTGCCCAAACTTGCCACCGCCATGTGAAGGGTCCACGCACGAAACCTGAATCCCAGCTGGCCATCTCCTTCAATTTGAATCAATCTACAAACAAATAAAGAAAAATTACGAATGAGATTCAACTTCGAATGACTCCTAGCAGTACATTGCACGGACTTGCAGGCCATCTCCTTCCATTCGAGTGAATTCCTGAATCCCAGCAGTACATTGCATGAACTTGCACATAGTACTAGCAACGCGGGCGTCCGTGCCTAGCCGCCGGCCGGCGTGACCATATGCTTGCGAAACGTGATAGGTGACGGGAATAGAGGGAAGATACGTACCTGTCCTAGGACACGCCCGGCGGGAGGTGCGTAGAAGCGCCTGTCTTTGGCCGGAGAAGGAGACTCGCGAGCATGCGGCCTTCACGCGGGAGAAGGAAACTCTGCCTTCGCGCGTGCGGGAGAAGAAGAACCGTGACTTCGTGCGCGAGGGACGACTCGCGGCGGCGCGAGGAGGGGCGATGCCAAGCGGTATCCGCGTGCACATATTTGCGCACCAGGAGGGACAAAATGCCAAGTTTCTATTTTTACCAAGTTCTAATGCCAAACTGTCGGAGGCAATTTTTTCATGTTTTGCCAAAATTATATGGATGCCAAGTTAAAATAGCAAACTCTTGGAGATGCTCTTACCTGAGGTTGCGCCCAATTCTTACGGTTAGTTGTGGTGGCCCATAGGGGTGACAGCTCTATGTGGCCTTCGTATTCCACCACGTCGGAGTTGGTGTTTCGTAGAGCTTTTGGCAGCCTTCCCCAACTACTTCTTTCTCATCTATTCGAGAGTTGGAAAGGTACTGCTGCTCCGAAGTGCTATTGTGTGTGCTATACTTATCCATGCATTAGTTACATTCTAGTGTCAACTAGAATAGAACCCGAGTAATAGAGAAGTACATAGGAACCTTGAACTCTCCCGTTAGTCTCTCAAGTTAGCTTGACTATAAATATATTATATGATTCTCCTCTGTGTGTGATATTGTGCATAACTCTTATCATTTATCACTTACCCCTGCTTAGGTCTAGTTAATATACTAGTTAGTAGATACATGATGGTGAACTATCAATTTCTTTAGCCATTGTTTCCCAGTGGTAAAATATAAATAACGATACCTGGAATACTCCTGGGTAAAATGCTACAATGGTGTTTGATCTGTGCGCTTGCGGATACTATTTCTATATTCTAAATGGTGGCATGATTTAATACCACACCTCTTGGTGTAATTGCTGGGGATGACAACTTGGCGTTCTAGTAGCGATGCTATGCCCACAAGCATTTTTAGCGCCGTTACTAGAGATAACATTAAGCGGTGTCAACAAGCATTTTTGGCGCCGTTGCCGGAGAAACAATTGGCGTAAAGATTTTGATATTGATCTTGATATCTGCTAACCTAGTTTGCCACTAGCTTTAGTAGGATTACCCCTGTGTTTGTTGAGTTGTGGAATAAGCGAGAAATCGAGTGTTCAACCTTACGGTGACATTTCACAAGAACAAGACAAGGGAGATATCAAAGAATCCAGGGCACCTGAACATTCATGATCCATCAACAATGGAGCCCTGCCATCTCACAGGTTCGTATAAACATATATTATTCTAACCATGTGTAGATTGAAAAAAAAGTCTTTGTCACAAAAATTCAATGACATCACGTATGATGAACAAAGATGCTGCACTACTCACAAATTCCATTGTAAGTCATGGTAAGTATGATAAAAAAAGATGAGATAGTCTTGCTCATGGACTTTAAACTTAATGAGTAGTTATCTTCTTGCATTCCATTGCATGTTTGCTTTGAATATTCCATGCATCTACCCCATCTTATATCACATCCACAGCATGTTTTAGCTCCTTGCACACATGCATATCACTTGCATCTCTACATAAAAATAAAAAAATATTCTTACCATATATGATCATGCTTTTATCTCTATTTGAGTAAATCTCTATGTGCTCCTATGCTTCCTTTGTTTGCTATAGTGTGCTTTGGTTTGGAAGTACTGATCATACTTCCATAGGCTTTTAAATTAAGCATGGTGCTTAGGTTAAATAGCCTACTTTAGTCAAATTAGACATGGAGTCTAGTTTGATTATTTGAACTAAAAAAACTACTTGTGTAGACATTGGTTATCTTTGTTGGACTAACCCCTGTAGAAAAAACTTTCAAATTCAATACAGGTAAGTCAAGAGATGAACTCACATTAGAGATGAATCAAGGTAGGCAATACGCAAAGAAGACACAGCTCATCCTTCAGAGAGAAGAACTGTAAATATCAAAGTTTTACCTGATCATTTGCTACAAGTTGCCTTTACCTTGAACCATGCAAGAATGTAGCAAACAAATACAAAACATGATAAACAAAATCTATGCTAGAGTTATCCTAGAACCATCTTTTGATTAGCGTAGATGAAACTCACATAAATTCTGGACCATCATCCATATTCCAAATTTGTCGCAATCCTTCGGGTATGTGTCCACTAACATGTTTGCAGGAAAGAAAGAATAAATGTCTGTTCATGGTTTGAAACAAAAAGGAAAAAGAACAAGTGTAGAGAAAGGACCAAGATAGAAGGAAATCAATGTGAGAACACTTCAGCACTTTCTACACTTCATCATGATAGAGGACCAATCACACTGCAAGAAAAAAAGGAACCTTCAGTTCCACCATCTCAAGCATGTTTGCATACAAGTCAAAGGAACATAAAGCAAGTTTGTGGTTGGTTAAGGAACATGATGTGGATCATTGACATAGAACTGGAGTGACCCTTACTCTATGTCTTCTAGTGAGGATGGCAATGACAAGTAGGATGCAACTTTCCCTATATAGGCCAAACTAATGCCTGCTCTCATCATCATCTTTGAAGACACCCGAATGCCGACAACAAATACCAAGATGACGAGATCCCACTTCATCGTAGTGTGCATCCCTATATCAATAAACATTAGTCATCAATGGTGGTATGTCGATGGTGTCTTCCAAGTTTGTAAACAATCATAGACATAGGATAACACCCACAATGTTATTGGAGATGAAGCTCTCATGCAAGTACATATGGAGTTCCCTCCTCGATCATCAAGATGGCTGGTGCATCATCAAAGAAGAACAAACTTCCACCCGCCATTGGAAGACAAAGAAAAGTAAGGAGGAACTTGAGTTTGTAGCTCCAATGGATATCAACTCATTAACCCAAAATCAGTGAAGATCAAGAAAGGTTGATAGAAGAAAGTGCAACCGTCTGCATCCTCATCTCCTAGATCAGATGGTAAAAAATAGCTGCCGCTGGCGGACAACACGACGAGATTTCTGGAGGGAGTAGCGAGGAACAGTATGGTCAAAATCCACATTCATTACGTCCCGACCGACTTCATGATACTGGACATGGGAGAAGAAGATGAGACACTCATCATCCTAGGGAGGCCGTTCCTCAGCACCACCAATGCCATCATCTATAATGGATCAGGCCAAATCCACTTCCAATTCCCAGGAGAAAAGGTACGTTGTCATTTTAAAAATTATAACTCTCCTGGGCTAGCAGCTTTCACCCTGTCTAAGAGGAGACGCCAGCGCTAGAGGAATCGCTCTCAAAAGAGCAACGTTGAGGAGGAGGCAATCAAAGAAGAATCTACTACACTTAAGGAACATCCCCAACCTACAAAGGTATGGAAGAAAAAGGGTAACCTCCTCAACTGAGTCATTATCACCAGGAGGTCTAGCATCAGGGTCCCCATCCACGGGATCCGATGAAGCACCCCAGGAGTGACGACGACGAGAAGTCCTGTCCGGAGGACTCTAAACTCTGAACCCTTGCCATAAGGTAACAATGGTAGTTATCTATTTACTTTCTTGCATTTTTGATTCATAGTTAGCTTTTATTATCTTTATAGAAAGCAACAAAAATATTTAGAAAACCTTAAAGCCCCATGTGACATCCCTGCAGTGCAAGCTAAAGGAGTGTTCACTGTGGTGGCCTAAAAATAAAAATAAACATTAGCATGCATATTTCCTTTCTGTTCAATAAAAAAATCCAAAAATAATCATTAAGCATCTTGCTGCACTACATGCACTGTAACAACCTTTGAAAACCTCTCACAACAACCAGTTCGTGAAACGGCTAACCGCTAACCGTTTATCCTAATCCGTTCCACGAGTTTTGGTGTTTTGTGAGGTGTTTGCTGCAGGATGACTCTAAGAGCTAGTCCACCCAAGAATCATCATCCACATCACTCGAAGTGCACCTTCCCTACACACAGCTAACCACTGTGTGAAGGAAGCAACTTTTTGTTGGATGAGATGAAGGTTCCTGGCTACACACCAGCTCTTGTAAGCATGAGCTCCATCGAGAGGACTGCTCAGCTTCAATGCTCAACCACGACAACAATCAGCTTGGGGGAAGGCATCCCCTAGGTACCCAGGTAAGTGTACCTACGCGATTATTGAGTCAGTCATAAAAATAAAAAAATACCAAAAATATTTGGGCACATGAAGGTCCATACTTTTTAGAGTCCTTAGAGTCTTTAGAGTCTTATATAGTATGAGTCTTTAAAAAATAAAAAAACCAAATAAAAATATTTGTCTATCTAGAGTCAATAAAAAGGAAGCTCTTGAGATGATTTGAATTGATGATAAGCTGCTCTGTTACAACACCTCTGAAATGCCTAGAGTTTAGATAAAAGTTTTTCCGAGTTTTAGCTCCAACTGTTTTGACATTAGAATTTGCTCTGAGTCTAAAACTTGTGGGTTGCATATGCTTAAACTAAGTCTAGGTACCTGATTGATAAGATTGAGAAAGTATGAGCTGTTATTTATCTTGTTCTAAGTGACACTAGAGTTATGGAGATTTACCTTTTGAAAAAAAATACAAAAAACATGATGAGTTTCTATATGACAAGCTTATATTCCCACCAGAGCCACACATGATGAGATAGGCTAGTTAAACTTCCACATATATGCTGCTTGTTGCATTAAGTTTTGTCAACCTTTGCGACCCTAGTGAGAAATTTGTCATGCTCTTGAATCAAGATCCACCTCCATATGCACTACTCTACACTGGAGTAGACGCAACAACATGCCATTCCACCTACATTTATTCCAAAAATATTTTTCTTCTACACTGGGAGAGAACACCAAAAACATTCCTATTTGGATAGCCACCCAATAAATGCTCCAGGTTCCTATTGCTATCTCTCTAAATCCCTAAGTGCCAAAAGGAGTGCTATGAGCTATGCAAAAATATAATTGAAAAAAAGAGAAAAGGGAGAAGAAAAAATGGACAAGTGTCCAAGTGCTAAACAATGGGTGCATAAATGCCCGACTCCCTGAGAAAAAGAAAAGGATAGCTTATAACCTCTGGCCAATTTTCAAAGTCCAAGAAAGAGATAGGCATTCAAGGAGCTGAGTAGAATTAGTTTCCACCATATATCCACCATATCCATCCGCCTATACATCTTGATTTGATTGTATAACTTGTTTCTCCATGAATCCATTGTTTGACTTTACAACACATGCATTGTAAGTTTGCTCTTTTAGTTTCTCCTTACCTATGAGCTCCACATAAGCTTTAGTTATAGGATGAAAAGAAAGGCAACCATCATCACTGCCTTGGTGAGAATCCATAAATGCCACATATATTGAGAGACCTGAGAGTGTCATACATGGAAAGCTCTGAGTTTTATTTGAAAAACCTCTAAAAACTCCAGAATGATGGTCGATCGAAGAGCTTGAGACATAGTGCTTAGATGGGATCTTTCTGTCTGTCAAGTACTCAAGACCTAAGGAAGAGCTAATAAGCCTCACAGTCAAAGGTAATATTGGCAAGTTTGAAGGTCAGCTCAGTTATTGCATAACTTGGAGGAGAATTTCTGTCTGACTACAGGTGTACTTCTAGGGAGTTGCTTCGAGATGGCTACAATGCTTTAATATATACATCTTACAATAACTTTTCTGAGTTTTCTTTGCTAAGGGGCTAGCATCGGTTAAGCTTGGGGGAGTTGTTGACGGTCGTTATTGTATGAATTCAACCATCAACTAGCCATGAAAAGGATGCAATTGTGATCACCAAAGTAGGTATAGGGGGTTACAATCGACCAATAATTCCACGAGTTTTGGTGTTTCACTGTTTCTGCAGGTGTACACTGGAAAAGACGCAATTCCAGGAGCTTATCGGAACGTAGAACGGGAAATCGAGCGCCACGGCAACGCAGGAAGATTCTAGAAGAGACCAGAAGACACCACGCCGAAGCGGAGGGCCAGCGGCCACCAGGGGGGACCGGCCGGTCCCACCCCAGACCGGCCGGTCTAGGCCCTGGCCCAATCGGGGCCTGCTTCACCCAGATTGCTCCACCGCCTTAGGGTTTCAATCTCAGCCGTCCGCCAATGTCGGTTTGATCCGATGGCTTATGATCATCGCCCAGGACTATAAAAAGAGGGCAGGACCCCCCCAGGAGAGGCACCCCCTGAAACCCTAATTCATTATTCGTTGGGATCCATTCGAGAGGCGTCCCTTTGAGGATCATACTCTCATGGAGATCAACACACCAGGGAGATTAGGGCTAGACTCTTCAATGTAATAGTTTAGCAACTTGAGAGCTAGGGTTGAGAGGCTTCGTTCCGGATCTTGTCGTGGAGCCTTGGAGGTCTGGTATATCTCTGTATCTTATCAAGACTTATGCTTTAGTATAATTATCTTCTCTATTTACTTCTATGCCTTAGTTGTATGGTTAGTGTAGTTATTGCATCTTAACATAGAATCTCCGTCTGTATTAGGTGCTCTAGTTATTATATGTGGCTAGAGTAGTAATCGATAGTGTAGACATGGTGTCTAGGCTATAGGTTACCTGAGGTTGCACCCAATTCTTACGGTTAGTTGTGGTAGCCCATAGGGGTGACAGCTCTATGTGGCCTTCGTATTCCACCACGTCGGAGTTGGTGTTTCGTAGAGCTTTTGGCAGCCTTCCCCAACTACTTCTTTCTCATCTATTCGAGAGTTGGAAAGGTACTGCTACTCCGAAGTGCTATTGTGTGTGCTATACTTATCCATGCATTAGTTACATTCTAGTGTCAACTAGAATAGAACCCGAGTAATAGAGAAGTACATAGGAATCTTGAACTCTCCCGTTGGTCTCTCAAGTTAGCTTGACTATACATATATTATATGATTCTCCTCTGTGTGTGATATTGTGCATAACTCTTATCATTTACCACTTACTCCTGCTTAGGTCTAGTTAGTATACTAGTTAGTAGATACATGATGGTGAACTATCAATGTCTTTAGCCATTCTTTCCCAGTGGTAAAATATAAATAACGATAACTGGAATACTCTCGGGTAAAATGCTACAATGGTATTTGATCTGTGCGCTTGCGAATACTATTTCTATATTTTAAATGGTGGCATGATTTAATACCACACCTCTTGGTGTTATTGCTGGGGATGACAACTTGGCGTTCTAGTAGCGATGCTATGCCCACAAGCATTTTTAGCGCCGTTACTAGAGATAACATTAAGAGGTGTCAACAACTGGTTTCACTGTATCAAAACCACGTTAAAAACCTCCTAGGGGGTAAAATAGATGGTTTTAGAAAGTTGAGAAAGTAAAATAGACCGTTTCATAGTTCGAGGGGTGAAGTAGACCACGCTTGATAGTTCAGGGGTTAAGTAGACTTTTTTCATTATTTATACTGACGCCAATACAAAATGTAGCTTGTCCAATAGATTAATGAAACAAACAAAAGATAAGTAGAGGAACATTGATAGAAATAATTTCACATTTTGCCGGTGTTTACAGTTTCTTTTGAGATCTGAGTATTTATTGTTGAGTTAAAAATTATAGCCAAATACAACAATTATTGGATTCATGAACCACCCCGTAGCTTCTAGAATTTAGTTGTGCCAATACTTTTATTCCCTGCTCAGAAATTTTAGCTTCTTCACTTGTCAATGGTTCTATTGATCCTGTCACTGGATGCCTGATTTAAAATTATGTTACCGTTTTCACATTTTCTTCACATTTTTCCTTGTGAATGTAGGGGCTTTGGGATTGCGTTACCCAGATGTTGAGGCACAGTAGAGGAAAACACGAGGAGGACTTCTAACAACAACAATAGTGGGATGAGACTGGCTAAACTTCTTTTGTTCTGATAGTAGTAGTTTCAGAAAACTCAGGAACTCCACTGTGGTTTGAATTAGCCTTTTAGTTTAAGTGTACTACAAATGAGTGAAGCACTATGTGGGGAAAGAGTGCTTGAACGATTTTGCACAGTTTCATTGGTTTTAATTGCCATCTTCATATCTGTAGGCGATAACAAGAATATGTTCCCTTCTGAAAGAAACGAAGTAAATGTTGGTAGTTTTCTCTGTATCTTGCTCCCTGGATGTGTAGGAAAAAGGTTCTTTCGTTTACGTGATGAAATAAAACCTCCAAATCTGAATACATTTTGTTTCTGAATTCTGTTGAATAAATTTTGCTTCTGAATTCTGTTGTATCAAATATTTTGTATTTCTGAACTTAGCTTTCAGCCAAGGGCTAAAAAACATGGTTTCATCGATTGTGAGCCGTCAATAATGAAGTGAACATCATGCGCATGTGCAGCCTGCAGCGTGCCGTCGACAATGGTCTACCAATGAGATCTTTTGCTTTTAGTTCAAAAACTAGTGACAGCTGTCCGACAGGTCTCTACACTTATCTTTGGCTTTGAGTGATTATAACAGTTCAGCTCATCTGTGTAAACTATTTCAAGCGTTCTCGGCTGTCAGGGACTGGAACACTGTTCTACCTCTTGTTCTCCCTTCAGAATGTTCTCTTTTTTTTTTTTTTAACTTCCTTCAGATTGTTTTCTCACCGTGAGGACTTAGGAGAAGAGGCGATGCATCCGTCCATGACCATAGCATGAACCACGAATGCTTTTTTTTGCACTATTCCTCAATGTGGACAGTCCCAAGTCCCAACTCGGACCAAAATACTAGAGGCTAGTGTTCTTAAGCTTGAGTGGGCAACATATAAAACGATACTGTACTAATGATCGAATGTCACTCCCTTTTGCTCTGCAGTCTAAATCTCTGGCAGAACGACCTGAGAAGCAGCAGTTCACAACAGGATTGCCCAACATTAACTGTCAACCTCTTCATCTCAAAAGAACAAATAAGAAGTAACAGGAAATGTACTGTCCACATGACCTTTCTGAACATATTGAAAGATTACATCAGTTTGGTGAAAAATTAACAGGGAGCTTCAGCAAACGATGATACAGCCATGATTTTATTCAGGTCATGCCTGAAAGCTAGGATCAGAAAAGACACTAAAAAAGTAGGTGTGCCAGGATTTATAAGAAAAAAAATTTAGAGGGAACCACCAGCATGTGTTCTTGTTATCACCCAATACAGATGGAGATGGTATTTACAACCAGTGCCACTGCACAAAATCATTCAAGCACCAACTCCATCCAAACAACAACAGAGATGAAGATGGTAACTAGATCAGTTTCTGAGTACTGCAACTGAAAGACCAGAATAAACTGCTTCCTGTCAGGACAATGCCTCCAATTAAACTACCAGAAACCAGAAGAGTTTCTGAGTTCTCTTAAACTATATGAACCAAGAAACTACGGCCTATTCTCAAGTAGTAGTATCCGAGAGACCAATCCCGAAGTTGCTGTCAGCAGTCCTGCTCTCATATGCCTCTAGGATGCAGGCGGGGGTGCGGAAGCTGAACCGGAAGCGGTTGAGCCTTCAGGTGCGGATGAGGGTTCAGGTTCAGGTGCATCCACATTTGGGTGTCGCAACCTCGTAGCAGCTGAATTTGCAACCAGCAAGTGAAAACAATGTGTCA
Source organism: Chrysopogon serrulatus (assembly GCA_015844335.1). Taxonomy (NCBI): domain Eukaryota; kingdom Viridiplantae; phylum Streptophyta; class Magnoliopsida; order Poales; family Poaceae; genus Chrysopogon; species Chrysopogon serrulatus. The sequence goes on along the minus strand of JADLZL010001612.1, from coordinate 73,133 downwards.
GTTAGGAAGTATGTAATGGTTGATCCAACTATCGCAGCAGTTTAGTAATCTAGAACAGTTTTGTGAATAACCAAAAAGGACAATCAGTAGCAAGGTCAACTCTATTGGCTGACAACTGACAAGAACTGAATATTTTAAACTGACAACAAGTTTCAGGTTTTTGCTAACTGAACAAAGCTGCCATTTCATCAAGCACAAGATGGTAAGTAAGTTCCCAAGAAGAGTACTGAATATATGTGCATATGAACCACCATCATCAATACGATAATATGGTCTACAAAATTTGACATACAGACCACCGAGGGAACTGCAGAGTTTTCACCTAGTGAACTGATGGGGAAGACGATAATGTTCAGAGGCTCTTGGCTGTGAGGCAGGTCGACGACCAGCGGGGTCGGCTTCCCAAAGACGCCGGCGTACACGCACAGCGTGATTGCAGACATGTCCTTGTTCGCTCTGATTGCCATCTGGTTCGTCAGGTTGGACACGGACTGCCCGAGGAACCTGAATGCCCCCATGACGAGGAATATCCCATCATTGTCCGCTACAAAGTATCCGATCTGCCGCTCCTGGTCCGTCATGGTCCCAGTGCGCCGCTGGAACAGGCCAGTGCGGCCTCCCAGGTCCTCCTATGGCAAACAGAAGACACAGGTGTCTGAATACACATCGTGACGTAACTCAAATCATCCAAGAATACAAGAACCCAAGAGCTCACTTAACTAGGAATCCCATGGTCTCAACGACTCAACCCAACGATCTTTTGCAGATTAATAACGAATGACAGACAGAATTGCATAAACCGATCATAATCTAGAACAGACAACAGAGATAATTGGCTGCTCCCTAAAGCGAACCGAATGCAGAGGTGCAAGAATTCAATAACAAATGCAGAATTCGGCCAGGATAGATGTAAGGATTGCACCATGCAATAGCCAAGATTAAGCAGTTCTTAGGAGGAATTTATGGGGGAAAAAAGCAAAAAGAAGCGATCAGGATCGTTACTCCATGTAAGCCGTTGATGGAATCGACAGGCTGCAAGAATCGCGTTCCGTCAAAATCAACGAACGTCAGGAGTGCAAGGAGAAGGGACAATGGACTCTCACCTCAGTCGGGGTCGGGGAAGGAAGGGGAGGCGGCGCAGGCCTCAGGGGTATCTGCTCGACCGTCCAATGCATCATCGTGCTCTCGTTGCCGTCGTTGGCGTCAACGGTGACGCCGGTGTTCCAGCCGTCGCTGGCGCGGAGGTAGAGCTCTTCGTCCGGCCAGTGGTACAGGAGTACGTCCCCGCCGTCGCCGCCACCCCCCTCCGCGACGGCGCGGGCCCTCCACCTTATGTTGACCTGCGTCAGCTCGCTGTTGTCGCGCTGGACGGCGGTGCGGCCACGGCGGCCGTCCGGCGGCTGCGCCACGGGCGACGTAGAGGGCCCGAGGTACCGGCCGTAGGCGGCGGAGCGGAGGAGGACGAAGGCCATGCCGCGGCGCACGACCAGGTGCACCTGCCACGCCGCGTTCAGCGTCGCGCGGCGCGTGCTCAGGGAGACGCCCGACCCGTCCTCGTCGGCGTAGAGGTACGTGCCCCGCACGCGGTTCCGCAGCCACACGTGCGTCCCGTCGGGGAAGCGTTCCATCGCGGCCGCGGGTGGCGGTGGTCGCAACTGCGGCGGCGGTGGGCGAGTGGGAGAGGGGGAAAAGGAGAGGGAAGAGTGTTGTTTGCAACGGTTAAAGCCTGGACGGACGCCGAGGTGGGGGGCGAGGCGTTTTGAAGGCAAGCGCAACGCAGGTCGGTTGCGGCGTCGCCCGCCAACTGGTAGGCGGGGCCCGTAGCGGGCCCAGATAGGAGGCGGCCGGCCAGTTCTCCGGGGCAAGACAAGTGGGGCCACACTTCCTGCACCGATCTGGGGGTTTACCAAATGCAAGGTTGCCTCAACTCTCAACGAAACAAAAACAACGTCACAATCCGAATCAGCCCGAAAGTGAGTAGTGCATGCAAGTGCAACCAAACTACCGATGCACGTACCAAACAATTTTAAACAAACGAGCGTTTCATGTTCAGATACTCTTTCTCTTTTTTTTTTTTCATTTCCGTAGGTGCACAGACATCTATTTAAGAAAATTTAAGAAAATAGTTGAATTTTTTTTCGCAAACATGCAATTTTCCTCATACTTCATCAAGAGAAAGGTGACACGGAGATACATCGGGAACACGGACACAGAGATACATCAAGAAAATAGTTGAAATCGAGATCGATTTTGGCGCGTCTTTGCACGCGTCTGTGATGGGGTTTGGATTTGGGTGGTTGTGGTAGGGAGGTATTCATTAGGGTTGATTATATGCCCTGACGCTTTGCATATCCTTAGAACAGCGGTCTGTTGGTGAGGGATGGAGAAGGACAAGGACCGCATTTAGATTAGGGAAGGGCAAGAGTCATGGTGATAGACAAAGGCGGATCCAAAGGGGAGCTACTGAGGCTATAGCCCCCTAATGAGCCTGATTTCTTCATTAATCATTGTTACTTAGTGTCAATTCACCATTAATCTCTTTAGCCCTAAATCTTCATTGTTTAGCTTTCCTTTGTCCCCATCCTGGATCCGCCACTGGTGATAGCCCAACAACATCAGTGATGGGTATGGCATTAGGGATGTGAGGTGGTTAACGCGAAGCGAGGAGCACGAAATCAAGATTTCGTGGGCTACAATGAAGAGGGTATGGAGGTTGAAAAAGGACAACGGAAGCTGAGCTGAGTATTGTTGGACTAACATCTGAAGGTTCATGTGCATTGCCTAAAAATAAAGAGAAAAAATCTAGCGCAGCAATAGCAATCTTTTTTTGTTTGGTGTGGAGTTAAGGCCAATTTGAAACAAGCAATGTATAAGCAAAGGAAGGTTGATAGACACAATCGCAGGTTTCAACATTACGTTCACCAGATAAATCCCCTTTCCTTTTTAGCATAATAAATCCCATTTCATATATATGTGTTCAGCAAATTAAAGGAATATTATGCACATACCTAGGAGATTTTTTTGCTTTTAGTACTTCAGACTAGTGGCAGCTGCTCCGTCTTGCCTTTCCACTGATCTACAGATAGATGCCTAGAAAGTTGTACTTTAGATTGAGTATAAGAATGTCATAGTTTTCTTTGCCATGCTACTCAGTGGGACAGTCCCAAACTCGAACCAAGTTACTAGACGTTTGTCTTAGATACTTTTGAGAGCAACATAAAACGGTCATTGAACCAAAATACTACTACTAGAACCAGGGCAAAAAACATCTCCAACTTTTGTGGACCAACATGTCAGTGGCTGCAGAGCCAACAGACGGACTCGTCTCTGGGTCTCGGCGCTGACTGGCCCCACCTGCCAGTGCTGGCATTCATTCAGCAACCGACCTAGTACGCCTGCGAGTTGCAAACTTCCAATCGACTCCACCCCTTTTCGAACTTGATGAATGAAAAGTTTAAATAGCCCGCCCTGACTCGGCGGCTAGCGCAGAAAAGTAACCGTCGCAACGAACACCTGCGCTCTCCTCCCCACCACCCCCTCAATCCCCTTCGCCTCGATCGAGAAACCCACCCGTCGCCGCCGTCGGCCTCAGCCGCCGCGCGCAGGAGAAGCACCACCACCACCCTCATCACCACCGCGGTCGCGCGATGGAGTTCTTCCCCGACCAGGCGCTGGTGCGGCTGCGGAGCCGCACGCACGGCACGTACCTCCACGCCAACGACGACGGCGTGGGCGTGTCCCTGAAGCCGCACCGCGCGTCCCTCAATGCAGCGTGGCAGGTGCACCGGGTCCCGTGCGGCGACCGCGACTACATCCTCCTCCACAGCGCCGCCTATGGCCGGTACCTCGCGCTCTCGCCCGAGACATCGCAGGTCTACGACGGCCGCCAGGCCAACCTCACGGTCCAGGGCGTCTACGAGGCGCCGGAGCAGGACGACGTCCTCTGGGTGGCCGCCAGGGTGGACGAGGCCGAGGGCGGCAACAACGTCGACGTCCTCATGCTCCACGCCTCTAACCGCCGCCTCCGAGCCAGCCCCTGGAACACCTTCTTCTACAGCCATGCCTTCGTCGACAGCGACGACGCTGCCGGCACCACGATGCATTGGGTGGTCGAGGCCATTCCCCTGAGACCAGAACCGCCAGTCATTCCCCGCCCGATTGATGTGAGCTCGCCGTCCCCTAGTCGCCTTTCATTGCAACTCTTCGCGCGTACATTTGGGTAGAGTTCTGGGAATCTGACGATTCTGCAAATCTTTTACGCCGTTGCTACTGAAACTTGATGATCATATTCCCCTGCTCCCCTCCCCTTGGCGCAATTGTTGGTATCCGATGCAACTGAATCTGTCAGTTACTGAGTTCTGTCTGAGGCTGATGCAATTCACTGTGCATTTCGCGCCAAGATCACTACTTTGGTTCGGAAGTCCAAGTTCTGTTGGCCGAAGTGGGTTTTGTCGAGTTGTTGCTCCTCTTGATTTGGTTTGCTTTAGGGAGTAGTTCTTGACTAGGTTCCCATTTTGTACCTGACATCCAAAACTTGCAATCCCTCTTCAGAAATGTCCTTATATTGTAGGCTTAGCAGTTATGTTCATTCGAGAAACTGCATTAGCTGTAGGTGTTCTAAAAGAGTATGAGATCTTCTTAACTCTTAGTTGAGTGTACTGTACAGTTCTTGTTTTTATCAGATCCCTGCAACATCGCAATTATTCAATTAGGATTGGTTATCTAGGTCTGAACATTTTGTTCTCATTGCGACACTTGCTCTCTGCTTGTCTTGGTTCCTAACAATTAGTGTTAAATTTGCAACAGCGTCTCACTTTTGTGGTGCTGTTTCGGACGATCGTATACATGCGGGCAGATGATCAGGGGAACTTCAACCCGCTCTTCAGGAGAACCTACGAATTCTACAGCAGGTCCTTGTTCCAATTGAGGGCCGACCTGGCACGCCAGCTCAACGAACTGATCCACCGCATCACGCTGTGCGTGAGGGCCGGCTCCCAAGGCCGGCTGACGCCTTTGGTCATCGACCTGCCTTCCAACCGGCACGCCATGGAGATCATTGTCCTCACCACCATGTCACCAGGTGAGAGCTTTTGCAGTTATTTTCAGCACTCTGCGTAGCATTTGCTTGTTATGTGATTCGCATCTCATGATTGGTGTTCTGTTGATCAGACAATGACAGTAAACACACTAGCTCTAATATCTTGTCGTGTATGCCATTGCTCATATGCTCACTCCTGTGTCACTGTTCTGTAGTTTTCAATTAGTTGTGAGGGATCAGTAAACTTGTTACTGCAAGCCTGTTATTCAGTATATCTAATGACACTGGAACTGGAACTTGTCTACTGTGTGTTTAGTAGCTGAAATGTTCAGAGAGTTTTTGTAGTTTTAAAATATATTATTTTGGTTATGTTGGTGGTGTGCTGACATGTGTTGATAAAAAAAGTATAGTTGGTTTGGTTAATACTAATTTGAAGCACTACAAACATGGAGAGCAGATTGATGGAAATAATTTCAGGCTCTGTTGAATTTACTCTTTTATAGCTTCTCTTGGGATTTCAGTCTTTTCTCTGAATAGGAATTATTTTATTCACTTATGTTGATCTATCTTGTATTAGTACTGAATCTTAACTGTTCATTTTAGAAAATTCAGTTGTGCCATTTACATTCACTGTCCAGAAATTTCAGTTTTTCCACTTCAACCAATATGCAGTATGCTGATCTTACTGCATGTCAACCAATTTTAGTTACAGTTCTGTATTTTAGAATTTGCTATGAGAGGTCATTGTATGATTTATATGGATGGGATTACAAAATGTAGGTTGTCCGTCGTGGACTATTTAGACTCTGAAGTAGTCTTGAACAAATAAATGATTGTTGCATGTTCAGACTTCAGAGACTCTTCTTGGGTTTTTTTTTTTTTTTGTTCTTTGTGGGTGCACAAATATCTATTTGATAATATAGTATTGTTTGGTTAGGAGCTAGGGCTAATCTGAAACAAGCAATAGATCAGTAGAGGAACATTGACAGACACAATTTCAGATATTATCGATATTTACAGTTTATATTGGGATCTTAGTCTTTGTCATAGATTGTAAAAGTATACCAAGTGTACAGCATTATTGGATTGATGAACCATCTCGCAAGTCGTAACTTCAGGAAATTCAATAGTGCCAATACTTTGATTCACATTTTATAGATTTCAGTTTCTTCACTTGCCAACCAATCTGTTGATCTTGTCACTGGATACCTTATTTAGAACTACATCACTGTTTTCACTTTTTTTTCCCTTGTGATGCAGCGGCTTTGGCATTGTGTCATCCAGATGTTGATGCAACTTAGAGGAATACAAAAGCAGGACTTCTAACAACAACATCACGGTTCATCTCTTCAGAAATCCACCTATCGCTGCTACGGATATAATGGGATGAGAACTGGCTGAACTTCTTTTGTTCTGATAGTAATAGTTTCAGAAAACTCAGGAACTCCACTTGTGGTTTCAATTAGCCTTTTAGTACAAAAACGAGTGAAGCACTCTGTGGGAAAAAAAAATGCTTGAATGATTTTGCGCAGTTTCATTGGTTGTAACTGCCATCTTCGTATCTGTTAGGTGATAAAAAGAATATATTCCCCTCTGAAAGAAACAAAGTAATTGCTAGTTTACTCAGTATCTTGCTCCATGGATGTGCAGTACGTGATGAAATGAATAAAACTGTCAAATCTGAATATCTTTTGCTCCTAAATGCTGCTGTATCAAATATTACAGTCAATGTTACTGAACTTTGTTTTCAGCCATGACATAAGCTACAAAACATGGTTTCGCTTTGAGTATAGACGCAGTGGCGATCTATGCGTCCATGACCATGGCATGAACCATGAAGGTTTTTCTTTGCACAGGACTTCCATGGGAGACAGTCCCAACTCTGAACCAAAATACTAGAGGCTCGTGTGACTGCGTTCTTATGCTTGAGACCAACGTATAGAACGATACACTAATGATCGCATGCCACTTCCTTTTGCTCTTCAATCTGAACCTCTGGTGGAACGACACCATTTGCGTGCTTGAAAAAGAATCTTCTTCAACTTCTGTGGACCCACATGCCAGTGGCTGCAGCCTGCAGGGATGGCAGGACTGAGTCGTCGTCTCCTGGCCCTGACTAACTGACCCCACCTGCCAGTGGACAGCTGGCCTGTCCAGCAAGGCAGCAACCGACCTTCGCTTGCGATTCCACCAGAGCCCAGCCCAGCCCAGCAGATAAGAAGGCCCGTCGCCTTAAATTCCCCACCCCGCCTCGGTGGTCGGTGCCCAAACGTAACTGCCGCGACAAACTCCTCTCCTCTCCCTCTTCTTCTTCCTCCGCCCCGCTTCCCCTCGCAACGCAACAGCGCCAACGCCAAGCAACCCAAGCCCGCGCCGTCGCAGCAGAGAAGTACCAGCGCCGGCGATGGAGTTCTTCCCCGACCGGACGCACGTGTGGCTGTGGAACCGCAAGTACGAAGGGTACCTTCTCGCCGACGAGGACGGGGAGGACATCGCCACAAGCGACATCCGTGGCGAGCTGCAGGGAGCGTGGGCTGTGCACCGCCTGGTGCGCGACGGCGCCGACTACGTGCTCTTCCAGAGCTCCTCCTACGGCCGGTACCTCGCCCTAATCGGGGACGACTCGGCTTACGGCCCCCTCCAGTGCACCTACGACTCCCCGGAGAACGAGAACGTCCTGTTTCAGGCCGTCAGGGCGGACGCGGACCCGGCGGAGGATGCCAATGACCGAGCCCGGCAACCCGATGATGCCAATGCGTTGGGTGGTCGAGGCTATCCCCCCAAGACTGCTCCCGCCTGAGCTTCCACTTCCACCAGATCCGACTACGGTGAGCTCGCCATCCCCTCTGCTTCGAAATCCTCGCGTTGGTCTGGGCCTAGAAGGGTTCTTAATGATTGGATTCTTCTCTCTGTTACTGTGTGACTATTAGTTACTGAATCTTGATGCAGTTCTTCGTACGATTTGGGCTAATATCACTACTTCATTGTTCTTTCGCTCAAAAGTTCTGGGATCTTGAATTCTTGCTGCTCTGCTTTTGGTTTGCTTTAGAGAAACAGTTCTTGATCAGTGATTCAGAATATGAGATAGTCTTTGTTGACTTCCCATTTCGTTCCTGCTATAGTGCTATCCAAAATAGTGTAGGAAAATGCTGACAGCTTCATCAATTTGCTCCTGTTATTCCTTGATCTGCATTAGTTCCGCGGGCTATCGAGTTCTTTCTATAATTGGATTTCTTTCTCACGATGTGAGCCATGCATGGTTGTAATTCAGAATATCACATAGTAACAAGGACTGGTTACCTAGGTCTGAACATTTTGTTCTCATCGCAAACACTAGCATTCCCAGTGTTGTCTGCTTGGTTTGGTTTCCTAAACACTAGCGTTCTGCTCCATTGCAACAAACTCAACTGGTACTGATGCTCCATGAGTTGCCAGTGTAGTCTGCTTGTTTTGGTTTCCTAAACAGCAATGCTTTGCTCCACTGCGACAGCCTCCACGGGAGCCCGTCGGTGGCCCGAGCCCGATCAACCGCCGGCGGACCCAGGGAGTCCAGCCACAAGCGGTGCTTTGGCGGACAATCCACTATGTGCGGGCGGACGATCAGGGGAAGTTCAATATTCCGCTCCAGTGGAGAATGTTACATTTCGATGGCCAGTCCGTGTTCAACCTGAGGAGAGATTTAGCAGCCGAATTGGGTGAAGCGAACAACGTCTTAGGCATCACGTTGTGCGTGTGGGCCGGCTCAAGCGGGCGGCTGACTCCTCTGGTCATCGACCTGCCTCCCGATGAGAGGACCATGAACATCGTCGTCCTCACCACCGGGTCCCCAGGTAAGAACTTGCTAGTTTTTGTTTCAGTAGTCTCTGCAGCACTTGTGACTCTTCTCGTGAAAGGTAATCGGTTGATTAAACTGATCAGCGTACATTTACTAACTTGAATACTGATAAGCTCTGTAGTTTTGTTGTTTGTACTTTACTGTGAGAGATCATAATGTTATACTGATGACAGTAGAACCTGTAACTTGCCTAGCGTGTACTTTAGCTCTGATGTTCAGAGAATTTCTTTAGTTTTGATTTTCAATGTATATATTTGGCTAGTTGCTGCATCCAGTACACTATTCTTGGTTTTTGGGTTCTTTTGTTGTTTTAGTAATGTAATAGTTTCCAACATGTGTATGGTTTTCGGTTTCTACATTAACATATGTTTCAGAAAATGGTTAGGACTGACTAATCTGAAACAAGCTACTGTTAAGCAGAGGTAGATTGTTAGAGTTAATTTCATGTTTTTGTTGTGTTTATAGCTTCTCTTGCATATCAGTCATTTTGTGGAAGCTAAAAGTAGTGTGTAGAAATAACTGGATTCGTTGTTACCCCGTCAGTTCAGAACATTGTGCCACTACTATGATAGTTTGACTCACTGTCCAGATATTTCAGTTTTTTGAACGAATATAAATTTCTATGTTTCTGTTAATTGTCTTCTTTTGAACTGGCACAACAATTGCATCACCAATACTTGCTTCCTAGTGCCTAACTATTTTTACTTGTTCCCTTGTGAATTCAGCTGCTCAGGCGTTAGTGTACCCAAATGTTTGATGCACCATAGAGGTTAGAGGAATACAAGAACAAAGGCTTCTGCATCGGAGTTCGTCTCTTCAGAAAGGAGAAAGGAGAAGTATCACTGGTTCAGATACAACGAGACAAAAACTGGTTGTGCTTTTCTGCTCTGATAGCTTCAGAAAACGAATACTCAACAGTCCTGTTTTTGGTAATAGTAGGCTTGATGTGCTCTGCTGACTTTAAGCGTTTTGAATTGGCCTTGAAGTTTCAGAACTTGATAACTGCTGGATGCATTGTGCGAAAATAGTGCCTGAACGACTTTGTACAGTGACAAGGGTTTTAGTTACCGTCGTTATGAATGGTTAATGTCAAAGTTTTCTGAACTTGGCCTTTTTAGTCATGAGTTGAAAATCACTGTTGTATCGTTTGTGTACTGCGATGAAGCTCTGCTCAGAAGTGCGAACCTGTTCGACTGTTCGACAGTTAATAATACATCAGAAATGCCTCTTCCTTCCTTTCTGTTTTATATGAGCAGAAGCGGGAGGTGGCTTGTAAATTTAAGTATGAACCGGTCTAACGTTAGTGTGGAGTTAGTAGTGTTAAAATGTGGAACTCTAGCTTTGAAAAACACAACACATGTGAACAATTTGGAAGACTGGCATTAATAGGAACGGAGCATTGATTTTGAGTCAAAGTGCAATTATTGTGACGTAAATTATTCAAAAAAAAAGTTAAATCTAATTGCATGTGGACATTAACAAATAATATATATGAAAAACGACAAATACGTGAATTGCACATACAGATTTTTTTTTGAAAATAATAAGAGTTATTTTATTTTCTAAAAACTCATAAAAATTCATTTAAAATTTTAAAAATATAAGACCACTCAATTTTTTTGTAAATAAAATATAAATGTGACTATTGGTTTCTAGGTTTGGATTTATTTGGAACCTATGTATAATCTTTCACTTGGAGCGAGTATAGGAGCAGAGGCCATCTATGCTTTCATGACCATGACCGCATGACATGAACCATGAAGATTTTTTTTTTTTTTTGGACAAGTCCTCAATGGTGGACAATCCCAACTCACACCAAAATACTAGAGGCCTGTGTAGTTGACTAGCTGTGTTCTTATGCTTGAGATCAAGATATAGAACGAAACTGATGATCGCATGGCACTCTATTTTGCTCTGCAGTCACCTCTCTAATCTTGCCTGCTTGAAAAAGACCCTTCTCCACCATCTCTGGACCCACATGCCAGTGGCTGCAGCCTGTAGAGCTGGCAGAATTGATTCGTCTCCCGACCCTGTCGCCCTGACTGACTGACCCCACCTGCCAGTGGACAGCTTTTTTTTTTGAGAAACCCTGCCAGTGGACAGCTGGCCTGTCCAGCAACCGACCTACGCTTTGTGATTCCACCAAAGCCCAGCCCAGCCCAGCAGAAGAAGGCCCATCGCCTTGAAATTCCCCACCCCGCCTTGCTGGCAGGTGCCCCAACGTAACTGCCGCAACAAACTCCTGCATCCTCCTCCCCTTCTTCCTCCTCTCCGGTTCCCCTCGCAACGCACCAGCGCCAACGCCAAGCAACCCAAGCCCCCGCGCGCCGTCGCAGCAAAACAACCAGCGCCGGCGATGGAGTCCTTCCCCGACGGGACGCACGTGTGGCTGTGGATCCGCGAGTACCAAGCGTACCTTTACGCCATGGACGACGGGGAGGTCATCGCCTGTTACCCGACCCATAGGACGACGCGGCAGAGAGCGGCGTTGGCGTGGACGGTGCACCGCCTGGTGCGCGACGGCGCCGACTACGTGCTCTTCCAGAGCACCGCCTACGGCCGGTACCTCGCCCAAATCGAGGACGGGTTTTACCTCTTCCGCCCCGTCCAGCGCACCTACGATTCCCCGGAGCAGGTCAACGTCCTGTTTCAGGCCTCCAGGGCGGAGGATGGGTCGACATCATCGTCAGCAACTTCACGTTCGGCGACTGGTGCTACCCCGACGACATGGACACGCCAATGCGTTGGGTGGTCGAGGCCATCCCCCCAAGACTGCTCCCGCCTGAGCTTCCACTTCCACCAGATCCGATTCCGGTGAGCTCGCCATCCCCTCCGCTTCGAAGTCCTCGCGTTGGTCTGGGTGTACAAGGGTTCTTAACGATTGGATTCTTCTCTCTGTTACTGGGACTATTAGTTACTGAATCTTGATGCAGTTCTTCGTACGATTTGGGCTAAGATCACTACTTCTTTGTTCTTCCGCTCAAAAGTTTTGGGATCTTGAACTCTTGCTGCTCTGCTTTTGGTTTGCTTTAGGGAAACAGTTCTTGATCAGGAATTCATAATATCAGATAGTCTTTGTTGTCTTGCCATTTCGTACCGGCTATCCAAAATAGTGCAGGAAAATGCTGACAGGTTCATCAATTTTTTCCTGTTATTCCTTGGTCTGCGTTGGTTCAGTGGGCTATCGAGTTCTTTCTATAATTGGATTTCTTTCTCACGACTTGTTCTCTGAATAATGTGAGCCATGGTTGTATTTTCTTGCCACATCGTAACAAGGACTGGTTACATAGGTCTGAACATTTTGTTCTCATCGCAATGTGTATTTAGACCTCCAATTCCCAGTGTTGTCTACTTGTTTGTTGTTTCGGTTTCCTAAACACTAGCGTTCTGCTTCATTGCAACAGACTCCACTGGTACACGTTCTCCATGGTCACCGTATCCAGATCCAGCAGCCGCAAGTGGAGCTTCGGCGGACAATCTACTACGTGCGGGCGGACGATCAGGGGAAGTTCAATATTCCGCTCCAGTGGAGAATGTTACAGTTCGATGGCAAGTCCGTGTTCAACCTGAGGAGAGATTTAGCAGACGAACTGGATGAAGCGAACAACGCCTTAGGCATCACGCTGTGCGTGTGGGCAGGCTCAAGCGGGCGGCTGACTCCTTTGTTCGTCGACCTGCCTCGCAATGAGAGTACCATGTACATCGTTGTCCTCACCACCGGATCCCCAGGTAAGAACTTGCTGATTTTGTTGAGGTAGTCTCTGCAGCACTTGTTACTTTTCTTATCAAAGGTGTTCAGTAGATCAAACTGATAAGAGTACATTTACTAACTTGAATATTGATAAGGTCCGCAGTTCTGTTGTTTGGAATTTGGCACTTTGCTCTGAGTCTGAGAGATCAGTGAACTTGTTGCTGCATGCCAAATGTTTAGAAGATCATTGTGTTACATTGATGACAGTTGAACCTGTAGCTGTAACTTGCCTAGCATAGTAGCATGTACTTAAGTTCAGAAGTTCAGACATCAGAGAGTTTCTTTAGTTTTGATTTTGAATGTATATATATTTTGCTAGTTGCTGCATCCAGTACCCTCTTCTTGAGTTTTTAGGTTCTTTTTGTTGTTTTAGTTACGTAGTTTCCAATGTGTATAGTTTTGGGTTTCTACATTAACATATGTTTCAGAAAATGAATAGGACTAATCTGAAACAAGCTACTGATAAGCAGAGGTAGACTGTTAGAATTAATTTCATGCTTTTGTTGTGTTTACAGCTTCTCTTGCATATCAGTCATTTTGTCGATGCTAAAAGTAGTAAGAATGTAGAAATAACTAGATTGATTGTTTACCTCGTCAGTTCAGAACATTGTGCCACTATTTTGACTCACTGTCCAGAAATTTCAGTTCTTTCCTGAACGAACAGAATTTTCTGTTTTCTGTCAAATGTCTTCTTTCGAACTGACGCAACAATTGCATGACCAATACGTGCTTCCTAGCGCCTAACTGTTTCACTATTTTTGCTTGTTCCCTTGCCAATTCAGCTGCTGAGGCGCTAGTGTACCCAAATATTGATCCACCATAGAGATAGAGGAATACGAGAACAAAGGCTCCTGCATCGGAGTTCGTCTCTTCAGAAAGGAGAAATGAGAAGTATTTAGATACAACGAGACAAGAACTGGTTGTGGCTTTCTGCTCTGATAGCCTCAGAAAAAGAATACTCAGCAAGTCCTGTTTTGGGGTTTAGGGTCTGATGTGCTCTGCTGACTTTAAGCGTTTTGAATTGGTCATGAAGTTTCTGAACTTGATAACTGCTGGATGCATTGTGTGAAAATAGTGCCTGAACGACTTTGTACAGTAACAAGTTAATGTCAAAGTTTCTGAACTTGGACATTTTAGTCATGAGCTAAAAATCACTGTTTTTTCGTTTGTGTGATGAAGTTCTCCGCAGAAGTGCAGAGCCTGTTCGACAGTTGACAATACATCGGAAATGACTCTTCCTTTTGTTCCTGTGTATGAACTGGTGTAACACAAGTGTGGAGCAAGTAGGACACTGTTAAAATATGGAACTTTAGCTTTGAAAAAACACAATTTGTGATAAATTACAAGAGCATTATTTAGTAAACTGTTGGAAGACCGGCATTAATAGGAATGGAGCATTGGTTTTGACCCAAAGTAGAATTCTTGCAATGCTTTTAATTATGAATCAAATAGCTCTAACGTTTGAATAAAAAGTTAAATCTAATTGTGCACGGACAATACACATATAACATGCACCAAAAATAGCTACCCGCATGGGCTAAGTGCACAGTGCTAAAAAAGAAAAGAAAGACGATTTTTTCAGTTTTTCACCTTCCAACTATTATCTGACTTGCATCGATACCAGATAAATATGTCCATCTTCCATATCTTTGCTCATAGTTTGCTATGAATTCTCTAGGTTGATTTTGGGTACAATATAGTGCAAGGGGATGATTTAATAAAAACTAACATTAATAACAGTAATAAGACACTAGGAATATAAATAAATAATATACCAATAACTCCAAGTAGAGCACGAACTTATATTTTTTAGAAAAAGTTTTATACTAGTTTCATATTTTTCTAAAATAAATTAGTTTTATACTTTTGAAAAATAAAGAAGTTTTAATTATTTTTAATATTATATTTTAATTTGTATGACAAAAAAAAACTCAATTAATAGTTGAATAGCTAAAAATGGATTTCTTAAAAAAAAGCATCGTTGTGTTATCCCAGAATGCTTCTAAAAATGGTAAACTGGGCCTCACATGTCCATTCGGGTTCGTTGTTTTTTTCCTCTCCGCCCAGTTGAAATGGGCCGCTGCTTAACAAATCTCTTTGATGCTTCTCAAAAAAAAAAAAAAAAAAAAACAAATCTCTTTGATGGCATCTTTTCCTTTTTCTTTTTGTTAGATTAACACAAAATTTTAATAATGGTTAACCAACCCAGAATGCTAAGCCACCCATTACATTACAAATAAATTATTTAGATGAAATTATTACAGACAAATAAGTAGTCATTTGAACATCAAGCGAAAACCGCGGTAGAAATCCGTTTAAGTAAACGTCAATGGTCAATCAATGCTTGGTTGTTTTGTGGAGGAGATTTTTTTTCTCGGCAAATACTTCCGTTCGTGAAGGCAAGAATGTTTGCCGGAAAGATCTCACAGTCGAGAAGGCCTCAACTTCACCTTTGCACACGCGAGTCGTCGGATAGGAGAATGGAACAACGCTGTTCCCTGCCAGCGGCACTGTTCATGGCCCCACAAGCAGTGTAATTACCCTGACTGGCCCCACCTGCCAGTGGACAGGTGGCATTCGGCCACCGACCTCGCTTGCGACTGCACCAGGGACCAGGCACCACCGCAAGTCCGCAACAGAGACCATGGCATGGCCTTGAAATTCCCGGCCCCACCTCGTCGCCGCGCGGCCGTCCGTCCGCCTCTGCACAGGCCGGCGATGGACTTCTTCCCCGACGGGATGAACCTGCGGCTGCGCAACCGCAAGCACGGCACGTACCTCCTACCTCCACACCGACGAGGACGGCGTGTACATACGTCTCCCCGAGGCTGCACCGCGCCTCCCTGAACACGGCGTGGCAGGTGCACCGCGTCCTGCGCGACGGCGGAAACTGCGACATCCTCTTCCACACTCGCGCTCTTGCCGGAGTACGTCCGCGTTCCTCGCCACGCGCGCCGTTCGCTCGACGAGACGCAGCAGAGCGGGCCATCGGGCTGGTCGCTCACCGCTCACCGGCACGTCAGAGAGGTCCAAGCACACGGCGCCGAGGAAGGCTTCCGCAGGGGAGGGCGCGCCTGCATCCCACACGGGGATCTCCAGCGTGGGCTCCTCCGGCTTGGCGTGGCTGAGTGATGGCGAACACCTGGTTCCATTTGGGGGTTGCCGGTGCGCTTCGCCCACGTCGCGACCAGTGGGCCAGGCCGCGACGGAGCGAGTGCGGCCGGGCCGGCCTAGACCTTGACGCTTACGGGCCCCTAGCTCGCAGACGCGTATGCCGCGCGCCCTCCACGAGGCGCGCAACCTTGGCGGCTCTGGTGGTGGCGACGTCACTAGGCCGTGTGGCCCGTTCACCGGCGGCATCATCGGACCCTTCCTATGTCACAACAGTGATACTGAGTTGCTTGTCCGAGGGCAGCTTCAACAGTTTTTAAATAGCTAGTTAAGGAGCAGATCTATTAACTATTAAGACATTTTTTTGTAAATAGCTAACTACAAAAAAGATGAGATATAGAAATAAAAAATAAACATTATAGTGGAGAGTTATATGAGAGATATTTCTAAGAGATTGTGCTTGGACTAGTTATTTAGAAGTCGCTAGCTATTTTTGAGAGTCGCTAGCTATTTGATCTCTCTCCTTAATAGCCAATAAAAATATTACTTTTTTTATTTTTTTTATATATCGTCTAGCTAGTTATTTGCAAAAGATGTCTCGACAACCAATAGAATTCCTCTTAGACTAGCTATTTGACAATCATTGGAAATATCTTTTGCTGATTATCATTTTGTACGAAGTGTCATTAAATTCTTCTCTCTAAAAAGCTACTGCAAAACCATGAATTGAAAAGGTTAGTTTCCACTAATGTTTAGTATTGTCCCTCTCTTTTAGAAACTGCTAATGAAACGCCCTTAGAGCATCTTTTCCATAATCCACTCTTAATCTTGATTTTTTAAAAGATAAAAAAACTTCTCTCTAACAATTCTCTATATGCCCTATTTAGATCTACCAGGTAAACTTTAGCTGACTAAATTTAGCCGTGATGAATCCAAACATCCTCTAGATAAACCTAGCTAAACTTTAGCTAGAGGCCAAAATGTAAATAATCCTATTAGTTGTTTTAACCTAGCTAATGGCAGCGAAAAGGCTAGGATCCGTGACACTACCCTTAGCTAAAGTTTAGCTAGGTAAACATTGTAACTAATGAATGATAGCATGGTCAACGTTTTCAATTATCTAAAGGATCCAAACACACCCAACAAAAATTAAGCTAGCTAATTTTTAGCTAACTAAATTTAGCTCTATCAATTAGCTAGGTAAATTTTAGTTAGGATGGATCTAAATGGGCTTAAAACTTCCGGTCTTTCCCTATTTAGGACCCGGGGATCAGGATATCTCCGGCAGTTTCAAAACCCACTTTCAATCTTTATCTTTCTAGTAAGATTAAGATTAAAAAAATAACTGCTCACTAATAATATAACTCCTTATGTTAACTCCCAATCTTTCGGCACTTAGAAAAATCAATGTACTTATATATTGATCGACTAATATAGAGGTGGAATGATATGGGGAAGAATTAGTAGGACATGGTTCTCAAATGTAAATATACAAGAGAGATGACAAAAGTATAAAATGGGTTAAAGTGATTTGGAAATAGTCTAGGATTCCTAATACAAAATGGTGTTTTATATTTTAGAAGTGGAATTTTGAAATTTCTGAGAAGCTCGACAAATGCACTTCAATTCTTTTTTAACTTACTTCAACCTTTTTTTAGCCATTTAGGAAACTCATTGATTTACCAAATTATTTTTGTTAGAACTATTAAAGATGCTGTGATAAAGCGATGCCTGCTACAGTGAGGTATTCATGGACACAATCGAAGATGCTCTCATAAACGAGCGGACGACCTGCTAGGTATAGAGTCCTTTCTTCTTTGAAAAATGTCGGTCGTTGATGAAGCAGCAAGCATCGCGAATCATGAAACAAAGCAGTGGCCTACCATAAAAGACTGGCCTGGGCTCACAAATTCTCAAAATGGCGAAGGCGAACCCTACAGTCGTGCTCATCCCATTCTGCGTTCCAGGCCACCTCACATCCATACTCGAAGCCGGCAAGCGGCTGGTCGGCAGAAGCACCTCCCCCATGTCGCTCACCGTGCTCGTCACGCAGATGACCATGTCCGCCAAACTGACGTCCGACGTCGCCGACCTCATCCGGCGGGAAGAAGCAGAGTCCGGCGGCTTGGATATCCGCTTCGTCCACCTCCCCGCCGTGGAGCTCCCCACCGGCGAGCACGGCGTCGAGGATTTCATCATGCGCTTCATGCAGGTCCACGAGACACACGTCAAGGCCGCCATCTCCAGCCTGTCGTCCCCGGTAGCCGCGGTCATGGTGGACTACTTCTGCAGCACCCTGTTCGACGCCGTCACGCGCGAGCTCGCACTGCCGGTGTACGTCTACTTCACGTCCGCCGCTGCGGCTGCCGGCGCTCATGCTGCGGCTGCCGGCGCTGGACGCGGAGATGTCCGGGGATTTTGAGGCGATGGAGGAGGGGGCAGCAGTTGATGTCCCCGGGATGCCGGCGGTGCCGGCTCGTCTCATGCCATCTCCCATAATGAACAAGGGTCCAAACTTCGCGTCGTTCGTGTACCATGGCAACCGCTTCATGGAGGCCGCTGGCATCATCGTCAACACGGTGGCGGAGCTGGAGCCGTCCATCCTTGCAGCCATCGCCGCCGATGGTGGCCTCTGCGTGCCTGGACGACGGCACGTTCCAACCGTCTACCCGATCGGCCCCGTCCTGGCTCTCAAGCCGCCCGCCGGCGACGGCGACGGTGACGACGGCGAGCAGCTACACGAGTGCGTGAGGTGGCTCAACGCACAGCCGCCAGCATCCGTCGTGCTGCTCTGCTTCGGGACCTATGGCGGTAGGTTCCCCCCGCCGCAGGTCCGAGAGATCGCCGGCGCCCTCGAGCAAAGCGGGCACCGCTTCCTATGGGTACTCCGCAGGTCGGAGACGACGGATGCCGACGTCGGCCAGGAGCTGCTGCTCCCGGAAGGGTTCTTGGAGAGGACCAAGGGCAGGGGCCTCGTGTGGCCCAAGTGGGCGCCGCAGAAGGACATCCTCGCGAACCCGGCCGTCGGCGGCTTCGTGACCCACTGCGGATGGAACTCGGTGCTCGAGAGCCTGTGGCACGGCGTGCCGATGGCGCCGTGGCCGCAGTACGCGGAGCAGCACCTGAACGCGTTCGAGCTCGTGACCGTCATGGGCGTCGCCGTGGCCATGCGTGTGGACAGGAAGCGCGACAACTTCGTCGAGGCAGCGGAGCTGGAGCGCGTGGTCCGGTGCCTGATGGGCGGGGAGGAGGAGGAGGAGGGGAGGAAGGCGCGAGAGAAGGCCGCGGAGGCCAAGGCCCTATGCCGGAAAGCCGTGGAGGACGGCGGGTCGTCGGATTTGACGGTGCAAAAACTAGCGCAACAGATTTGGAACAATCACAACGACAAGGAGAATGCATAGGAAGCAGAAGACTCCGAACCAGCTGACGTGTCCCACACCGAGCAGCAGGCTCGTGTTTTCCTTGTTGCGGACGCCCTATGTTGAATAAAGAATACATACGTTTTAGACAAGAACATGGTCTTAAAAATCTAATTTTATCTATTATTTTTTATTAAAAATATATAAAAAACTAAAAATAAAATTACTTTTATAAAAATAGGTTTTAAGCTGAATCTATACATATAAGTTTTACCTTTTAAACTAAATATTATAAAAATTATTGCTAGTTAATGTTTCCAATGTTTGACTCAAACCTTGTCTAAAATGTCAACTAATATGAGTATGGAGTAGTACCGTGGGAGACCACGCTTAAATACAGAAGTTTGTTTGTTTATCTTGCAAAAATAACGTTTTGTGGTACATTGATTGCCATTGAGCATATACAAATATAATCGTGCTGAACCTGAAGCCTGAGCCTGCAAAGTATAGTCTTGCATCCCTCGTTGCTATCGCAAAAGTAAACGAACAATCCAGTGTTATAGCCCTCCTTGTACCTGATTCTTGGAGCATCTAACACAGGCTGGCAGAAAGGGGTGTTATCTGTCAAGATCATCCGAACTAGAGCATCTCCAGAGATCTGCCTCAGTTTTGATCCTCTATGACTATACCCTTCTCATATTCGGTCAATCCTGAATAAAAGTCACCCTAAATCATTCGTTCCTTCAACAACTTCCTCTGCACCACCGTGTGTCTCTCTCTTTCCGGCCCCTTGCCAATTTCTTCTTCAACTGATTTGTCATTGAACTGAACCACATGGAAGATTATATAGGGTGTTAGTTAGTGAGTGGAAACAAAATTTTCCTTTATCCAGGTCTTGAATAGAGAAATTTCAGATCGTACTCCTCTGCTATGGAGCAGTGGTGAAAGATCTCAAGTTAAGGATCAACCATTGTTTAAATTTGATCTTGGATGTTTTTTACATAAGGCTTCTTTGACATAGTGGCAAAGTTATGGAACAGCTAGGAAAAAAAGTTTGGAAAAAAAAAGTTTCACGCCTATAAAAAAGTGGCAAAACAAAATAATAAGGCTGAGACATTCTTGAGAGGTTGGGCTAAGAATGCTAATGTGGGGTATAAAAAGGAAAAACAAGAGCTCTTTAGGATTGCCATTGATCTCAATGAAAAGCAAAAAACACTTCTTAGTCAAAAGGATGTTGATCTTAAGCGAAGTGTTAATGAAAGAATTGCTCAACTATTAAACGAAGAAGAGATAAAATTGGTTCAAAGCACAAAAACTACTAATTTGTTGAAAGGGGGTAGTAATATGAAATAGTTTGAGCTGGTGGCTAATGGAAAAACATGGAAAACTAAAAATTTCCATCTTAACCAAGAAGAAGAAAATTCATCCAAGGTATATAATTCATAAATTGTTTCATGTAAAACCACTACTCCCTCCATAATATTCCTTCTAGGCAAAAAGGTTGTTTGTGATGGTCTTACTATTCTTAAAAAATATTATTCACAAAAAAGAAAAAAAAAGATGTGCTTGTTCTCAAACTAGACTTTGAGAAGACTTATGATAAGGTGAATTGGTCTTTTTTGCAATAAGCCATGAGAATGAAAGGTTTTTCGCCTGCTTGGTGGAAGTGGATTGAGATGATTGTTGTCGAGGAATTGTAGGGGTTAACGCAAATAATGATATAGGATATTATTTTCTATTAGGAAAGGATTAAGGCAAGGAGATCCTTTTTCACCAAATTCATTTCAACCTAGTAGTGGATGTTTTGGCAATTCTCATATCTAGAGCAAAAAAGAAACAAGGGAGAATTCAGTTCCTTAGTGCCTAACTTGGTACACGAAGGAATGGTGATCAAACAATTCAGTCTTAATTGCCGGTCGAAAATCTACAAGCACACAAGGTGGTCACAAGTTACAAAGAAGAACAAACGAGAATGCACATAGCATATAATCTATCCAAATGCAAACATTCATATTTCCACCAACATTGCATATACAAATCATATGATTTTGCCTTCAACGTTCCAACTACCAAGTCGGCCAGGACAATGCCTCAATTACAATGATAGTAATCAGTCATTGACAACAAAAAGGGGTACAATAAATAGATGAAAGAGCAAATGCAAGGCATGCTTCAATCACGCACGATAGATCGCTTCAGAGTTCAGCGTTATCCTGATTCTCTAGAGCTTTGCCTCCACATCCATCGGCTCTTGATCTGTCAATCAATAAAAAAAGGCAAATAAATGTGATTCAATTGGCTCAATTAAGACCTCCTAGGCAAAATGACTGAACCAAAAAGAAAAATAAAAGAAAAAGAGCAAAGTACTAATAATATTAATAAGTACGTGTAAGGTATGTAACACAAAATATGACAAAAGTGGGCTGAATCAACAGAAAACTTCACATTATTAAGTGACATTAACGTGAGCATACCTGAGTATGCATTTTTCTCCTGGGTCGAATGTAGCCTGCAACAAGTAGTAAGGAAAATATTGTTAAAAACCTTTTGCAGGCGGCGTCAGAAGACAAGGTTTGAGTATGCTCGACTCACCTTTTCTGTTGCCGAAGGAAGGCACGGGAGATGGCATGTGCTGTTATACGGCCTAACTTGCTGCTCCTGCGACGCCTTTGAGGTCCTCTTTTTTTTTTTCATATATATACATAAGAAAAACCACCGGAGGGAGTACTTTATTTAGTGCCATTAGACAAATTAAACAAAACAAGGAATAAAGGCATGTATACCAATATATATGATTTTTGTAATGCAATATATACACATGGTCACATGGATTTGATTGAGAGAGAAAAGAGGCTGGAAGTCAGAGACGATCCAGTTGCGAAGAGAGAGAGAGCAAATAAACTTACCCAATCAGGGGAATAACCTCCCATGGCTTATTGCGTGGCAATTTCTGCATCTTGCTTTTCAACTCGGGACAATTGGCAACCAAGCGCATGGTTGTATTCACCGCGTTCGGTGCGACCGTCTTCCAGAGCATGGAGGCCCTGCATTAAGAAAAATTGCTGAATATATAATGACTGACAGACAGGCAGACATGGCATGGCAAACCTTAGCTAGCGAAGGAAGACGATGAGCATTGGGCAGAGAGGGCATATATAGCACGTGTTTATAGTAGTTATATATAAAGTTGCGAATAAGGAAGACGATAGATGAGATGACGGACCTGGGTTGATCGGCCTGCATTTTGTGGAGGACTTTCTGAAATCTGGCATAGAAGGGGTCGCGAGAGACGCTCTCATCGTCGAATCTGTTAGCATAGTGTCTGGCCTCCGGGCCTCCGGCGGCGACGGTGGCGAGGGTCAAGGCGTGGTGCAGGTGAACCATGAGGCGCGTGCACTCGTCGCTCCAGTCCGCCGGTGTGGGAACGAAGTCCTGCAAGTAGCCGTCCGCCTCCACCCACCGCCCCATCTCCAGCAGGTGCTTCATGTAGCGCGCGTCGAAGAAGACGCCAGTTGCGCTCTCTAGCCTAACAATAAATAAATAGAATTATTATTAATTACTCCAGGTGATTGGCAAGAACCACCGGTACACCATGATGCATGTTGGTAAAAGAAGGAAAGCGCGCGGCGGTAAGTACTCGTGGGCAACGGCGACGAGGCCGTGGCTCCTGAGGAAAGAGAGCATTCGGCGGAGTCGAGGCCGCAAGGCCATCAGGCCGCTTGGATAGTCGACGCGCGGACGCAGCCACATCGCCGTGACGTCGAACAGATCGATACCTGCCGCCGCCGCAGCCGGTGTCTCTGCTCGTAGATTAGAAGAGGATTTTTTTTTAATCAATTAGAAGAGGATGTTTGGTTGGAAGGCACAGATCGGAGTGCTGGGCGGTGGATATATTATATATACTAGTGAAAAGCGCGCTCCTGCGCGCCCTAAAGTAGCCGGCGGGTGCGCAGGGGGTTGTCTTCGTTAAAGCATTCGATATATATTTTAGATATGACAAAAGTTCACTATGTTGCTGGTTTTTAGGTGTATAATTATACAGACGATAGGTGTATAAGAAGATGGAACAAAAGAGGTCGTCGACGAAGGACGATCTGTCTGAGTGCGATTGGTGTCTTGTTTCTTCATGGGGGCGCTAGTTGCTGTTCTTTATTGGCATCCAGCGGGTAGGTCCTCTTATTGGAGACTCAGAATCTAAATAACTTGTTATGTAGTGTACCTGGGGGTTAGACATGTGTGAGGTTATGGTAGTACAGTTGCCTTTGGATATTTCTGATTTTAAGGTGGTGCATGTCGTACCTTTGAGTTGATAAACTGTTGAAGTAGATCTTTCATGGTATTCCGATGGGTCTCCAGCTGCTGTATAAATTGATCGATCTTGGTGATGATCTCCGTGGTGTTTGCACTGTGAGGTGCTATCATGCTGAGGTGATCTTGGACATAAAGGAAGGATTCGTAGATTTGCTCCATGTATTCTGTCATTGCTGATACAATTGTGTGCAAAAGATTCATGTCTGCGTTGCAGTTGTTGATTGCTGATGTCAGGTCTGCCAGTGTTGGGAAGTTGAGGTCCAATATTTTATATTCAAGTATGTTGGAGATGTATCTGAGTGAGTACATTATAATGAGCATCTGTATGCTTGCTGGGCTTCCTAGAGGAATTTCATTGAAGTTGTAAATGGTTGTGCCAACAGACATGTAGCCTTCAAATTTCTTATCTGCTGTCTCAGATGCTGTAACAATGGCTTCTTGGCCGTAGATAACCTTTGTTGCTGCTGAGTGGATTGTCTGTAGGCGTGAGATATAGGTTGTTGGTATTGGTACCTGAATTTGTATGAGTAAAAGAGATGGACAATTAGCATTGCCTGTTATATTATTATTAGATAGCACAACTATATAGAAGGGTGGTCTATGTTACCTCAAAAACAGTGGGTATTCTGTGATAGGCATCAAGATTGAGCTTGGTACGTGGATGATGCTGAAGTTCTTCTATGGTTTGGGCTAACTCTGTGAACTGTGTAGCTGCATATGCTATGGTTCCATGTACATGATCTGTAAAGCTTGCTAAATATTTATCGGTTGGAGTGGCTGTGATTGTGTTTTCGAGATGCTGCGTGGCTGTACTAATTTCTAGGTATATTTCATTGAGTATGATTTTCATTTGGATAGCTATCTGGGTGGATGCAGTGTAAAGAGCGTGTTTGTTGTAATAGAAGTCTTTCAGGCTGGTGATGATTAGGTAGCTGAAGTCTGGGGCTTTTAATTCATAGCTGAGTGGAATCATTGATGCATATGTGTCTTTGAGGATGTAAGAACCTGTGTAAATATGGGACTAATATGAGGTACAGAATGGTAGTATGTCTAAGTTTTTGTTGTAGTTGTTCATACCTGAATTTGTGTGCGGATGTGAAATCACCGGCAATATTTTCAGAGGATCTATATTGATTGTGCATGCCTGAGATTTGGCATCTGTAAATGTAATTTTATTGATATGTGTAAGCATGGATAAATAAAACTGGAATATGTGAAGATTGTACTGTGCGAATATTAAAATTAGATTGGGGAAAGGTATGTACCATTTATCCATGGAAGTTGACCCAATTCGTGTTCTCTTGACCAAGGCACAAGGTCCAGTGTGAAATGTTCTGTTTCTAAAGGTGAATGAGATAGTATTTCTCTCTGATTGTGTGGGCTGTTTGTATAAATGGTGAAGTTTGGCTTGCCATATGAAATGTCATTTGAGCTGATGTGGTCTGCTAAAGATTGTGAGATCTCAGCTACGATTTGACCAATTGGAGGATGTGGTGTCAGCATTCTGGGTCGCCCGATGACGCTGTATTGTCGACCCATCTCTGGAATTATTATTTGAAGGCATGGGTTGTTAATATGAAGTATATATGAATGGTGCTGGGTGTTTGTACTGTATGAGGTAAACCGTAGAAACTATATATGTATGGTATTTTTAAGAAGTGAGCTGTGTTGGAGCAGAGAGAGTACCTAGGAGGTTATGAACCATTTTAGCTGTCGTAGGTGAGCAAGGTGAATCCTGCATTGGAAAATAACAGTAACTGTATTAGTGCAGGGTCAGGTGGTGCAGGGTAAAAAGTAAGGAAGTAATATGGTGTTTAAGGATAGTGGTGCATAGTATGTAACTACAGGTTGATTATATGAGGAATGGAATGACAACTGATGCTAGCTGTACGATAATAATGTTAAATGTAGTTTATGAGTGTGTCAAGATTTTAAGTAATGAAATAATATAGTGACTATATTGGGACGTAGCATTAGTTCACTGATATAATTAATTAGTTTATGAGAACTGTGAATTCTTGCTATAAATTTTGTAACATATGCATAGTTAATAGCTAATATTCTAAGATGTATGGCCATCGTGTCAGTTTGCAAGGAAGGGCGTCAAGAGTGAAGACACATCAGAATGTGAAAGTGACATGAGACAAGATTAGTTTAATTTGCTGCTGTTTATTGACCTGAGAGTTTTCTAAGACACACAGTATACAACAAAATAGATATTGTTTTGGTTTTCAGTAATCAATATTGAAAGTGAAGGAGACTCTATCAAATTGCCCTGTGTGAATGCGAGGGTAGTAATACGACAGCTGAGAATGACGGCTCTGTGGAGTAGCGGAGGAAATAAGATTGGTTAGATAGCAGGTATGCTTACGTATGGTGCGCTGCTCGCTGCCGTGCTGGTGCGCTGGATTGTTTGGTGGTGGGGTTCCGGTTGTGGCGCCGTTGGTTGGTGCGCTGGTGGTCGGTGCGCTGCCGACCGCCACGGGCGCAGGTCGCCGCGCCCTAGGGCGGCCTGTGGGTCGTCGCAAGGTGAAGGAGGTAGGGGAGGAAGAGGGGAAGGTGAGGCCAATGCCTGAGTCAGGGGGTGGTGTTGCTGGTGGCAGCCGCCGGCCTGCACGACGCCGTGTCCTGGCTCGGCTTGGGGGTCGGCGTAGAGGAGACGGAATCAGGGACAGCCGCGGGTTGGGGCAGCGGCCGGTGCTTGTGTGGTGACGGCGTATTCTAGATGGGTAGGGAGTGTGTACTGTTAAATATTTATTTTATTAAATGAAGTGAAAGAGAAAGCAGGAGGTTCTGGAGGTTAATACACGTGGGCACCTCTAGAAGCTACAAGACGGTGGTCAAGAAGATTAAAAAAATAGAGCCCGTAGCAGACCTGTTTCTTGTTGCTGACCTCGGTGCCTCCGCCCTTTTTCCCTCGCGAGGTTCGCCGTGGTGGTCGCGGCGTTGGGGTCGGAGCTGCTCCTGTCTGCGACGGCATCGTGAGCGTGGTGATTGGAGCAGGGCTTCTTGTTTCAACTGCCTCGCATGTGAAACCATGGAGATTTCTTAGGTTAGTATGCCGAATTGATTTCTCATCGGTAGAAGTATGACGTTTGAGCTCGAATAATTAGTTTTTTGGAGTGTTGATTTATAGGTGGAATAGTTTGGTTTTTAACAGGTTTAGTTCGTGGCTGGGGTGTTGATCGACGCAATTGCTTGGTCTCTGGTTGGGTCATTTGTAATCGATTGCAGTGACGCTTGGTTTGTATCACTGTGTACGGCTGCGTCTCGCGAAGTAACAGGTTGGTTTGACCTATGTTTATGATCTTAAATTTCTATGTTATCTCTTTATTTTTTGTGGGTATTAAATACATGATGGATAGTTTTTTTTTGTGGAGTGAACTTATATTTTTGTTCTACAGGTTGTTGTATATGTGTGTACTTAATGAGTAGTTGAAGCTATATATATATATATATTGGTTGATTAATAATATACTATGGTTATGTATTAATTAAGATTTTAAATTTACTGATACATATTTAGAATATCTGGTGAGGAGTGGTTCGATTTAGTTAGTTCATGTAGTCTGTATTTGTTATTATCCTTCTTAGCTGTAACTGTAAAATGAAATCAAAATTTCTGGAATTTTTATCTAATACAAAGATCTGGTTTAGGTTCTATGCTCTGGGTTTTATAGTATGGATATACATCAGTATGCAAACCTGACAGTGGTTGATGAGACAGAGATCCGACCTGTTGGCGCTGATCCATTTGAGAATGCAATTATTGTGAAACTTCCGAATGCGGCTAGAGGCGTTATTTCTCATGGGGACATCAAAGATGGTATATATGAAAACTTTGAGGTTGATATAGATTTTGGAGATATCTGTCAGTATGGAGGAGACTACTTTGTAGTTCTGGATTCAATGGTTACAAAATTATTAGTGCTTGGAAAGAGTTATATCGATGTTGCTGGTTTTAGTCTTGCATTTATGCCATGGAGCAGAGAGTGGTTCTGCATGCATACCTGCACAGAGTCAATTTGATAATCACTATGCTACGCCTCATGAGTCAGCCATACGTTCAGCTAATGAAGAGTTAACCATTGAGATCACAGGGTTGCCGCCACATCTATGCTGTGGGTTTATAATAGAACGTCTGTTGAGTTCAATGTGCAGTGTTCGTAGTATGACTTTGGTTGGTGCAGATCTTACATATTTTGCAACGGTGTATGGATCAGAGTCAGCAGTTCCACATATTGCTCACATTGGTGTTAAAAAGAGAAGTGTATCAGGTGAATTTATTAATATTTGGCCTTTGTGGTATGAAACAAGGACAGCAAATATGCATGCTTATCCACAGGCATCACCAGGTTCAAGTGTTTCTGAAAAATAGCGAGGTTGAAATATTTTTTGTAGTTTATTAGTGTGATTATTGATACTTTGCAGGTTTTGATTGTTTAGCTTATTATTTGGATTTATACAGGGAGTTCTGATCTTGATGCAGCACATCGAGATGACTATAATCAACGATTTTATGCATACGTGGGTTAGTGGAATAAACTATTATATTACAGTGTATTTATTATGTATATTTATAGGGTTTTGTGTTGATATTGATGCTACCTATAAAATATGCAGAGCAACAGGATGAGGCGACGTCTCGCCTCGAGGGTATATAGTTTGCGTACCATATTTTCTTTTGGAATTTAGATATTTGTGGATTTGATATCCTTTGCTAATATACATGTTTTGTTTAATACCAGGATGAGGAGTTTGCTAAGTTTGGTAGATGATGTGCATGATGGTGAGGATGGGGTTGAGTGGATGGTGGAATGTGGTGTTCTCTTTAGAGAGGGATAATTTTATGTGTATAGTGTATATATATATAGATTGTGTGCAGTGTGGGGATTATATTAGGTGGCTCTGTAATTATAATAATCAGATCCGGCAGTGTCTGTAGTCTTCGTAAGGCTGTGCTAACTCTGGTATGTAATATATTAGTGTGTGCAATGTAATATAGTCCTCTGTCCTAAGTACTTTTGTGGTCCATCGATGTGAATGGAGGGGCTTGGTGTTGATTTGCAGTTTGAATTTTTAAAGGACTACAGAATTTGTGTTTTTGGAATGGAGCAGGTACCTGACAGTTGTTGGCTGTACATACTGGCATTCGTAGCTTATAGAAGAAGATAGTTATCCTCCAGGAAGTTATAGCTACAATTGAAGCTGTCCATAGCGTGGTACATCAGGTTTTGAGCCTCTGTTTCTATATGAGGTAGGTACTGGTTCATGTGTGCTATAAGATGAGATTGAATTATTTGGGTACTGTAAATGTAGGGAATTGGTGGATACAACTGATTTAATTTGAGCGGTTATATGTAGTGGGTTCACGGCATAAAATTATGATGTCTTGTGTGATACCGTACATGGAGATGTGCGGTTTACATAACATAGAGATTTTTAAAAGTCTGACAAAGTATTAAACATTCGAGTGCATAGACGATATGCATACAGATTAATCCATGTATCGATCTAACAAAAGGCCATGGCTATTTGGGCACAGCGCCTACTTAATATTACATAGGAATTTGCGTGTATTGCACAACAAAATGAGAAGCGTCTAGCTACTGATACAGAACATTCTTCCTCCATTCCAGAGCAAAATGAGAAAATGCTGGTTTTTGTTAAGGTTCCTCATGATCTGCAAGTGGAACTATGTATTATCAGGATATGGCTATAGGGAAAGTTTGATTCAGGACACGTAATGGAATTTTGCTGCATACAGTGTACCTATTTCAGGTATCATCTGATGGGCTACCGATGCTGGCATCCTTTGAGTGCTCTTCTGGGGAAGTGAACTTGCTTCTGTAAATAATAAAAAAGCAGTTGGACAGATTTGTGTGTACATACTTACAGCTAGAGAGAAGCTGTAGTGGATAGATAGCACAATTGGGTCGGTATAAGTATCTGTAAGGGCAGCATGGTACCTTTTAGCTGGTGGATGGTGTGGATCAGTATGCTTAGATCCTGCTTTGTGGATGATGCTATGGCTGCATCTGTATCCTATATGAATATATCAATCTTTTTAATATATACGTGTGGTAATGGTTTGAAGAGATATTAAAAAATTAATTTTATTAGGTGATATACCTTGGGGTCTTGCTGGAATGCAGAATACAGCTGTCTGCGTGCATGCTGTTTCTTTTTTGGCACACTACCAAAAAGCAGTACAGATTAGAGGGCACATTTGAGAGAAATCTTTGTTCATTATGACAGGACTTACTCTGATTTCCCTTTATCAAGGACTCGATCATCGGTAGGTGATGGTGGTGTGAAATCTGCAGTGGAATGCCTGTGCAAGTCCAAAAAAATAAACTGTTGAAGATATATATGTATGATTTTGTAATATTATGTTATATGTCATAGGGCACACGGAACTTACAGAGTTTCAATGTTACTGCACGCTGTTTTGCCTTTGTTGAGATCTGACGGGGATTCCTGTAAGGATCAAGAAAAGGATTGCTCTAGATAGTTATATATGTATATGCATATGTACCTCTTTCTTTTTTTCTTTATATACAAATGTGTATATCTGGGATTGTATGATAATAATAAACTGATGCAATTCAGTGATAACAGAGTAGGGTTCATATGAGGATTTACCATTCCAGGTTCAGTTTGCTGTAGGTCTGCCATTCCAGGTGTAGTTTGTTCTGGGTTTAGGACTGGCGCCACTGGTGTTGACTGTGAAGGAACCGGAGCTGTAAGAAGCGGTATGTTCTCTTGTATAGGTGCCTGTAAGGTCAAATCTGAGTTACGCCTATCGGATCTGTCAATGAGAGTATGGACTTTGAGCACTATGGGTCCTCTGGCAGAATATGATTCATCTGTTGGTTGGACACCGAACTTGAAAACTTTTCCAATGATTGACATGAGTTCCGCTGGGAGATCAAATGTGCTGGATCTTGTTGCTGACAGGTCAAATGTGTTGGATCTGTTTGCTGGGACTGTGCTACATGGAACTCGAACAATTTTAGTAGCAATGTCATCATAGCAGAAAAAAATCCCAGTATCTGTTGTATCTCTAGCACGGAATGTGAGTTTATATCTGCACATATATATATATATATATATATATATATATATATATATATATATATAAAAAATGTTATGTTTGTGTTAGGTTCATGGGGTTGCAATGATAATAATGCCTTGTTTACCTTGGTTTTGTTTCATGTGTCCGGCATTTGCTGCAGTAGTATGCACCACCAGGTTGTGCCTGGGCCCCTTTAGTGCAGTTTGCACAGGATTTTACCACCAATTAGTGTTGGTTGCAATATCTGTGATTTCAACAGTACATTTGTAACCCTCGTCCTGTCATTATGAGGAAAACCCAAAAAGTATGTCACTGATGATATTTGAATAGCTAGTGTAGGTTACTGACAATACTGGAAGGGGTAGGATTATTACTGGATAGGCAAATGGAACTATTCTGTTTAGCTCGTTGAGTGGCTTATGCTTTATTGCCTGTGGCTGGATCTGCTGCTGTGCTGCGTCTAAGATGGCCTGTTCAATGTGTGGTGCTTGATCTTTGAATCTATAAATATTGAACAGTTGTTACACAGTGTATGCCAAAATGGATCACAGTGATCAAGGAAAGTATGGGCGTATTACCTAGAATAAAATGGCTCTGCCTCTGGTATTTTTGGATTGAGGTAACACTCAAATGCACTCCCAAAGACTAACTTGGGTTTTGTCTATATGGGCAGAAAAATATTAATGGATGATAAATTAGAACATGGGGAACTAATAAATCTATTTTAAATTTTAGTGCAAAGAAATCAACGTACGAGCTATTTTTTTAGCCAAGCAACCAACAAACAGGGCGACCACAACGGTCGGATTTTTGTCATCGTATATATCATTAATGCCGAAGGCCATGGCATCATCAGCCCATATGGTCACAATGAGTTCATTGTCACCGGACATTTTAAAATATGTATGTTATGAGTCTTTTTTTTAAAGAATAATTTGAGAACTAAACGGTATGGATGGAACGCATTACCGTATGTCTTTTATGGTAATTTCTCGTAGAGTACTTGTATTGTCTCTGACTTTAATAAGCTTCGCTGCTGGTGCATCAACCTTGGTAATGTATCCGATGACATCTATCAAAGACATGAAATGAGATTGATGTAAATGGTATTGATAGCTGGTTAATAGCAGAATATGTGAAGGAGTACCTATATATGTTGGTGGAGGGCCGTCTGAAGGTTTGATTTTATCAAAGGGTGTGATGGTGTAGGCATATTCTGGGAATGCACCTATTGGTTCACGTATTATTTTGATCTCGTGTGTAGTAACCAATCTGTATCATCAGCTCTGCCTCAAATGGCATGTATGTTGGCCGTGCATTCTTCACCTGAAATTATTGATTTCAGTAAACTTTTCCAACATCCAACAGTCTCCCCTGTGTTTCTACCTCTTGGTCCGGTATTTCAGCATACATGGCATACCCCCCTCGTATAAAAACACAAGAGTTATGCTTTTAATAGTACTTGCTATAGGTGTGTGCATATGCAAATAGATTATGATGTGAAATATTGATACCGAGCATCAACAATAACAAGACCCATGAAGATTGGTTTCGATTACCATAATTGCCACAATAGATCCATTTACGCATAATGCGTATTGATTGATTGGTTTTCGTTTATTGCCTTTTGTAAGTCCTCCCAAAGCAAAGGGACTGCATTTTGTCACCGAGAATATGAGAAATAAAAGGAATTGGTCATTATTTACTGCATATTTTATATATACGTTAATAAAGAAGGCAATGTGATCTAAACTGAAACTAAGCAAGTAAAGTGAGAATAACGTATCATGAAATTTATACAGGGAAGTTGGACCTGGTAATTAATACTATAGAAATATGAAATAAACAAATAAGGTCAATTGCGATGTCAAATAACAGAAAGTTACTTTATTATCTACATAGTATAGGTACATGTGGTAATGTACATGGATCTCATGAGGATCATTACCTCAAAAGAGGAACAGCAAAAGTACTGGGGTCATCTATAGCTATATAAGATAGCCATGGTACAAGGAAAGCTATAACTGGCTGCACCATGCTACTATGTGAAAAAAGAACTGAGTAATAAAAGGTCTAGCTTGGTTTGATTATTTATAGAGCAGTTCGCATGTAATAAGAAGGATGTAGATTAGTCATCGCATTGCTGCCTGTGGACAAGGAAGGCAGGAAAACACTTCCTGATATACAACATTCCGGGTTTCGTTGCTGCAGTTGCCATCTTGATCCTCAATCAGTATTTTGAGTCCTTGTTTAGATGTTACTCTTGATAGCGCTACATATAGCTGACCATGGCTGAAAACTGGCCTTTTTAAGTATACACCCACATGTGACAATGTCTGGCCCTGGCTTTTGTTGATTGTCATAGCATAGCATACTTTTATAGGATATTGCCGTCTCTGTAAACTAAATGGCCATTTGTTGTTCTTTAAAGTAAGTGAAATACGTGGTATGAGAACTATGCGGCCAGCATGTCTTCCAGTCATAATCTTTGCTTCAATTATGAGGTGGCCTAATGAAGTAATGATAAATCTTGTCCCGTTGCATAGCCCTTCAGCCTGGTTTAGGTTGCGCAGAAGCATGATTGGTACACCTTCTTTAAGTGTCAACCTATGCTGTGGAAAGTTGTTTCCATTTAATGAATTCAAGAATTCAATAGGGTACAATGTGTTGTAGCTTTCATGGTTACTTTCTGATTGAGCTATGCTATCAGAACTAAGGAATTCTTGCTCTTCTCCGGGTATCAAAGAGACAACATGATCATTAACAGCATCAGCTATTTCATTTGTAGGAGTCAAAATAGCACGACTGCCAAGGTATTCTATATTTCTATAGTTTATGTCTAGATCTGAATAGGTCGACTGCACAATACATGATAGCGTATTTTCAGTAGTGAATAAGAGAAGGTCATCAGGAATTATAATCCATGATGGTTCATCTTCGCCTTCTCTGGCAGCCACAACTATTTTCCCTTCACCAATATCTAGAATCCACTGACTAAACTCAGAGAGCTCTCTGCGGAGATGCAGATTTATTTCTGGTGAAGAAAGCCGCATATTCTTTGTCATAGTTAAGTGACCCACACAAGACCATAATCTAGAATTTATAATGGCAGAATTTACGATTTGCGGCCTGCTGCCTCCTTCTATGACTGGAAGTATCTGACGTGGATCACCACCTAGTACGATAACTTTGCCACCAAACGGTATGTTTGCTGCCTCTTCTATACACTCAGATTCAATATCGCGGAGACTTCTATCAAGTGCTTCAAATGCTTTCCTATCAGTCATGAGGGCTTCGTCCCATATGATTAGAGATGTAGATCTTATCAGTGCAGCTAACATAGATCCTCTCTTGATGTCACAAACACTGGTATCATCAAGGTCACAAGGTATTTTAAATCGAGAATGCGCTGTGCGGCCACCAGGTAATAATAATGAAGCTACCCCTGACGATGCAACTGTGAGGATTATTTTCTTTTGAGATCTAAGGTGGTTAACAATACAATTCCACAGATATGTCTTTCCTGTTCCTCCATAACCTGAAACAAAGAAGAAGCCAGGTTCCTTTTTCTGTACTCGATCAATTATACAGATAAATGCTTGATACTGATCAACATTAAGGATTGATTGAGCCGTATGTTCCAATAATGGGTCTGTGCAGTCATATGTAAGTTCTTCATCGATAAGACGATTAATGGATGTAGAATACCTAGGATTGTTGGGTCTTGGGAGCCTAAAATCGCGTATATTCGAACCACAATTTGCGAATATAGTTGAAAGCCGATGCAGCAGATGATCCCGAAGATCATTTTGAGGCATTTGATAGTTCTGGTCACCTAGTATATCTCTGAACTGATACTGAATGTCATCAGCCAGTAATGTCCAAACTTTTTCAAAAAATACATGCTCATCTCCTACTTTTAATCTGTAACCATCGTCACAAAGAGGCTGCGAAGCCGCGGCGGATGTAGCCCGGCCCGCAAATTTCATCAAATGCATCATACTACTCTTGATCATCTCCTAGGAGTCCCCTCGATCTACAGGCTTCTTTGAATGTTGAATGCTGTATACCATTATGGAATCTAAGATTTTCATAACTTGTTGCTCCTTTGACAGCCAAAAGGAGCATTCTCAGATAGTACCGTTCACCAGCTGAAGGATGAACATAATGTAAGCGTCCTATCTTTCCACGCTGTTGATGCCTTTCTTCCCATGATCTTGTTTTCTGCTCCCATTTCCATTTGGAGGGAAACTGTAAATATGATAGTTCTCTGGCAGCAGGATATAACTGATTAGCAACAAACCATTCAGTTAACATTGTTTTACGAAGGAACTCTTCTAAGACAAGCCTATCCATTTTAGCTTTAGCACTGAATGTGATGAAGTTCTCATTGGGTAAATGAACAGGCATCCTTTCAACAGGAGGATAATGTCTGTGGATATCAAACCCAAATACACGCCAGCACGCATCTTGTTCACAAATGTACCGACAATCCAAATACTCCTTGATTTCATTTTTGGTTCTTGTCTGTGCATCATATGGAGTCTCTTCTCCATTCCGGACCCTCTATAGATACACCTTGCTACAGTCGGCTCCTTTTGTCACATATTTGAATAGGTACTTGATGAAAACTGTTTTGTTGCACCATTCAACATTTATATGAGCTTGATATTTTTTTAGCAAGGATGCGTTGTAAGGAACAACCCATCTGTTATCCATCTTGGAATTTCCTTTCTGAACAAAAAGGTCATTATCTCTGCGTCTGTACACAGCAAATCCATCTGATCCCACTGCTGTTTGGTCTTGGTATGATTTTGGAAAAAACTTTGAACATTTTCCCTTCTTCATGCATGCACATTTAGGGTTCAGTTTACCGCATGGCCCATGAATCATATGCTCAGCAACCAGAGCATAGCATAAAGGATCCTCTTGTGGATCTGGAATTTCAGCACTGATGAAAGAATCAATCATAAAAGGAGTTGGTTCTGTTGTATCAATAGAAGTCCACATGATAATATGCGCATGTGGAAGACCACGTTTCTGGAATTCCACCGTGTGGAGAACTGGAAGGCAAAAAGCATTTGTCATTGGTTCATGTTTATGATCCAATAAGGGCTGTAGGAGCTACAGGGCAGCAATCTATTATAATTGGATCTGCATATCATACCTGCATTGCATGGACCGAAGACTTGTCCATGCTGAATATCATCTAATAGCTCCTCTAGTTTCATGTTAAAAACCCTGACAATGATATCTGATCTATCATTTGGTTTTTGTAACACCCCGGTGTTACGTTAACCAAAAACCTGCCATGTCATCATCATCATTGCATAAGCATTCATCATTAGAAAACCCTAATTCAAATAATTAAAATGAGTTTATGATGCTAGGGTGTTGTTTGAGTTCTTTTATATCACATGTGTATGTGTTGATAATTTAAATTTCATTACATGTTTACTTTTATGAATAAAAGCAACCAACTAAAATGAATCTTGATGTTTGCAAGTGCTTGGCTAACTCTAACTTACACCCCAAAGATGTTTTACAAGTCAAGTGAGGTGCAAGGAAGAGCCAAATTTGAAATTGGAGTTCAAAATCCTAAACCCTAGCTTGATGGCTAAGTATAGGAATTTGAATTTCACTTTCAATTTTGGTGAGCTAACCATAATCAATTTTCTAAATAAAAGTTGCTAACCATTGGCACCATCTTAAAGTATGAAGTTTGTACTTTAAAAGAGTGCCATTGGTTGAGTTTGAAAAGTGCCACAACATCACTAATTATTTGCCCAAGAATTCAATTTGAAAATCCAATTCAAAAGCTTGAATTTTAAAGTGAAACTACCCCTTTTCAATTTCACCTCAAAATATTCAAAATTTGGGGAAACTCCAAAAATACAGTTTGTGCATCTCTTTGAGCTCTACAACTTTGGTATACAAAGTTTTTCAAGTTTTTGAATAAAATTTGAAGTAATTTCAAAAGTTATTTGAATTGGGAATTGCCCCTTTTGAGTTTTAAACTTCAATTCAAAAATTATTTGGTTTCATGAAAAACTTCCTAAATGAAAGTTGTAGATCTTGAGAAATGAAACAACTTTTATTTTTGGAGATTTTCATCTTTTTTTCAAAATTTAAAAGTAATTTTGAATTCCCAATGTGTAGGGTTTTACCCTCTTTTCAAATTTGAAGTTTAAATTCAAAACCAGTTTGAATCTGACCAAACTTCTTTAATAAAAGTTGTAGAGCACAAAATTTTGAACAATCTGTATTTTGAGATATTTTTGTGAACAGTTCAATTTTTAAAAGAAATTTCAAAAATGGAAAAATATGCCGGCTCGCTACGGTGAGACAGGGGGGACACCTCATCGGCGCCCATGCCGGGCCGGCCGGCCGAGGGCCGCCGTGGCCGCTCGCGCTTTCCCCGCCTTTCCAAGGCCGCCAACCACCTCGCCGGCGTGTGACATCACCCTCCACCTGTCCAGCCTCGTTCTTGGCCTATAAAAGCCACCGCCGGCCGCCAATTTCTCTTTTCTCCCTCATCTCACCACCGCCGGCCACCGCCGCCTCTCTGTCCAATTCCCGCAACACGCTCATCCATCGGTTCTGATAGCTTGCACACAACTCCGTAGCTCCCTTTGCGCACACCCCCGAGCCATCGGTTGCGCCGCGAGGTCGCCTGAAGTCGCCCCCCGCGCCGTCACCTTCACCGCTTCCCGGCCAACCACCGCCGCCGCGTTCGCCGCTATCTTAAGCCGTTATCATGGGCTCTCTGTCAAATTCATTCCTTGTGTCGTGATCGCCATCATCTTCAGCTTATCCCCTTTCGCTTTGGTTCGGTCCATGGTTCACGTGGTGCCTCGAACACCGACGTCACCACCGGAGTTCACCGCCGCCCCCCTGTCTCCGTTGAATTTCCTTCTCCGCCCACCTCCAAGCTTGCTTTGCATAGTTGTTTTAACACCTCGGTGAGCTCCCCGATCATGGAACGGTTATCGGTTGCGTCGGTCTTGCCGTGGTTCGGCCGAACGCCATCGTTCCGACGAGCTCCGGCGCCGTCGTCCGCCTCGGCCGCCGTTGCACCCGCTCCCGGTGAGCCGTTGAGGTCATCTAATAGCTTGATAGGTTCGCCAGGAGCTGTAGAGTCGGTTGGTCTAGTTGGTTGCGCCGGAGAAGCATCACCGGGCGAAGAGCGGCCGTCCCGCGCCGTTGCTCCCTGCTTCGGCGGAGAAAAGGGAGAGGAGGAAGGAGGAGCCGACAGCCCGGCCCCGCCTGTCGGCGTGAGCGAGAGGGAGAAGCGCGGGCAAGCGCCGCAAGACAAAGCCGGGGCCCGTGCGGGCCGCTTGGGCCGCACAAAGAGCCCGGAAGAAGGAGAAATGTTTTTCCTTTTTCTTTTTGATTTTCTCAAAACTAGTTTTCACCTTTTTGATGAAATTTTATTTGGGCAGATAAAATTGTGAAAAAAATATGTATGTGCTCCTTGTGATGTTATCTGTCCGTGAAAAATACTAACCCTGGTTTTCCAATGAAATTTAATTGTGCTTTATTTTGCTCCTTTAATTAAGAAATGCAATTTCCATGGTTTTTAATAATTAAAATATAAGTTCAAAAATTATGAAATTTGTTTTGTGTGCTAGTTAGGTGATGATGATCTTAATTATGAAGTTTGATCCTGTTTTAATTAAATTTTGTATTATTTTTAATTAATCCCTTTATCAATTAATGTTTAATTAGTTAATTATTAATTTAATTAGGATTTAATTAATCTTCAATTAGTAAGTTAATTAGTGGCTTTCAACGACTGTAAAAATGGTCAATAAATTAGTAATCACTCTAATCACCATTAGGGTTGCTTGATTTTGGGATTGAGTGATGACCCTAGGTCATTAACCCTAATGACCTTCGGCATTTCATGTTGCTTGAATATCGTTAGTCCGTCGTCGTCGACGCTAGTTATACCTTCTTGATGCAAGGGTACCGTGAAGGAAAGTTGTACTCAAGATCGACTAATAATCGTTGCATCATTATTGCATGCTCTTTTGATTCTTGTATTGTAATCATGCATCCAGATCGTGTAGCCGCCGAGTCCGAGGAGGGAGTCGAGCCGCCTCGTGGTTTCGAAGAGGTTGGATCTGATCTCGGTGATTGGGTAGCCGAGCCTCACTTCATCGAGCCCCAAGGCAAGCCCCGGATGCATTTAAACATTCCCTTGTATTTCGAAAAGCTTTATATTTTATGTTCCAGATATGATGCATTAGGTGTTAGGAGTTGTGTGATATCCTACTTTGATGCATTTACCGTACCTTGTTACATTACCCTGTACACCTGTTTTGATTTCAAAATGCTTAGTTACGCTTAGCCTTGCTACTAGTGTAGGTTTTGATAAATTTGTTTTCGAAAGGTGATAACTTTACTCCCTGAAGGGAATTTACGAAAACATGATGTTGCTTGTTGTTTATCCTTGTTCCGACGGGGTCAATGATATACAACAAGAACATGATGATGAGTAACTCGAGACGTCGGTGGAGTGACTTGCATCAGGAGGGGCTATTGCCCCGATGTAGTGTCGCCCACTTGTGTCGGTTAAGGACCGCCCATTGTTTGGCCCCCGGATCATGAGGTTATTGGATAGTACTAGTCGCATGCTAATGGCGGTAAGCTCCACTTGACTATTCGTTACTAGAACGGATAGTAACGTGTACCCATCCTACGATGCGCACCGGTGACCGAGCGGCCGTAGTGAGGTGGTGTACTTGTGCACCCGTGCTAGTATGGAGAAATCTAAGCGTTGAGTTGATGTATGTAAGATGTTCGGTCCTGCATACATCGTGTGGCTAGGAAGCCCCAACCGGGTATATTAAGCGATTCAAATCGTCGTGTGCTCCACGATATGGGAGCCGTGATCCGAGTCCCGCATCGTAGTAATAATGAAAGTCCGAGTATGAGAGTTTTGAATCCGCATATGTTTGATAAGTGATTGTTAAAGTAAGGACTGGCTTAGTCTCTTTTTGCAAAAAGGGTGTCTTTTGATCTTGCTAAAGCCTCACCTTGATTCCTATTAGCCAAAGATCCCGAGTCTTCTCTCCACTTTTGGTCGGGTAAGTCTTATGGAGTACTTTTTTGTACTCGTGGTTTGTTCAACCCCTTGCAAGCAGGTGAACCGCATGGATAAGAGTGCTACGGCCCTTGTTGCATGACGGTTGTCGAAGAAGTAACCGATGAAGAGTGAATTGAGTGGCCCCTGGGCAGGGCACTTTGGTTGTGTGATCTGTAATAAAGTCATATAATGATACTTCCGCTGGTTTGTAATAATAACACTGGGTTTGTATAAGTTTTGTAAAAGTTTGTAAATAAAGTTATTGTAAGTCTTCCGCTACTCGGTATTTGTATATGAAAACCGTTGTAATATTGTGATATCTCTGTAAGTATCGATCCTGGAGTGATCGTGGTTTATCGGGGATTCACCCGACGGAACATTCTAGATTATGTGGTGCACAATTACGGCTGACAGAGGTCTTAGGGACAATGTCAGGTGCTTGTGGGCCATATAATTTAGAAGGTTCTGCCACAGAGGGTATCAGAGCGGTACTTACTAAGATACTCACAGTATTACCTTTCAAAAATTTCAAAATGCTTTGGATCCAATAGTTAAATGGGTTTTAGTCCAAATTGCTTCTGCTCCGTCTTAATTCTTTCTTATAGCCTTATTAAGTGTTATTTAAAGGAGGGTTTTAAGCGGAGTATTATGTGTTTTTCTCTTTTGCCCTATATCACTAAAAGTATGCTTATGTTAGTTTAAAACTTTTTGCTTGATCCGTAGGCTCGATCATGCATCATGCTTAATTCACATGTTTAAAATCATATCCCCGTTTAAAAAGTGGTTGGGCTAAGTAAAATCAATCCTATTCTTGCTGACTTTTAAGGCTCTCAATCTTATAGAATCTATCTTTACTTTCTACAGGATGGCCCGTACCAAGCGGCATCGCCGAAAGATGACAGGTTCTAAGGGTGTGCCACGTCACCACCGGCACCGCGTCGTCATGATGCCGAGGCCGGGCCAAGCGAGCCAAAGCCCGAGAAGAAGACCAAGAAGCGTAAGATAGCCGAAGTTGTCTGGCCGAGCTAGCTATCGCCACCAAGGAGCGTAGCATAGCAATTCTTTGAAAGGGATGAGGTGAAGTCCGAGCTAGAGGGTCACCGAGGCAGGAGCAATCGGACAACCGTACCATCCACAAGCTCCAAATGACCATTGCCCGTCTTTCAAAGATGAGCTGCAAGGCGCAATGAATCAAAGGAACGATGGGTACGATTACATTGAGGAGCCGCAGGCTCAGATAGACGACCTCCAAGCTTACAATGCAGCACTCCATGAAGAAGTCCATCATCAGTATAATCTCCATGATCCTCTGTACCAGCAACAGGTGGCCGCGGACGACTTGGGTGCCGTGGAGTCGCCGGAAGTGCACTCGGCACCGACCGAGGAGTCCGAGGCCGACGAGTCCGTTGCGGGCAATGAGTCTGATGCGGACCATGGGTCTGATATCTGAGTGTCTTGAGAGAGAAATATGTGTAAAATAGTCAACCTGGGAATGTCCGGCCTACGAGCGGACTTGTAATATGAATAATTGAACCCATATGTGACTAGTTTGTAATGCTGTTTTAAAGTTCAATAAAACTGCTTGTGAATAAATATAATCTTGTTTATAACAGATGTCTGATCATCCTCGTGCTGGTTCTTCGCAAGAGAGGGGTGAGGCCCCGCAGCCACCACCAAAGACACCCCATCCTTGGTCGACGCCGTGGCGGCGCCTTTAGTCCATGCCACCATCGAGAATGCCCGTATGCTACGGGAGATAAGTCAACAAAATCGTGATGCACCACATGAAAATCATGGTCGTCGTAATCACGAATCAATCACATACGCGGACTTCATTGAGACTCGTCCGCCAGTGTTCACTAGGGCTGAGGAACCCTTAGAAGCTAATGATTGGCTTCGTATCATAGATCTGAAGTTTGACCTACTAGAGGGTTGTCCAGTTTGTTGAAACCCAAGTTTGCCGCCCAACAGTGAGAGGCCCTGCATTCGTGGTGGGCAAATTTCCTTGCACGACGACCCGGTACCAGCAAATTACACGGCTATGTTTAAAGATGCATTCCGTCAACATTTTATTCCGACGGGGTAATGCAAGCTAAGTCGGAAGAGTTTCTAGCATTAAAGCAGGTGGTCAAACCGTGGTGCAATATGTGAATGCATTCACCAACTATCCCAATGCACCCGAACATGTGGATACCGACGGCAAAAAAGAAGAGGTGTTTTGTTAGGGGTTTGAGAAATGACATCGAAACCCATCTCACCGCAAACCCTAAAGCCACTTTCTATGAGTCGCTGGATATTGCCATATCCTACGAGAGATCTTTGCAAAAACGTAAGAGTGAGGAGAGACGTGCCTTTCCTAGACCATCCGGGCGGAATCCAAAAACGCCGAGGGTTATCTTCCATCCCACTCAACATAACCGTCCCACCATTCCAAAATCCCCAAACCCAGCCAAGCCACCAACCCTATCGTTACCCACCCCAAAGAACAACAAGTCCAAAGGCAACAGACGTGCGTTCGTCCTCTTTGCCGCAACCTATCCCCAAAGAAATTAACACCGGGGTGTTCGAAACACGACTCCACCCGCTCCCCAAAATGCCCCCACCGGTTTTGGTCCGTGCTTTAATTGCAACCAAACCGGACATCTTTACCGAAACTGTCCATACCCCAAAAGAAATACCTCCAATCTTCACAGAAGGGTCCGCGGCCCAGCCAGCACTGTGGTCGTAGGCGGGGGGTGGTTCACAACAAGTGCCCGAAGGCCAAGTCGGGAGGAAGACCGGACGTGTATATCAAGTCCACTGAAACGTTACGAAGGAGAGCCGCTTTTAATGGGTATGTTCCCTCGTTGCCGGGTCACCCCGCAATTACATTGTTTGATTCTGTGCATCGCATACATTTATCAACCGCACATTTGTTACCAAGCATGAAATCCCCATAAAAGAAATTAAAGATGAGTTTTTGGTGCAATCACCGGGAGGGCGTATATGTACACGGGAAATGGTATATCAGATTTCTATATCTCTCGGTGGGTATCTTTATCCCACAGATCTGATAGTACTGAAGGATCAAAATATAGATGTGATCCTCGGAATGAATTGGTTACGCCATTATGGCGCTGTGATAGATACCCTGAATAGAAATGTTAAGCTGTTGCTACCTGATAACCAGTCCCCACTCCTTATCCAATTTCCGATTCCTAAGAGGGCAGTTCAGACAGTTAATGCCACCTTAGTGCAAGACATCAAAAATATCCCTGTGGTTTGTGAGTTCCCAGATGTGTTTCCTGAGGATTTGCCTGGGTTACCACCAGAAAGAGACGTTGAGTTTGTGATTGAATTAAAGCCGGCATGCGCACCCGGATCCCGAAGAGCGTATAGGATGCCCCCAAAAGAGTTAGCCGAATTGAAAACTTAGTTGACTGAATTGTTGGACAAAGGTTTTATCAGACCTAGTTCATCACCGTGGGGTTGTCCTGCAATCTTTGTGAAAAAGAAGGATCACACTCTGAGAATGTGTGTGGACTATCGTCCACTAAACGAGGTGACCATCAAAAATAAATACCCTCTTCCTCATATAGATCTTCTTTTTGATCAACTTGCGGGAGCCAAGGTGTTCTCCAAGATCGATCTTAGGTCTGGTTATCATCAAATCCGAATCAGGCCTGAAGACATTCCTAAAACCGCCTTCACCACCAGATACGGCCTATACGAATATCTTGTCATGTCATTCGGGCTTACCAATGCTCCAGCCCATTTCATGTATTTGATGAACTCGGTGTTTATGCCCGAGCTCGATCGCTTCGTTGTGGTTTTCATCGACGATATTCTTATATATTCCAAAAATAAAGAAGAGCATGCGGAGCATCTCCGTATTGT
Source organism: Chrysopogon serrulatus (assembly GCA_015844335.1). Classification (NCBI taxonomy): domain Eukaryota; kingdom Viridiplantae; phylum Streptophyta; class Magnoliopsida; order Poales; family Poaceae; genus Chrysopogon; species Chrysopogon serrulatus. The sequence continues at coordinate 29,683 of JADLZL010001612.1, read as the reverse complement.
TTTGTCTCGTCTCCGAGAACATCAGCTTTATGCCAAACTTAGCAAATGTGAGTTTTGGCTTAGTGAAGTCAACTTTCTTAGTCATGTTTTATCTGCCGAGGGTGTTGCAGTTGACCCTAGCAAAGTTCAAGATATTCTTAATTGGAAGCCACCCATCAGTGTCCATCAAGTTCGTAGTTTCCTTGGAATGGCGGGATATTACCGTCGTTTCATCCCTGATTTTTCCAAAATAGCCAAACCAATTACCGAACTCCTAAAGAATCAAACCAAATTCCGGTGGTCATCTGAGTGTGAGCAAGCATTTCATAAGTTCAAAGATCTTTTGACTACTGCTCCAATCCTTGCTCAGCCAGATATTGAAAAGCCATTCGATGTGTATTGTGATGCATCCGGCATCGGCATCGGATGTGTATTGATGCAAGAAGGCAGGGTTATTGCTTATGCTTCAAGGCAGTTGAAGCGACATGAAGAACATTACCCAACGCATGATCTTGAGTTAGCCGCAGCTTGTGCATGCTCAAAATATGGCGGCACTATTTGTTGGGCAATAAATGTCATATTTATAGTGATCATAAAAGTTTAAAGTATATCTTTACCCAGTCTGAGCTGAATATGAGGCAAAGAAGATGGCTAGAATTAATCAAAGATTATGATCTTGAAGTGCACTATCATCCGGGTAAAGCCAACGTTGTTGCCGATGCTCTCAGTCGAAAGGGTCAATGCAATTGCCTTACTGTCACACCAAGAAATATGAGTTTGTGTCAAGAGTTAGAAAGATTGAATATTGATATGATCCCTCGGGGTAGTCCGAATGATATCACCGTACATTCTTCTATTCAAGAGAAAATTATTACAAAGACAACGAGAAAGCAAAGGTCTCAAGCACATTAGAGAAAAGTCGGATCGTATGCGAGCATCTTGCTTTCGCCTTGATGACAACAATGTATTATGGTTTAAAAATCGCCTAGTTGTTCCGAAGGTCCCCGAGCTCCGACAGTTGATTCTTGACGAAGCTCACTTAACCAGATTCTCGATTCACCCGTAGCAATAAGATGTATCATGACCTGAGGCGTAGATTCTCGTGGACTAAAATAAAAATCGAGATAGCTCGATATGTTGCACAAATGTGATACCTCGCCAAAAAGTCAAAGTCGTGCATTTGAAAGTCACCGAGAACTTCAACCCTTACCCATTCCAGGCTTGGAAGTGGGAGGATATTAGTATGGATTTCATCGTTGGCCCGCCTAGAACCGCCAAGGGTTATAATTCAATCTGGGTTATTGTTGATCGGTTGACCAAGTCCGCTCACTTTATTCCAAAGAAAAGAAGAAATATAGAGCACCTCAATATGCTCAATTATATATAGACCGAGTAATGTGTCCGCACGGGATTCCAAAAAGTATAGTCACCGATGAGGTACTCAATTTATGGCTCAATTTTGGCGGAGGTTTCATGAAACTATGGGTACTACTGCTTTGCACAAAGATCGCTTATCATCCGCAAACCGATGGTCGACCGAAAGGTTGAATCAGATTCTTGAAGACATGTTAAGGTCTTGTGTGTTGACATATTCCTCGATTGGGAACAATGTCCGCCATTAGCCGAGTTTGCTTACAACAACAGCTTATCAAGAGAGTATCAAAATGGCACCATTTGAAGCTTTGTATGGCCGCCGATGTCGTACTCCACTCAACCGGTCCGAACCCGGCGAAAAGGTGGTTCTTCGGTGTTGACCTAGTTAAAGAAACCAGCTAAAGTAAAAAGCGATTCAAGAAAACTTAAGAATAGCTCGATCCCGCATGAAAAGTTATGCTTTGATAAGTTTACGAAGACCGTTGACGTTTGAAATTGGAGACTATGTATATCCGAAAGTGTCACCAAGTAAAGGTGTCGACCGTTTCGGGGTAAAAGGTAAACCGGCACCCGATATATTGGTCCATTTCAGATTACGGAAAGATGTGGGAAGGTAGCATATCGTTTGAATCTACGAAAGCAGGTTGTCGCTTGTGCACAATGTGTTTCATGTGTCCCAACCGAAAAAGTGTTTGCAAGTACCGCACAAAGTCACCGACATTGAAGATCTCCGCGTCGAACCTCGATCCAAGTGTGTTGAGTATCCAAATAAAATTCTTGATCGAAAGGATCGGGTCACCCGCAGCACATAAGAAGATTTTATAAAATTCAGTGGGATCAACACTCGAGGATGAAGCAACTTGGGAGTCGAGGAATTTTTGAATGAGCATTTCCCTGAGTTTCTTCCTTCCTTCTCCTAAGTCACAATTAGTTTCTAAGAATTGTGACTTTCCGAAAACATGAGACTTGTAATATGAACCTTTCTATCCCCCTTATGAAACCATGTAAGATGTGTTTGCTTGACACATTTCCTTTTCCATTACTTAGTCCTAAGCTTTGAATCTCGGGACGAGATTCCTTTTAAGGGGAATATAATGTAACACCCCTGTTACGTTAACCAAAAACCTGCCATGTCATCATCATCATTGCATAAGCATTCATCATTAGAAAACCCTAATTCAAATAATTAAAATGAGTTTATGATGCTAGGGTGTTGTTTGAGTTCTTTTATATCACATGTGTATGTGTTGATAATTTAAATTTCATTACATGTTTACTTTTATGAATAAAAGCAACCAACTAAAATGAATCTTGATGTTTGCAAGTGCTTGGCTAACTCTAACTTACACCCCAAAGATGTTTTACAAGTCAAGTGAGGTGCAAGGAAGAACCAAATTTGAAATTGGAGTTCAAAATCCTAAACCCTAGCTTGATGGCTAAGTATAGAATTTGAATTTCACTTTCAATTTTGGTGAGCTAACCATAATCAATTTTCTAAATAAAAGTTGCTAACCATTGGCACCATCTTAAAGTATGAAGTTTGTACTTTAAAAGAGTGCCATTGGTTGAGTTTGAAAAGTGCCACAACATCACTAATTATTTGCCCAAGAATTCAATTTGAAAATCCAATTCAAAAGCTTGAATTTTAAAGTGAAACTACCCCTTTTCAATTTCACCTCAAAATATTCAAAATTTGGGGAAACTCCAAAAATACAGTTTGTGCATCTCTTTGAGCTCTACAACTTTGGTATACAAAGTTTTTCAAGTTTTTGAATAAAATTTGAAGTAATTTCAAAAGTTATTTGAATTGGGAATTGCCCCTTTTGAGTTTTAAACTTCAATTCAAAAATTATTTGGTTTCATGAAAAACTTCCTAAATGAAAGTTGTAGATCTTGAGAAATGAAACAACTTTTATTTTTGGAGATTTTCATCTTTTTTCAAAATTTAAAAGTAATTTTGAATTCCCAACGTAGGGTTTTACCCTCTTTTCAAATTTGAAGTTTAAATTCAAAAACCAGTTTGAATCTGACCAAACTTCTTTAATAAAAGTTGTAGAGCACAAAATTTTGAACAATCTGTATTTTGGGATATTTTTTGTGAACAGTTCAATTTTTAAAAGAAATTTCAAAAATGGAAAAATATCTTTGGCTCTCCTTTCTATGTGAGAGACAGGGGGGGACACCTCATCGGCGCCCATGCCGGCCGGCCGGCCGCCGGGCCGCCGTGGCCGTTCTCGCGCTTTCCCGCCTTTCCCGCGCCGCCAACCACCTCGCCGGCGTCGTGACATCACCCTCCACCTGTCCAGCTCGTTCTTGGCCTATAAAAGCCACCGCCGGCCGCCAATTTCTCTCTTTCTCCCTCACTGCTCACCGTCGGCCACCGTCGCCTCTCTGTCCAATTCCCGCAACACGCTCATCCATCGGTTCTGATAGCTTGCACACAACTCCGTAGCTCCCTTGCGCACACCCTGAGCCACTGGTTGCGCTGCGAGGTCGCCTGAGTCGCCCCCGCGCCGTCACCTTCACCGTTTCCGGCCAACCACCGCCGCCGCGGTTCGTCGCTATCTTAAGCCGTTATCATGGGCTCTCTGTCAAATTCATTCCTTGTGTCGTGATCGCCATCATCTTCAGCTTATCCTGCTCGCTTTGGTTCGGTCCATGGTTCACAGGGTGCCTCGGAACACCGACGTCACCACCGGAGTTCACCGCCGTCGCCCCTGTCTCCGTTGAATTTCCTTCTCCGCCCACCTCCAAGCTTGCTGCATAGTTGTTTTAACACCTCGGTGAGCTCCTGATCATGGAACGGTTATCGGTTGCGTCAGTCTTGCCGTGGTTCGGCCGGAACGCCATCGTTCCGACGAGCTCCGAGCGCCGTCGTCCGCCTCGGCCGCCGTTGCACCCGCTCCGGTGAGCCGTTGAGGTCATCTAATAGCTTGATAGGTTCGCCAGGAGCTGTAGAGTCGGTTGGTCTAGTTGGTTGCGCCGGAGAAGCATCACCGGCGAAGAGCGGCCGTCCGCCAAGGCCAAGTTGCTCTGCTTTCGGCCGGAGAAAAGGGAGAGGAGGAAGGAGGAGCCGACAGGCCGGCCCGCCTGTCGGCGTGAGCGAGAGAGGGAGCGCTGCGCGTGCGCCAAAGCCCAGGCCGGGGCCGCCGTGCGGGCCGTTTGGGCCGCCGCAAAGAGCCCGGAAGAAGGAGAAATGTTTTTCCTTTTTTTTTTGATTTTCTGAAAACTAGTTTTCACCTTTTTGATGAAATTTTATTTGGGCAGATAAAATTGTGAAAAAAATATGTATGTGCTCCTTGTGATGTTATCTGTCCGTGAAAAATACTAACCCTGGTTTTCCAATGAAATTTAATTGTGCTTTATTTTGCTCCTTTAATTAAGAAATGCAATTTCCATGGTTTTTAATAATTAAAATATAAGTTCAAAAATTATGAAATTTGTTTTGTGTGCTAGTTAGGTGATGATGATCTTAATTATGAAGTTTGATCCTGTTTTTAATTAAATTTTGTATTATTTTTAATTAATCCCTTTATCAATTAATGTTTAATTAGTTAATTATTAATTTAATTAGGATTTAATTAATCTTCAATTAGTAAGTTAATTAGTGGCTTTCAACGACTGTAAAAATGGTCAATAAATTAGTAATCACTCTAATCACCATTAGGGTTGCTTGATTTTGGGATTGAGTGATGACCCTAGGTCATTAACCCTAATGACCTTCGGCATTTCATGTTGCTTGAATATCGTTAGTCCGTCGTCGTCGACGCTAGTTATACCTTCTTGATGCAAGGGTACCGTGAAGGAAAGTTGTACTCAAGATCGACTAATAATCGTTGCATCATTATTGCATGCTCTTTTGATTACTGTATTGTAATCATGCATCTGTATCGTGTAGCCGTCGAGTCTGAGGAGGGAGTCGAGCCGTCTCAGGTTTCCGAAGAGGTTGGATCTGATCTCGGTGATTGGGTAGCTGAGCCTCACTTCATCGAGCCCCAAGGCAAGCCCCGGATGCATTTAAACAATCTCTTGTATTTCGAAAAGCTTTATATTTTATGTTCCAGATATGATGCATTAGGTGTTAGGAGTTGTGTGATATCCTACTTTGATGCATTTACCGTACCTTGTTACATTACCCTGTACACCTGTTTTGATTTTGAAATGCTTAGTTACGCTTAGCCTTGCTACTAGTGTAGGTTTTGATAAATTTGTTTTCGAAAGGTGATAACTTTACTCCCTGAAGGGAATTTACGAAAACCTGATGTTGCTTGTTGTTTATCCTTGTTCCGACGGGGTCAATGATATACAACAAGAACATGATGATGAGTAACTCGAGACGTCGGTGGAGTGACTTGCATCAGGAGGGGCTATTGCCCTGATGTAGTGTCGTCCACTTGTGTCGGTTAAGGACCGTCCGTTGTTTGGCCCTGGGATCATGAAGTTATTGGATAGTACTAGTCGCATGCTAATGGCGGTAAGCTCCACTTGGACTATTCGTTACTAGAACGGATAGTAGCGTGTACCCATCCTACGATGCGCACCGCCCGAAGTGACCGAGCGGCCGTAGTGAGGTGGTGTAATGTGCACCCGTGCTAGTATGAAGAAATCTAAGCGTTGAGTTGATGTATGTAAGATGTTCGGTCCCCGCATACATCGTGTGGCTAGGAAGCCCCAATTTGGGTATATTAAGCGATTCGAATCGTCGTGTGCTCCACGATATGGGAGCCGTGATCCGAGTCCCGGCATCGTAGTAATAATGAAAGTCCGAGTATGAGAGTTTTGAATCCGGCATATGTTTGATAAGTGATTGTTAAAGTAAGGTCCGGCTTAGTCTCTTTTTTTTGCAAAAAGGGTGTCTTTTGATCTTGCTAAAGCCTCACCTTGATTCCTATTAGCCAAGCATTCCCGAGTCTTCTCTCCACTTTTTGGTCGGGTAAGTCTTGCGGAGTACTTTTTTGTACTCGGGGTTTGTTCAACCCACATTGCGTGTGAACCGCATGGACAAGAGTGCTACGGCCCTTGTTGCATGACGGTTGTCGAAGAAGTAACCGATGAAGAGTGAATTGAGTGGCCCCCAGGCAGGGTGGCACTTTGGTTGTGTGATCTGTAATAAAGTTATATAATGATACTTACGCCGGTTTGTAATAATAACACTACGGTTTGTATAAGTTTTGTAAAAAGTTTGTAAATAAAGTTATTGTAAGTCTTCCGCTACTCGGTATTTGTATATGAAAACTGTTGTAATATTGTGATATCTCTGTAAGTATCGATCCCGAGTGATCGTGGTTTATCGGGGGATTCACCCGACGGAACATTCTAGATTATGTGGTGCACAATTACGGTGACGGAGGTCTTAGGGACAATGTCGGTGCTTGTGGGCCATATAATTTAGAAGGTTACGCCACGCTTTTTGCCAGACCTCTAGTATACCCTGAGCAATTTCTGGCCATTTTGGGTTACATGTGAAAGTGATAAAGAAATCAGGCGGCCCATACTCTCTGCAGATGGCTATACCGTCATGATAATTCTGCAGCATATAACGACGACCACCTGTAAATGAAGCAGGCAAGACAACACATTTTACCCATTTCACTTCCATTGACACATCCCTGGCTAATTGCATCAGAGATACCCTGAATACTTTCCATGCGTATATCCCCTTGATTTTTCATTAGATATGCTAGACGGTTCTCATCAATACAAGCTCTGGCGTCAACTTTGGCCTGGCTAGATAGAGTACCATAACACAAATATGGATTTGGCTGATTTCTTCTATAATGAAACATGTAACAGAAATAATCTTGCATAGTAAGCTTGGTGTAACCAGTCTGGCCTGCATCTGAGACACCATGATATAATACACCAGGCTGGAATCCACGTTCACCATGTGGAAACAAGAGAGGATACTGAAGTGGCATAAAAGCAGGATGAAGAGCTGACAGTTGCCTGAGTTCTCGCGAACGTGTCTCAATAATAATATCTCGTTCAAAAGCATCAATAGAGAAATCCCCAACAACAAGCATGGCTAACTCATTAGTTGATGGCAGAGAATACTGTGGCGGTTCTCCATCCCTAGGGCCCACAATTCGAACTACGAAGTCTTCAGAGGGGTAATCTTGTAATCTATCTCGAGCAATCCGAAACTGTTTTGCAAAAGGATTATGCTCATCAAGCATGTGCTGAAGAGACTGCACAATAGAAGGCTCTAGGTCTCCATCTGGCCTCTCTTGAGTTTGCAATGCCTGGATCCTATTGCTAATCTCATTAGTGGTATCATAGATGTATAGCTGTATGAATTTTGGTGGGGCACCATCCGGAGGAAGGAGTGATCCAATGCGATGATGTATCTGGCCACTAATTTTGAAAACTGGAGGACCACGGCCATCATTCATTGAGCGATCTATGTTGGCACCCATTGAAGTGAAAGCAAAGAGACAGCTATACTGTCTGATGTTTCGCATGAATCTACTGGATGCTGGTCCACCATTAAAAGTTGCAAGGCTTGCTAATGGCTCTGGATGAGGACCAAAGGGTGGTATACAGACTTTGCCTGATCGACAACACTTGTTGTAAACAACCTTGTTGCCGTGTCGTCGGGAGGCCTGCTTAACCCTCTCAGCATACCAAAAGACAGCATGACAATGTGGGCACTCATAATCAGGTGAACCATAATACGACCGCTGTGGATAAGTAGCTGGTTCAAGAAATGAAAGATAAGTGTGCTTACTAAAGAAATGCTATAGAAAAAGTAAGGCCTTAACGAATGCTTTTGTGCTTCTGTGTACCTTTAAGGGCCTGCACAAATGCATCATCGAATTGACCACAGCGGAGAGAAATCTGATTATTCAAATCAGAGGGATGATAGGTAGACTGGTTTCCTTTTGCTGCAAAGAAAGTATTGCTTAGAGAAACTCAGACAATGCATAATTGCTGAAGGATCTCGCAATAGCAGCTTTCTTTTTTAATTTGCTATATAGGCAGCAACAAGATTACCTCGCCGTGCAAGCCGATGCTGATCTAGAAATGCCTTTCGTTTATGACGACAAGAAACAGGATCTAAATCTGGAGGAACATAGGTGGCACTTGCATCTAAAAGGAGGATGCATAGGTAAATGCGAGGACAAAATAGGACTGGCAGGATAAAAACATAAAAATAGTGGATCTGTAAGGCAGAGACTTACAGCTCCTCCTTGGGCGTGGTGTCGATGGCTGAGCAGATGAGGCATTGGATGCAGCAGCATTAGTTGCTGCAGGTTTTCATACCAACATCATTGGAAGGTCAGCAAGGATAAACGATACTTGAACGGTAAACGATGCTTAGTATCGCATCTTATATTTGTTTGGCCTCAATTTTTTTCCTCTTTCATGTGCATCCTTCATTCCTTACTATGGCATAATAGGTGCAATGAAAGAGGAGCTGGCTATATAGTAGTGATAAAATTAATTGAAGACTTACAGCCCCGTCGATGGCGTGATCTGGAAGGACCAGCATTGTCCATTGCCAGGCACACCTAAGCAGGAGCCTGTGTCTTCATATAACTAACCTATTGTAGGCTTTTGTTCCCTTTTTTTTCTGTGCCCATCTTTTTGCCTAGCTTTCTAACCTTTCTGAGTACACAGAACATATAACACCAATACATACAATATAAACAGCTAAGAAAGGAAGCAAACAAAACATATAATAATAACAGCATATGTGAAGAATCCACTGTGAATGAAAAAAAAATAGCTAGCTACCTTGTGTGGTTCCTGTCTGACAATTGGTTGCTTTATTGATGCTCATATCCCAGACTCTTGTGCAGATAACACAGGGGGTGAAGAAAGTGTTTTTTGTGCTTGGTTTCCCCGGGGATATTATTTGAAGGCACTCCCTTTTTTAAAAAAATATAGGCTCTTCCCCCATGTTTCTTGCTATTCAATGTCATTACTTTTTTGAAAAGAATATAGAAATGACACAACAAAAAATCCCCCATGTTTCTTGCTATTCAATGTCATTACTTTTTTTCAAAAGAATATAGAAATGACACAAGAAAGAAAAAAAGGCAATTGTATTTCACAAGGATCAAACAATTGTGACCATGGAGGTCAAATAGAAAGGAATAAAGTTTTCATTTATTAATACAAAATAGGGAAAAAAAACAGGCTAATACAGGCTATGGATTGGCCGAAATAGAAGCTACATCATGAAGCAGCTGATGTGCACACTCGATAACTTCTGAAGTAAACAACTCATTATTTTGTGTCGCTGCAACCACAAGGCGAGCAAGACGGATTCCTGTATTGGCAAAAGGAAATAATGTCTGGGCTAGGCGTCTATAATGAAGTAAATCAGGGTAACTGAAGTCATTAATAACAAAGCCATATATATTTTGGAGACAAACAATGGCTTTGTGAGCAGCTTCTTCATATGCAGCTAAGGCATCTGTGCATGATTCACCCCAAAAAAAAAGAGCCCGTGGAGCATCACCGTAAAAGAGAACCGGCAATCCAAGCTCAATCCCATAAATATCAGCTGCATTTTCAAGCTTCTCATGGATAGTACAAATATAAGACAAGGACACAATTTTGGAAACCTCTTGTAGAATAAACAGGAATGGTACGTTAACAGTGAACATGGCCACTAACACACAGATGAAGTGATGGAACAATGAAGGGCTGCAAGCAGGGAAAACTACCTAGAAACTATGTAGGTTAAACCATGAGAGGATAGAAACAGATTTTGAAGAGACACAGTAATGAAGGGCAAAAATCAAAAGCTAAAATTCCTGTTCACTCTGGTGGCCCTGTCCTTCCTCGTAACCTGGACAAATGACAATGCTCACCCCAAAAAATTGTTTCCCCCAGTAATCTGAAAAGCTGGAAAAGCTGTCTTTTTATGACCTTCCACCTAGGAACTCAGGTAGGAAAGCAAATGAAATATTCCCCCTCCCCTTTTGTGGCACAAAATTTTTTAAAAAAAAAGGTTTTTTGAATTCCCTGTTTTTTTAAGAAGTAAAAAGAAAACGGAGACGACAAAAATCAGTGTTAGCCATGCGTTACCAAGCAACAATCAGTAACCTAACTACACAATCAAAATTCACAAAAATATGAAATAACTGATACTAACCATGTATATATAATAATAGACTCTAAGGACAAACCAAGGTAAGAAGAAATAAAGTACCTGGGCCTAAGAAAACAGGTGACTCGAAGAGAACGCAGTCGTTATCCGAGAAGCACCAATAAGACCTACCCCAGAATGACAACAAATACAATAACTCAAATAAGCACCAACTCTGAAACATAGCAAACACAAATATAGATATCCATAAACCAAAAATTCAGGACAGCACAACATAAGAAGCACTTGAGTAAACACCGAAATCCAACACAGAGACTAACAAACTATCACTACAAACATACATTAACAAACAATAAAAAAGGAGCACCTGGGGAGACAGAGCAAGAAGAGCACAGACAAAACCTAAGAAGCACCAAGCACGTATCCAGGAACTGCAGGAAACATTGGAAATGCTAAACAATCTAATATGTATCATACAGTGCACAAATGTAACAGAAATGTGTGGCTCAAACGTAAGGGATAAATAATAAAGTAGAATCACCTGTCCACCTGATAAGGGAAATCCGCGGACACAGCAGGAAGCAGCCACGAAATCCACACTCCATCAGCCGACCTCCATGGCACAAACAGCAGCAGCGACGCAGCAGGAAGCCTGCAAATCCAGGAAAGAACAGAACCAATAAGGAATTTTCATTTATCGAAACTAAATCACCGGACACCAGCAACACTGGGGAATCCAACAGGTACAAACAACAAAAGGAGATCAGAGGAGCCAAGAAAAAAGACACGAACAGAAGGGGATCCGAGGAGGCAACGAAGAAAACGAACCCTAGGTGAGCCGCCGGGCCAAAACAGGGCGCAATCGAACGGAACCCCGAAACTCTCGCCGCGCTCAACCAACAAGGACCAACGTGGACTCACCGACGGGGCGCGCGCAGTGACCGGACGATGGAGACGACGAGGACCAGGCGACGGAGACGACGGAGACCGGGCGGGCGACACGGCGAGGACAGCCCGCCGGGCGTAGGCAGGCCGCGGACGGATGGAAGCCGTGGGCTGCCGCCGCGCTCAAGCAGCAGGGACGAAGGCGGGGTCACCAACGGGGCCGCCCAGCACAACGGCCGACGAAGACGACGACGACAGCGGGAGGAAGCCGAGCTGTGACGAACTGGTAGATACGGACAATGGGGAATAATTGAGCGCACCTGAATCTACAAGGAGACACCAGGAATCGGAAGCCACGTGACAAAAAGTTGGGCTCCACAAAGATTCTATCAGAATTTAGGGCTTGTTTGGATGGTGTGGAAAAAGTTTTGCCTGTGTCACATCGTAAATGTCGGAGGGATGTCGGAAGGGGTTTCAAATACTAATAAAAAAACAAATTACAGAATTCGTCAGGAAACGATGAGATAAATTTTTTAAGTATAATTAATCCGTCATTAGCGAATGTTTACTGTAGCACCACATTATCAAATCATGGACTAATTAGATTTAAAAGATTCGTCTCGCAAAGTTATCGTAATCTGTGTAATTAATTATTTTTTAGACTACATTTATTACTCCATATATATGTGACTAGATTCGATGGGGCGGGGCAAAAAAATTTGCCGGGGGAATCCAAACACCCCTTAATACTAAGATCAGCTTCCCAGGGATTAATTAGCTCCTAGCATAATCGGCGAAGTTAAATCTGGACCACAAACCCACCTAATCAAAGGGCCTAGGTAATTTTGAATGGCGTGGACAAGGTTTCTTTCAAGGAGTCTGTTTAGCTTTAATATCTTAAATAAATAAATGGGTAACCAGACAGACACATCACAAAACGGAAACGGAAAAGGGTACATAGTACGTACGATACAACGAGTCCGCACCTCAACTCATGACACGTGCTCGTAGAGCATGTCCGCTTGGCTCCGTACTTCCAGTGCCGATCGGTCCCCACGTTCCTCAGCTTTGCGTGGCGCTTTGGCTCTCACACACGTTGATGAGTCTGAATCGCCACTTCGTCACTGAAAATTCCGCCCGTGGACTAGCAATTTAGTTTAGTTTTTCACAAGAAAAAGGAGAAATATATTAAGGATTTGTTTGATTTATGCCTAAACTTGCCACACCTAACTTCGGTAGACTTTGGCAGCCATAGAAAGTTCGATGACTACAAATAGAACTAAATTTATGGCAAACTTTGACATAAAAATGAGTGTATAACGCGTGGAACAGACTGCTAAAAAAGTTTGATATGCCATAGTTACAAAAGTGAACCAAACATATGTCTAAGAAACTGTACCACGCCAGACTTGCGGCATAGCGCGTTTTGGCCACGAACAGACTCTAAAACTTGGTATTATATATACATCTCCAAAATATATATGAAACGTCTAAAAGAATTATAATATTCTATCTTGATTGTTTTCATTGTCTTTCCTTAGTGGCTTTTCTTGACGTAACTAAATTGCGGCTGTGGCTCTAGCTAATCACCCATGGGCAGTCGGTTTTAACCGACAAATTGGTCGGTTTGTTTGGTTGCTGTGATATTCGGTTTCCACATATCAGCAACCGAATCGGTGTTCAACATAATAAAAGACTGACGAGTTCGGTTTCAGTTTCCACCGAATCAACCTCGTTTAGATTGCGAAAAAATTTCAACTTTGCAATTGTAGCTCGTTTCGTTTGTATATAGCAAATATTGTCCAATCGTGGACCAACTAGACTCAAAAGATTTATCTCATGATATACAACTAAATTGTGTAATTAGTTATTTTTTTACTTATATTTAATACTACATACATATAGGTTAAAACTTGATGTGATGGAGAGAGAATAAAAAAATATGCAATCTAAACAAGCCGAGCTGCACGCCCCACTCACCTACTCGCTGCCTTGCAGTCACGCTCGAGCCACCGAAGCCGTGAGCCCGCCTTGCAGTCACGCCGCCGCGACCCCACCTCTCACTCGCTCCAACACCGTGCGTGACCCCGCCGCCTCGCGCTCGCTCCTCCGTCGTGCTCCCGCCGCCGCCGCCGCCCCCCCTCAAGCCTTGCTCCCGTCACCATACACAGGGATAGGGTTGGGTTTTGGGGGCACAACGACCTGGCGTCTTCGCAAATCGCGAGTGGTGTCTGAGTTGAGTTGTGTGGGGTGGAGGCATTGGGCCAACGTGGGCTGGATTGGGGAGTGCCGACGTGGGATGTTCGATGCGCAGCGAGACTTGCCCAGTCTGTTTGGTTTACTCGATTTTTCGGTTTGTCGTGCTCCTAAAACTGAAGTCAAAACCGAGAAACGAAAAAATTGATATTTTCAGTGATAGGTGACTTGGCACGCATGTTTGTATTTTTCTGGATTTATTTTAGGATTTAACGGTGCTATGCTTTCAGGGATAGGCGACGTCTTCGTCGACAGTGAGGCGTCTGTTGTAACTTCGTCAATCTTGATATGTACCGGCTCAGTCGTTCAAGGGTGCTCATAAGAGTAGGGTTTGCATAAGTGTGTTTATAGGGACACGAACAAAGCTACATGAAGGAGAAACAGGATCATGGCGCCCCTGCCATCACTAATTCTCCACCAAATGAACAGTAATGTGGCTACTGTTTATACTCCCTCCGTTTTTAATAAGTGTCACATTAAGTTTATCCTAAGTCAAACATTGCAATCTTTGACCAAATATTTTTAAAAATTTTATAGTTTCATCATATATGAATTATGTATTATGATAGTATTTTTCATGATAAATCTAAAAATATAAATCTTATAACATAAAACTATATAAATTTATTAAAATCAAAGGTCAAAGATACAGAAGTTTGACTTAGAATAAATCTAATGTGACACTTCTCAAAAAAACGAAGGGAGTACATTTTTAGTCAAAATTAATGAGACCACCCCCTCCCCCTCAACTTGAGCTCAAGCTTTGCCACTACACAAGGGTGAGATGCGTGTGTGTTCACAACGTCTACGTTGTATTGTGTAATTCTAAAAAAAAACTTGTGTCTAAAAAATTGACCGACCTATTAGCCCTTCTATTTGAATGTATTAAAGCTCATTTGATCTAATTTTAGCTAGCTAGTAATTAGCCCCTAACCCAATCAGAACCGGGCATAGCGGAGAAGGCCACACCCTTCGGTCTCATAGGCTAAATGCTGCCGTGGCGGTAAGTTAACGAAGTTTCTCGCAAAGCTTACAACATGATAGAACATGGCCTTTCAGTTCATTTAGTGCATCAGGAACCTGGTTTATCATCCAATAGAGATGGAGATGGTAATTAAAACCAATGGTATTGTGCATTATTTCCACATAATGCTCTTACCAACTTATAAGCTCTGAAAAGTCAGCAGAACCTACCAAACCTACTACTGAAAGCATAAGGAGTTCATGAGTTTTCTGAAGCTATCAGAAAAAAAGAAGACAAGCAGTTCTCATCCCATTTTATCTGAAGCAGCGGTACTCTTGATTTTCTGAAGAGATGGATTGTGATATTCGCTGTCCAAAATTTCCCTCTCGTAGTCCTCTACAGTGCATCGACATTTGGGTGCTGCAACCCCAAGCCGCTGAATTTGCAAGGGAACAAGTGAAATCAGGGATACCGTTAGGCATTATAGGCAGCATATATTATTGATGCAACTGTTGCAACAGTTTAAGACATCAACCTATTGGTTGACAAGTGGAAATAACTGAAATTCCTGGACAATCAAACTGCAAACAGAACAGAACCTTGAAATTTTTCTATCAATATAATTGCATTTATCTATAGCTTGCTTCAGATTAGGATTACCATTGTTGGCAAACCACCCACATGACTAAACTCTAAAGAACCCAAAGGCTCCGGTGGTACATGCAGCAACTATATATCAAAACAGCAGAAAGTCTCTTTGAACATCTGAGCTACAATGGACAGTATTCAAGTTAGATCCTATTGTCATCAGACATCAGGATAACACAGATCTACTGAACGAAAAAGCTCGCTAATCTCTCAGAACTCCTGAGAGTATATGATCTACATTCCCAGCTTTCAATTGACTATTCAATACACTATGATGCGTAATAAGACTGAAGTACACAGCATTCAAGTTAGTATATCAAGGTCATCAGTATAATCAACATTAATGAAGAAACTGGAAAGGTCTCACCTGGCGACTCGGTTGTGCAAGAAGCCAAGAACATGCCAAGTTCTCTGTGAGGCAGGTTGGTAATAAGAGGGATCAGAGGCCCCAGGGAGGCAGCTCACACCCACAGCGTGATGGCCAAGTAATCTCCATGCTGGTTGTTCGCCAAGGCGAGGCTGAGTTGGAACACTGATCAGTGGTCGAATATGAGCATTCTCCTAGCAAGGGGTCCAAGCACTCGAAACTTTCCACCTGCACGTACTCGAACATTGACAGCAACGTCCTGTTGCAATGGAACACAGATCGACAGAGAAACGAAAACACGATGATGAAACTGAATACACATCGCGATGGAACAAGATGATGAAACTGAATACACATCGCGATGGAACAAGATGTTCAGACCTATACATAACCATTCTGTTCAGACAAAAAAGAAGGCTGACTAATCCTAGTTGTGATCTGTACACGAACTGAGGACTAAGATGAAAAATAACTGAAATTCAAGATATCAATCTATTAGTTGACAAGTGGAAATAACTGAAATTCCTGGACAATCAAACTGCAAACAGAACAAAACCTTGAAATTTTTCTATCAATATGACTGCATTTATCTATAGTTTGCTTCAGATTAGTATTACCATTTTCTCAAACACATGTCAGCAAACCAACCGCATGACTAAACTCTAAAGAACCCAGAAGCCCCGGTAGTACATGCAGGAACGATATATCAAAACAGCAGAAAATCTCTTTTAACATCTGAGCTTATTTGAACCGTTTCTTCCAATGTACAGCATTTTCAGATTAATGCAATCCAAACAAAGCATAGAATTTCTTCAAGTAAGCACAACTCAATGCTTGGATATAAAATAATAAATACTAAGAAAATGACGCTGAATGCAGCTACTATTTTACTGATCTCTTTGCACCACAAATTAGACCTGCAGAGTTACAGTGAGCTATGCTACACATTACTGGCCAAACCCAAGCTATGGTTTGTTTTGTACCACATCAGTACGGTCCACTGAACATCTGTCACCAACCCACCGAATGTTCAACGAAAATGCAGAGATCACTCACCCTGTGTCCGGATGACGAGGATGATGTCCTCCACCGCTCCACGGTCTCCTCGTTGCGAGGCAGGTCCACGAGTAGCGGGGTCAGCCGCCCGTAGCGGCCGCCCTGGACGCACATCAGGTTGCGGAAGAAGAAGAGCAGATTGCCTGTGTGGCGCGCCACCTTCGCTCTCAGCTCGAACACGGAGCGGCCTTGGAACCGGAACGTGGCCCAATTGTCCAGGAAGTTCCCGTAGTTGTCCGCCCGCAAGAACCGTATCGTCCGCTGCAGCAGCACGGCCTCCTCGTGCAGGAGGAACAGGCTACGGAAGCCGCCTCGATTATTCTGTTACCATGGAAACAGGAAACATGCTCGTGTTTAGGAGAAAACCAGAACATACCAGTAGACAACACTAGTTGTGATTTCTGAACAGTGCTGAATGCACATTGTAATGGGAACGAGATGTTCAGACGCAGGCAATCAATCAGGTTAACCATGATCCAGCAAGAAATGACCAGATACTGAAAACTACGAAATAGCTGAAAATTGTCCAAATATACTGATGCAGCAGAAATTCTAGATACATATATCATTATTGTTGGGTCAAATTCTAAGGATCAGCTCCTGCTGAAACCAAATGGTAAGGCGAATAGGACCAAAAACTACTACTCCCAGGGCTCCAAATGCAGGGGGTGCAAGGATTCAAGAAGCCAGACTCAAAAGGATTCAAGAACCCAACTCTATGTCTCCCTAGGAGCTGGACCTACAGGAACATGATCCCAGGACTCAAGAAGTGGTAATCTTGGCGCAGAAATGATCCCAGGACTGGGCAGAAAAGCAATAATCACAATTGGTAGTTCTTGGAAAACGAAAAATCGACGGAATCAAAGAAACAACCAGCACTGGTGCTTCAAGTACAGGTCCCAGAAATCCAATCGGAATCGTACGATCCATCCAAGAACCCTGCTCCGCCCAAACCAATGCGAGAAGCCGAGCCAAGGTGCAAGGCCGCAAGGCAAGATGGGTCTCGGGATGGGAGAACTCACCGGAGTCCGCGCTGGAAGTGCTGGCGGTTGGAAACGTGGCGCAGCCGGACGTAGCCGCCGTCCCCGGTGCCGACGGCCTTCCGCAGGATGGGGTCCACGTCTTGGTCGTCGTCGCCCAGGTCGACGCGGTGGCCGAGGTGCCCCGGCGGCGCCGGGTCGTGCGAGGCCGCGAGGTACCGGCCGTAGGCGGCGCCGTGGAGGAGCACGCTGGTGGAGCCGTCTTGCAGCGTGCAGGATGCTGACGGGACAGCGTCCGGCGGCGAGTGGGGGTGGGGGTTTCTTCGCGCTGTAGCTTGGTGGAAGAAGAGAGAAGCAGAACAAGTTTGTTGCAAGCGGTTACGGTGCCATCGGCTGGCGTCCACTGCCGTCCGGACCCACAGTAGGGCATCGGTCCCTGACATGTGGGTCCAGTTATGCCGGGCCCACATGTTTCCGTCGCCGACCTTCCGTTGAAGGGCCAGGAGCGCACTGTTTATATATATAATATCTGTTAACAGAGATAATTGCATTTTCGCACATAACAAAAGTTTCTCTGATTTTGCCTCCGTGAAATCTATCGAGTTCCTCTACCGTTTCCACAGTTCGTGTCGTGTAGTTTGTGACAATGGAGGCCGAAGGTGACCGTGACGTGGAGGCCGGCGGCGGAAGCGGCAGCGGCAGCGGCTGGTCTCCTCCACCGCGCAACGACGGGCCCGGCTCCCCGACGACCGAGGAAGACATCGAGTGAGTCTCCCCGTTCTTTTCCAGACTTTCCTGCTGGGTCCCGGTGGTTTCTTGCTTCTTGGACCATTGGCGTTGGACCATTTTCAGAGAGATCATCCTGGCAATTGTTGACGACACCTATGATGCGTGGAGGTTTCAACCATGGCCAAGAAAGCCAGAGTAAGTATGCTATGTCTTTGATCGATGGTTCTTGCTTCATGTTTGCTACTACTACTGCTAGGCTAGCTAACAAATCATGAATACTCCATGCATGTTTGCTGCATTGCAGGTTCTTGTTCAATCTTGGTTGTCTTGACATCGAAGGGCTGCTGGAACCCCGTATGGAAGCTAACGAGTGGAAGGAGGCCGCGCAGTACCTCGTCAGGGCATTCCGGTTCCACCGCACGAGGGCACAGCAGACTGGAGCAGCGGTGGCCGGCGGCGACTGGCCCATCTGGGATCTCCGGCGGTCACATCCCGAGCTCTACATGCTCAGGAGGCTTTGGAACTCGCCGCCCGGGGCTCTCTGACGACGGCTCGTGCGCACTACGATCACCTGCACTCGGTGGCTGACTGGGCCACGCAGAACGGCGGCGGCGGCGACTTCGGTGATTTTCTCAGAGAAATGCTCATCTTCCTGGGGAATGTCGTGAACCAAGTACAAGCAGGAGGAATCTCTCAGAGAGTAGTACTACTACTAGTAGTACACGTGGCTTGCACATCCCGTTCGCGGCGTTTAATTGAAATGATTATTTCAATCCCTTCGATGCAGGGAGAGATTGACTGGAGAAAGAGAGATCATCAAGACAGCGATTCACGATTACCTCTACGTCTACCTACCTGGGCCCAGCGGGTAGGCATACTTAATATCCCACTCTAACCAATCTAGTACTTGTATTGCCACTGTGTATGTCACTGGATGTAGAGTGCAGGGGGTCCAAATTCTCTGCAGTCCTTCAGTAAAGGCACAGGTGACTTTAGGCATGCCCGATGCCATCCATTCAAGATCCGACGGCTGTCGGACATCTCTCCTCTCCTAGTGCTAGACTGCACAGCCCAAACGAGAACAGCCCAGCTGAGGCCCATTTACGAATGAGAATGGAACACGTTTTAGCGCTAGTTTATTGGTTTTGGCGGGGAATGTGCGTGCGCAGGAGTATTTTGGCGCCGATTGTGTTCTTGCGCGCCGCCGCCGTCAGGTCGGACTTGCGCCGCAGCTAGGTAGCAGCGTAGCGCTCGCGCCGCCGGCCATCGTCGTGCAGTGCATCGACGTCCTCGTCCGAGATAGCAACGAAATCGACGTCCTCATCCGAGATGCAAAGCAACCGGCTGCAACCTGCAATCCTCGTGCACTGAAGTTCGTCGTTGCCGGTGAGCTGCGAACTGTGTCATGATCAACGTATTAGCTTTTTCTTTCTTCTCTATTTTACTTTTATTTGTTCACAAGTAAAAGTTCACTCATATCTGCTTATTACTTGTAGTGCTCTTTAAGACCTTGGCTTTTAATTAAAAATCCGATGGAACAACCCCCCAACAAGTGAGTTATGATTATATTCGTTTTTTTCCTCTTTGTTTACTACTAGGTGTATTGCAATGAGCATGTCTTTATTTTTCTTACTGTTGGGACAATGGTCCCGACAGGGTGAGTAATCTGTGTGAGCAGAGCTCGCTGCTACTCGCCGCTCTGAGGGTCAAAGGTCTCAACCGAAGGCAGATGCCTTCGACTAGCTGAGACACGATTACCGAGGCAATAATTAGGGTTTCAAGTCACCAAAAATCCCTCCCCCTTCTATTGTGAGTTCCCCTTTTATAGGGTACAGTTACATTCTAGGTTGAGTACAAAAATACCTCTAGGGTAATGAATGATTTACACAACACACTCTAAATGTAGTACTGCTGCATCCGGGGACATCTTCGTCTTCTCCCTTCTTCAACCGCCTTGACTGATGGGCCACTATCGTGCTTGGATTTTCGGCCCATCGAAGCACACTTCCCTGTAATGGGCCAAGCGTCGCTGACCTCCACGCATGCCTGTGTCTCCTCGGTCTCTGATACAAGGACCATCATTCGGCAAGTGGCCTCCGACTTGCCTAACCTCTGAGCTAGCGAGCGCGCTCAAAGGCCGAGCCTTTGAGCGGAGGTCACCCTCTGAACGCAGGCCGATCTCTGAGCCTTGGTCTCTAAGTCTTGGATGGCCTTCGCACCCTAGTCTTTGAGTCTTGGATAACCTCTGAGCCCTAGTCTCTGAGTCTCGGACAACCTCTGAGCCCTAGTCTCTGAGTCTTGGATAACCTCTGAGCTTGAACCTCTGACTTATAGCCTTTGACTGCTCTTCATCTACTTCATTAAATTCTATCAGGCCTCTTTAAGGGAGAGTTGGGCCATATTCCATATGGGCTCCCCCAACACTTACAGAGAGAATGCAACTCTAATTTGGGTACCTCGTATTGGTCAGAAATTTTTAAACTTGATGATGCTTGGTCATTTTGTGTAGATTATGGAGGTCATGTTGGTTTTGAGGTCCGAAAACAGTATGCAAATGAAAGTAAATCTGATAAAAAGGTAACATCATGTAGATATGTATGTGCCAAGGAGGGTTGTCGAGCACAAGACAGGAGAGATCATTTAACAAAAAATCCTCGAGCTGAAACAAGAACATGTTGTCCAGTTCGTATGGGTCTTGCATTAGATCGAGTGACAGGGGAATATGAAGTGCTTGATCTAATTCTTGAACACAATCATTTTCTTCACTTGCCACATACCTTCCATTTGATGACATCGCAGAGGAAGATTTTAGAAGTGCAAGCTTTTGAAATTGAAGCCGTTGATGATTCTGGAATTAGGCCAAAAGCTGCACATGAGTTGGCTAGTCGCCAAGTTGGAGGACGAATGAATCTCAGCTACACTTGTCGTGATCACAAAAATTACTTGCAGGGTAGGCGCCAAAGAGAGTTGGCATATGGTCAGGCAGGAAGCATGTTAAAGTATTTTCAAGACAAGATGTCCGAGAATCCTTCTTTCCATTATCTGTGCAATTAGATGCAGAAGAACACATAACCAATATATTTTGGGCTGATGCTAAGATGTTGATTGATTATGCTCATTTTAGTGATGTAGTGACATTTGACACTACTTTTGGCACAAACAAAGAATATAGGCCTTTTGGTGTATTTGTTGGATTCAATCAGTTCAGGGAGACTATCATTTTTGGAGCTGCTCTTCTATTTGATGAAACATGTGCCTCTTTCAAATGGTTATTTGAGGCTTTTCTAGCTGCACACAATGGAAAACAGCCTAAAACTATATTTACTGATCAAGACAAAGCAATGGGAAAAGCTATTAAGGTGGTATTCACAGAAGCATGGCATGGATTGTGCACCTATCACATAATGCAAAATGCCGTCAAGCACTTATGTAACAAGAAAAAGGAAGAAGACAAAGAATCCCATATCCTCTCAGATTTTAGTGCCTGCATGTATAATATCGAGGACAATTTGGCCTTTGAAGAAGCATTTACCATGATGAGAAATAAGGTGGACGAGAAAAAGACATCCTGGCTAGATAGCATCTACAAGTTCAAGGAAAAATGGGCCGAATGTCACATGAGGGATGTTTTTACATTGGGAATGAGAAGCACACAGTTAAGTGAGAGTTTTAATAGTGATTTAAAAGACCACCTGAAATCTAATTTAGACATCATCCGATTCCTAAAGCATTTTGAAAGGGCGGTGCAAGGAAAAAGAAACAAGGAAGAATTTGAAGCTAGAAAAAAGCTACCTAGATTAAGAATGAGGACACCTATGCTAGTGCAAGCTAGCAAACTTTACACCCCCCAATATTTGAAGCATTCCAAGCTGAATATGAAAGATCCATGGCTGCATGCACTAGAGCATTGGAAGAAAATAACACATATGTTGTTGCAATTGTGAGGTCTGATGGTGATTTAAGTTCTGAAATAGAACGTGTAGTTGTTGGTGATCCTTCAGAACAAAAAGCTTCATGTAATTGTGGGCAGTTTGCAAGGACTGGTGTATTATGTAGCCATGCTTTGAAAGTTCTTGACTTGATGAACATCAAGTTATTGCCTAACCATTATGTGCTGAAGCGTTGAACAAGGGAAGCAAAGTATGGAACTATCCAAGACAACAAAGGAAAGAGCATAATTGAAGACCCAAAGTTAGATGCTATGCTTCGCTACAAGTTTATGTCTAAAAAATTTCTTACTTTGGCATATCCAGCTGCAAGTGATCCAGAATGTTGCATTTTAGTAGACAATGCACTTGATTGTCTTGCTAAAAAACTACAGGACAAATTCAGTGCAGCTACAAGTGTCTTGTCTGATACATATAGTGTCCAACCTAATGCTCAGCAAAATGAAGAATTGCTTAGTGCTGCACGCTTGAAGAAAAAAGACATTCAACCAAGAAGTTCAAAAAGACATCCAAGTTGGCTTGACAAGACAAAAAAGTACAAAAAAAGAGCCAGATAATTCTAATGTATGTTCCAAAAACCTTGGAATATGGTTTCTTAATTTATTACTTCTTGCTAAAAAATAATATTTGGATTTTTTTTCAGCATGAATTGCATGATGGTGATGTAGAAACTCAAGTGTTGGATAGAAACTCAAGTGTTGGATAGTACTAATGAGGAGCAGAATTCCTTTGTATTCACTAGCTACACAGATTTGATAATGGTACGTTCAGTATTGCTCCTTTTCAATTTTAGGTAGTGTCAATATCTCTTTTTTTTTTCTAACTTTCATTTGCCTTTGCAGAGTCCTAGTGAAATTAATGACGCTGCTCTTCAATATTGGCTTAAGCCTTCAAATTAGTAGTTGCTGTCTCATGGCAGGGCATTTCGTTCTTTTGGGATGATTGATGAGCATTTGCGTGCTAATTGAATGCTTGAGTGGAGATTATAAATATTGATTTTTATATGTTGTACTGGTGGTTATTTGTGGAGATTATCTATTAGCATGGTACTGTTAAAAATATATTTAAGTGAAATCATTACAATATACTGCACTGCTCTGTAAAATGCATGTGTGTTCTCTGTTCTGCGTCCTCTGTTGAAGTGGACCTGGGCTGGGCTGCAGATTCTCGTTTGGGCTATGCAATCTAGCACTAGGAGAGCAGAGATGTCCAGCAGCCGTCGGATCTTGAATGGATGGCATCGGGCATGCCTAAAGTCACCTGTGCCTTTACTGAAGGAATGCAGAGAATCTGGACCCGAGTGCAGGGTGTCTACTGGTATTGTCACTGTATGTCACTGGATGTAGAGTGCTAGATGATGCATGCACAAGATTTTATTGAACTTGCTAGTACCAGTATAAGGTTATCCGTAATTAATAGTTTAACTTGTTGATTTGGTGGGCCCACCCATACGTGCAGCCGACTGAGGAAGCTACCTGAGGATACAGACCCGTGCTGGCTGTTGGCCGACAGATTTCCCAACGAGAGGCAATTCCGGTGCCTTCTGTGCCACAAGAAACTCAGGGGAGACATGTGGAACATCCGCCGTCACTTGTGGCGGTGCAAGGCCTCTACGCCCAGCGTCAAAGCTCGTCTCCCCAACCCCAACGCGGGAGACAACAAAGTGAAGAGAGACGACGACGACCCCGGGGCAGGGCCTAGCGGCGGTGGCGGTGGCGGCGGCGGCGGTGGTGGGGTGCCGCCTGGAGCCGGCGGTGCAGACGCCGCCGCTGCCATCGTCGGTGCGGCCTGATAGATCGACGGTAACAACATCATTGGTACGTTACTTACTACTGCCAGTACTTGTAGTAGCATTTATATATTGATGACGGTAAAAAAAAAAAAAAAAAAAAAAAAGAAACTGTAACTTGCCCACCGTGTGCTGAGATGTTCAGAGGCTTTTCTGTAGTTTTCGTTATATACCTGACTAGATTCTGCATTAGTATCCTCTTCTTGGGTTTCTGGCTTTCTGCCTTCGGTTACATAGGTTCATATTTAGAAATTGACTGATATTCAAGGTCTTATCAATGCGTTTCAGAAAATGCTATACTCTTTTTGGCTATTTAGGACTATTCTGAAACAACCTACAGATAACTGATTTTTTTTTTTTAGGAAGGGAACAGATAGCCGATTGATACAATAAATTTCATGTTTTTGTTGTATTTACAGTTTCTCTTGAATATCAATCGTTTTGTAGATGCTAAAAATAGTCAGAAAATAATTTGATTCACTATTATTACCTTGTCAGTTCAGAAAATTGTGCCACCACTTTGACAACTGTCCAGAACTTCCAGTTTCCTGTTGAATGCGTTCTTCTGAACTGCTTTTACTTGTTCCCTTGTGCATTCAGGATTCTGCTACGTGCTGTATGGCATCAATTGCATACTGTATAGCGCCTTACCACTATTCTCATAATATCTCTGTAGTGTTTAATTTTCTTTGATGCACTAATATTTGCTGCGTGACAGATGTTTAGTACTAGATCATAATGTCATACTGATGAGAGACAGATATATACTGAATCCTACATTCTGTCAGAAATAGGTTACATGTTCAGTTCAGAGTATACTGAATCCTTCATTCTGTCCTAAATAGCTCACATACAGTTTCGAAGTTGCTCTTCTAAGAGATCTGTGAAGTAGTTGCTCCATGTCCAATCCATTTCTTCGGAAGTTGTGCTTTAGGAAATGGTAGCTTTTGTCAACGAGGAGTAAGTCGAAACATGCAAGATTATTCAGAAATAAATATCGAGTTGTTTCTCTTGTCAGAAAAAAAAACTAGTATTTACCGTGCTACTGATTTCTCCTATTTTTTTATTTACATAAGTTTGTGAGATTACTGAACTGCTGCAAATAGTTGCATCAACCAGAACATGCTTCCTAACTAACTCATGTTTTCACTTTTCCATTGTGAATTCAGCTGTTGCGCGACTGCGCCAATGTTGTCGAGCCCTAGAGGTGTATGAGAGCAGGACTACTGACAAAGTGACACTCATGTCTTCGGAAATCAAAATGCTACTTCGGATACAATGACACGAAAAGTGTGTCCATCATTTTTTTCGTCTCGTGTAGTTTCAGAAACCTCAGAAACTCTTCTGCTTCCTGGTAGTTTATTAACTGGAGTCATTCTCCAGAACGGAAGCAGTATAGCTTGACATCAGTTTCAGACTGCTGAAAAGCATTATTTCCACATAATGCTTGGAAGATTTTGCTCTGTGTAGTTACAATCTTCAATTCTTCATATCTGTCTGTTGATAATAACAAGAATGTTGCTGGTTTACTCTGTACTTGCTCCAGAATCTTGACACACCGGATATTGCAGTCAAAGTTTTCTGAATTTACCTTTTAGTTATCAACTGACAATCATGGCTAGCTATATCTCATTTCCTGATATACCTTTCTGCTATTATTTGCTGAAATAAGAAATGCTGGTTCGGATGCAACGGCATGAGAAGCAGCCGGCATTTTTTCGTTCGTGTAGTTTCGGAAACCTCAGAAACTTTCTTTCTAGTACATCCATCAACACAGGCATCACTTTCTGATATTTTGTTGTAAAAGTCTAATTAAAATCTTCTCTCTCCTCTGTTAGTACCACTTAAATACAACATTGTGGAGGGCCTTACTTGCCACGTGGACCGGCCATTCCGAGAACAATGTTAGCATTATTTTCTATAAGGCGTGGCTAGAGATGACACGGTTAGCGTAGAATATAAAGCACCAATTGTATTTGCCACTAAAATTTCATTATTTATTACACGTCCACTAAATTTTGTTTTGGATAAAGGAAAATTCTAGCTTCATCACTTGGAACAAGATAATTATTATACTACTTATTCTAAATGTTTAGCTTCACAAAAGTTTCACTCAAAACTCAATTCTACATTATTTGGTCATCCAAATAAAGGAAAGAGTTGCGTTGCCACCATTTCTAGTCCTTGGCAAACTTGGGAGAAGCGCTCCTTGTTGTCCCCACACCGTTGCAATTGTATCTCATATTTTATTGTAAAACTGAATTTTTTGGATAGTTTTTTATTTTCTAGAGCTAATAAATCTATTTTCTAGAAACTTCTACATATACTTTTCATGATTTCTAAAATTTTATTTTTAGTTAGCTTTTTCGTCTCGTAGTAGTATATCACCTTTTCCTTTGTTCTCAGTTTCCTCTTCGGGCTTCGGCCCAATACTACTCGGCCTGTTGTTGCCCCGTCGCGTATCCACCCCGGACCCCTATAATTAATAATCTGACTGAATCGCCGCCAATCATAGATAGACCCGTCAAAAGAGACATCTTCCGTTCCAGCCTTCGAGGTTCCAGCGACGATCCAGGCGTGCTGTGCGCCAAATTAATCGGGACACCGGCGGCGCGCGATCGACACAACGTGTCGGCGATGCGGCGACGACGTCAGGCCGACGACTATCCAAGCAGCCTGATGGGCTTGCGGCTTCGACTTCGCCGAATGCTTTGCTTCCTCAAAACCCACGGCCTCGACGCCGTTGCCCTCGAGTACGTTTACCTTCTACCGGTTCTATCAATTAGTAGTACGTAGGATCTACTGCATGCCTTGCGACGATCCATCCAGATTTTGTGTGTGTGTGTTTTTTAATTCGATTCGATTGCTTGGTGCTTACCGATCGCTTAATGAATTTGCCCTTTTTTTTATTATTATAGGCTGGAGAAAGCAACTGGCGTCTTCTTCGACGCGCAGCATATGAAGCACTTACTGAGGTTGGGGCGGTGGGACGAGGCGGACAGCTACCTGCAGCATTTTGTTCCTACTACTCCTACCCCCAAGGCCGCAGACTTGGCTACAATCTTGGACGATGAGGTTGTCTTGCCCAGCCCCCACCTCACCAGATTGCAGGAATTCCTCCGCGAAACGCACGCTGATCAACCCAGGTCACCTGCCCTACCGGCCTACCATCGTCTCTCTTCTCGAGTTTGCCCGCAGCTTTCATCGATTCTATTACTAAAACAGCAGATGCAGAAGATCGAGAGTGATAACTGATAACTACTACAGTACTCGATCAGCACTACCATGTCTGTCCGATAGTCATTATTTTCATTACTGTATTCATTCAGCAACTATTCTTATCTTAATGCAGGGCCTCCATGCTGTGGAATAAGATCCCACGGCATGAGGTGAATACGGCCATGGACTTGGTTGCCAATTGCCCTGAGTTACAAAGCAAGCTGCAGGAGTTACCACGCAATAAGCCATGGGAGGTTGCTCCTCTGATTCGGTAAGTTTATTTATTTGCTCTCTCATCGTATACAGCTCGATCATCTCTGACTCCCTGTTTAATTTCTTTTTCTTAATCAAATTCACCATATACAAATTTCATAAGTAAAGTACTGTAACTCTTATGTATGCATGTCAAACTCGTAAAGCAGAGCACGAGGATCCCAAAGACGTCGTAGGAGCAGCAAAGTAGTTGGCAGCACAACAGGACAAGCCCTTTCCCGTGCCTTTCTTCTGCAACGGAAGAGGTGAGTTGAGCATATTGAAATTTTGTCTTCTGATGTCTGCAAAAAGGGAAATATTTTTGAAATTATGTTCCTGACTACTTGCAGGCTACATTCGACCCAGGAGAAAAATGCATACTCAGGTACCCACGCTAATGTCTAAGACTCTAACTAAACATAATCTATTGATTCAATCCACTTTTGCCCTATTTTGTGTCAAGTTTACTTATCAGTATACTTCATTATATACTATTTTGGTTCAGTCATTTTGTCTGGGTGATACTGATTGGGGCATTGGGATAAACGAATTAACATTTTGCCCTGTTGTTTTGTTGACACAGACCAGCAGGCGATTGAGAATCTAGAGGCACAACTCCAGAGAAACAGGATGATGCTCAACTCTGAAGCAAATCTGTCGTGATTGATGCATGCATTGCACTTTCTTCTACTCCCCCGGCCCGCACCCCCCCACCACCCCCCCCCCCCCCCAAACACACACACACACACACACACACACACACACACACACACACATTTTTTTTGTCAATGGCTGATTTACTGTCATTGTGAGGCGGCTGGTCGACATGGTAGTTGGAAGGCAAAACCGTAAGAATTGCATATATGCAGTGTCGGTGGAAATGTGAATGTTTGCATTAGGATGGATGATATGCTAATAACTACTACATTTTTTCACAGTAGAGGCGGCTGGAAAGCCTGTATAGAGGCGGATGTGCTAGCTGTCTCTACTTTTTTACCTTTACAAATCGATGATTTGAATGGTATTTATAGAGATGGCTGAGAAAGATAGTCGTCTCTATACTAATCTATTTGAAGAAGCGGTTGTAGTCTAGAGTCGTCTCTGCAGATACCTTTTATAGTCGTCTCTATTCTTTATTTCTACCATGCAAACCACTTATATGCTCTTTCTCATTCTAGAAAGAGTGAAATAGGAGGTGGGTCCTTAACCTTTTCAACACTTCACCTAGGTTCATAAATTTTTTTCGCTCATCTAGATCCATAAACCCTGTCTCACGTCCCTAGCTACCATCTAAAGCAAGCCACGTCGGACTGGTGCCTAAATGGCCACTTACTATGTGGCGCCATGTGCTCCTTTTTTAAATTTTATAAACTGACTGAAACTTTTTTAAAACATATATAACTTAATTTTGTTGAACTCCGTATGAGTAGATCTATGTAATAAATATATAATATGACACGCTTTAGATTAAATTTTTTTAGTAGCTATAGATCTATTTTATGTTTAATTCATAGCTGCAACTCTGATGCTCCAACTATTGTGAAATTTTTATAGTAGACTACTAATTGTATGCTTAACCAATGATAAAAATTTTAGCTTTAGTGGAATATGTATTATTGAGTTATAGATTTACCTAGTTTTATGCTTGATTAATAGTTAATAAATACTTTCTCTGTCCTAAAAAGAGTGTCGTTTTAGACTTTCAATACATGTTTGACCATTCGTCTTATTCAAAATATTTATTAATCCTATGTCTGTAAGGTTTTGAGGTCGGGTTTTTCCTTAAAAACTGGCTAATTTTTTTTAATTGAAAGCGAGCTCCTCCTATTACGTTTAAAAAAAAGCAATGTGTGCTCCGAAACTATTTGCAGGTTATTAAGTCCTTACTGAATGAAGCTGCAAATAAACTGATACCTTGGCAGCCGCTCTCAAAGATTACAACTTCTAATGTCTGCTTATTGAAAGGCAGGTTGCCGATCAAGGGAATCAGGCGACCAAAGCAGCCAGCCCAAATACACATGGTAATCCTTTCTGGAAAGAATCCTTATCTGAGATGGCTAATTTGAGCTCGAAGTTCCGAAGCAGATGTTCCTTGGAACACCATCGCGCTTGCGCTTCTGGAATTGATATTTCCGTATTCATCAGCTTCCATATGAATCACCAGACGCCTGAGGCTT